>SSNR01000046.1:0-98371 GCA_006937965.1 Callopanchax toddi | reverse complement strand
ATATATATATATATATATATATATATATATATATATATATACACATACAGAGATGTATATTTATATATATAATCTCGAACTAATAAGGAGAGTACCGGCACTTGTTTTTTTCCACTTAAAGCACTGGTTATACTCTTTCAAATATCAACATAATATAGTATCACTATATCATATGATGGGAGGAATTTTGCGGGAATGAAATCCTAACATAATCTAGTTGCAGTCTTGTAATTACGTAGTGTTCCTACAAGATTCAGTCTTTATCAAATCTTTAGTCTGAGACTAGTCTAGGACTAAAGACTGTTAACCCGAGTCTTTAGATGTGAGCTGATAATCTTTTTGAGTCTTTTCAAAATCTTGTCAAAGTCTTTAGGTGTAAGCCCAGCATTAGTCTAATCTACATTGTGTAACCTCTGCTTTAAATTCAGTTCTTGTTCACACCATTTCCTCCCATTTCTTGCCTTTATAGCTAAGAGACCAACATTAAAGTTAAATGAAACTTAAACTTAAAAAGTAATCCTGTTGTATTATAATGGAGAAGTGCATTGATGGATGAGAAGACTTGGATCCTAAAAAAGAAACAGAACAGAGACAGCCTAACAGTGGATTGCTTGACAGAGATCTGGTTTAACCTGGTTATAAATAGTTAAGATTAAAAACCTAAAAAATATATATGTACTTAATTTTATTCAATAAAACCTTATACATAAAGTAATAGTACAATAAAATAACTTAATTGGCTAATCTTATTATAACATTTATACAATTGTCTAATATGTTTTACATCTTTTTTTAACAATACAGCAGCACTTTTATCATCCACCAGAGGGCAGAAGAGAATTGAGGATTTGAACTTGATTCAGCAGGTTTCTGAGGAATGTACTAATACTGTTAAAGGAGTAGAGCTCATAGTAAAGGTGTATCTACATGGGGGCAACCGTGGCCTAGGGGAGGAGAGGCTACCCTTCATGTGGGAGAGTTGTTCAAATACCAAACCCCAAATTGCCCCCTGTGTGTCCAGGTTGGCAGCACTGTTCCTCAAACATCAGGACGGGTCATAACCAGAGAAACAATTTCCCTACAGGGATGAATAAAGGGTAAATTATTATTATTTATTGTTATTATTAGATCTCTGTTCGCCTAGAATCAAAAGAAAAATTCTTTAAGCAATACTGAATTCCAAAAAGGTACTATAGACTATTAATAATTAATGTGTTTACTACAATTTCTATTTCATCAGACTGTAGCAGAAAATGAAATATTACTCAGGATTGATAGGTTTAAATGTTGCTTGCAGTTTAAAGATAAGAGGAATTCATGGCAGGGGCAAATGGGACTAAGAAAGATTATTCCACTGTTAAAATACTTTATAAAATCAATAATATTGTGTTTTATTACTACTAAAATCCCATTTTATACGCATGGAGTGTCTTACAGTCTGAGTTATGAAATCTATGAGACTTTTAAATAATACGGAGCATGAAAAATTAAGATGACTCAGTCCTCCTTTTAATCCTCTGTCTCTGAAACATCTCTGGACGATAAGACAACAAAATCCATTCAGATCACATGGGACAGATCAGAGAGAGAGAAAACAGGACGAAACATTCCTGATAAACAACACGGCTCTTAGTCACTCTTGTCATCTGTCTTTTTAATTTAACTGTCCACATTTCAACACCCAAGTATGAAAACTGTCACTCAGAGTGCTACTAAATGACCCACTCTGTTACTGTCACACCAACATGCTGCAGTCGTCTGAATGGAGGAAAAAAGAGGGTGGGTCATTAGTCAAACTTAAAACAAAACGTGTCTCTATTAAAGTGCGGATTTACTTTATGTCTCTGTTTTTGTGTGAATCTGTTGGGAAGGACTGAGAATCCTCCCTTTCTGTCCATTTTGAACTGTTTCTGTGCTACAGCTGAGCTGACAGAAGGACACAACTGGGAGCAGCCTCCCAGACAAGCCTGGCACTGCAGCAGCAGCAATGCCAAAACACCACTAAGTGATCACTTACACGGCCTAGTATTGAACTGGGAACTAAAGATGTGTGAGAGGATGTTTACATAGACTTAAGAGCAACAAATTAAATTATTAACAAACTACTGATCATGCAAGGTACAGCAATGATGTCAGTGTGGAGGTTAGGAGGAGGGGAGTTTTCATATCCCTGCTTCTGCAGGGTTTATTTATTTGTTTATTTATTGGGTGCACGTGCACATGTGTGTGTGTGTGTGTGTGTGTGTGTGTGTGTGTGTGTGTGTGTGTGTGTGTGTGTGTGTGTGTGTGTGTGTGTGTGTGTGTGTGTGTGTGTGCTCTTCTCCTGCCTACACCCACGTTCTCTTGCAGGTTCTCACTTTATCGCAGCTCAAAGTTTGGCTTAGAAAAGACAAGACCTCAGATCACAAAATGAATATTCTTAACTAAATTCACACACCTAAAAGTACATTCTTTGAGTTTTTCATTAAATAGTCTTCTGAAAGGGTAAAAGGTTTCTAGATTATTAAAGAAGTATAATGATTTTCATCCTAAATGAATGTCCCCCTGCAGAGAAATAACATCTGCAGCCTCAGACTTGCAGACAGTGTGTGTATGTAAGTCCTCACAACTAGAACAGGGTAAATTTGCATGTGCTGTGAGAAACCGATTAAATGAGAACCTGAAAAGCTGCATGGAGCTACATTAATTTAGACTCTATCACGAGAAAAGAAAAGCTATCTAGTTGGACTGACTGCACTGAGAGCAATAAGCAAACTCTCTTAAGGGAAGGTTATTATGTTTTTAGATGCAAAAAGAAGGAGAAAAGGCAGTTCTTCAGTTCAGTAATACAGCAAAAAGAAAAAAGGAACAAAGACAGTAAAAGAGAAATTAAATTTAAGAATCGAAAGGATTAAAAACATAAATCCTTCTGGAGGTATTGGTTGCATTAAGCCGACCTGCTGATCTTTAGTTTGTCGTTTTTAGAAAACAGCCTTGAGCTGTTTTATGATGACAGCTTGCTGGTTTGGACGTGTATCACTAATCTGCCTTCAGCACTGGAAGTGAGTTCTGACATCTCTGATGTGACGTCTGAAAGAGATGCACTGGACCTTACACTGACTCTCCTTTCATCGGCTGACAGCAGCACTGACAAACAGAAATTATTTAACAGGACATTTTAGGAAAAAAATTGAGAACACGCCTGAACTCACTTCCAACTCAAAAGACTCTGAAACAACACAACTCCATCACTTTAATGCAATACAGGTAGCACTGCAAACAAAAACATTCAACTGACTCATCTTATCCCCTCCAGTTTTTAAATCATGATACGCATTCTTCTTCATTCCAAAGTTTGAAAAATCAGATTCCCACAAAGAACACATCGGCACACTATCAGAGGCAACTATCATGGTCAAATCTGTTAAACGGAAGCAAATGGAAGCTAGTTTTTAACATTATCATCATAAATAAACCAAAAATAAGACATTTTTTCACAAAGAAACATCATGATTAAGAAGCCAACATAGAATGATGTGAGAAGATTATGTCAGCTGTTTTAAAGGTCCCATATTAATTAAAATTCACTTTCTAAATGTTTTTTACCAGTCATATCAGCCACAAAGACTGTGTCTGAGACCCAAAAGTCTTCAAATATTTTCACCGTTTTCACTTCCTGATTCTAATTTTTGGGAAATGTGTTTTGAGCTAATGCTAAAATGGGTTGTTTCTAAATATTTCCCCTGCTGACATCAAAAAGGGAAAAGACCACTCCTCTCTAGAGGATAGAGCCAATCACAAGCACCTTTGTCTACCTGAGCCCACCCCCGCCCTTTAAAAAACCACGGGAGCGCTCATCCTCACAAACGTTAGCAAACAGTCATGGTGAAGCTATGAGCAAAGCACGACAGTTGCTTCGTAGATGGTTGATCAACGAGCACAAAAGTCTTTTTTTACTCCCTTCATCTGAGACCCTGAAGACCCACCGATGTCTTGTGAACACATGGACAGGGCTTAGAGATACTCAGCTCCCCAAATGTCCCGCCCATTTAAAGGAACCTTTCTCTTCAGGAGGTTGGATGAGGGGGTGGAAGAACAACAGCTGCACTTAAAGTCAGGGTCAGTTTGACCAATGCAGAGGTTTTACATGTTATTGAGATGTAAAAGAAAGGATTCAGAGTGGATAGAAAGTGCAGAATATGGGACCTTTAACATTTTTGGGATTTTTGTTAATTTCCTTCAACATTTGTATCTGAAAATAATTTTTTAACAACCTTGACAAGTTAAAAGCATGGCTTTCAACAAGACTGTGTCTAAAAAATATTATGAGCTACATGCAGGGTCTTTAGAAGAAAAACTACTAAACATTGTTGGGTGAACACTATCTTGTTATAAACTGTCAGAGTCTGTATTGTGAGCTCAGCCATAATAACATGCAGTTTTCAGAGTTATTGACTATGATTTTGTGTGTATATTATTTTGAAAGACACACACTACAGAAGAGAGGTTTGAATGACTAACTATGCTGCTTAAATTCAACC
This sequence comes from Callopanchax toddi, assembly GCA_006937965.1. Classification (NCBI taxonomy): domain Eukaryota; kingdom Metazoa; phylum Chordata; class Actinopteri; order Cyprinodontiformes; family Nothobranchiidae; genus Callopanchax; species Callopanchax toddi. Next base: position 93,851 of record SSNR01000046.1, on the reverse strand, counting down.
ATAAACACAAGAGTCAGGGAAGGTCTAATAAATAGAGAAACATCTGATGAAACAGGGAAAAGTGTCAAGAGTGAAAATTATTTGTCTCTATTTATTTCTCCTAAACAGCATTTATATTTTGAGTTAAGAAAAAGTAAAGCCAAGGAAGTGAAGGTTTATTTGTATTTATTCATATGAATAATCACCTCAAGCTCATGTTTAAACACCAACGTTCTTTTTCAGATGATAGAAAATGTTCTCCGCCATTTGATCCACCTTCAGCAGGCATTAATTGATCAAATAGTAATTATAAATCAAAAAGAATATGTGTTAGAATCCCTCAACTTCACAGAAACAAATCAGAAATCTTAAGTCATGCACACAAGTTAAAGTTTTACTTGTTAGGTGAGCTGAAAATGAAACGACAGAGTACGACTCTCATCTGTCAGTCAGCAGTCTGAAACTTGTGCAAGGACAACCTGTAAGTTAAATGCTGAACCTCGTGCAGTCTAAAGCATGAATTTATTCATACACGCTGCACCGACAGCAGGCTGTAAATAATCATTTAGGTCAAACATGTGGTGGAAGTCTGAGGAGTAAACGGCTGAGATTTCTCTGCTGTTTTTATTTTCTAAGACAAACGACACACGAGTTTAGACAAACTTTTTCTTTCAGTATGTGACAGATTTGTGCGTGTGTGTGTGTGTGTGTGTGTGTGTGTGTGTGTGTGTGTGTGTGTGTGTGTGTGTGTGTGCATGCGTGCGTGCATGTGCCTGACAGTCTGTTTGCTTCTGGATATTCCAGAACATTGTTGTTTATGATACATGCCTGGGTGCTCATTTATAAAACTTGCTTATGCACAAAATGGGCCTGAAAGTTGCGTAAGTCACTTTTTATGCAAACTTTGGGATTTATAAAAGAAAATGTAACGAAAAAATGTGCGCAACTCTAAGCAAATTTTGAACCTTGCGTAAGCACCTGTTGGAGACGTGAAACCTGTCAGAGCAGTTGGTGAGATGAAAAATGTTCAATTTATGACACAATGAAAGACTTGTAGACCCTCGCGCACACAGAACCAACAATCCGTCTCTAAAAAGAATAAAAATTAAAATCTGAATGAAAATATGTCGCATTTTTGAAAAACATCCCATTATGTTCATCCAGTTGTCTTCAGATTATATAACAATTGCACTTATTGGTGCATTAATTGAGATTTCTGAGACTTAGGAATCCTGCAGTCACACTTGAGCGTAATGCGTTGGATGCGCTGCGCAGCTCAGCCAGTAGTCAGACTCCGGATGGATGGGAGAGAGTTTTTAGAGATTTCTAGATAATGACTGGATGATCGATCAGCTGATAGATTCATTAGAGCATCCAATGGATCAACTGGGTCCAGTGTTAGATCAACAGAACCATCGGAACCAGTAAAACCCGGTGTCACCGGCCGTTCTCAGGTTCCCTTCAACCAGCAATTTATCCAACAGGTTGACTGTTTGATAGGATGAACAACATGACGTGTCTTCCCCTTTGGATTAAATTAAATGTTGTCAATAAATATTTCTCTTAGATCTTAGATCTACACCATCTCTCTGTCAGTCTGACAGCAGAGGCGCTGCAGCGAGACGTCTCTCTGCACTTCCGTGTTCTCTAATCTGTCAACATTTCACCACCTAATAAAACATTTTTCCGTCCATCCACCACAAGCACCTCGAGTTTCAGCCTCTGTAAAATTACGCTTTTTAAACCTCTCTATGCAATTGTTCATGAGGTACTTTGCATTGACCGTATATGGCAGAATGTGGGTGTGTAGGCGGAGGGTTCTGACCCAAAAACAGCTGAGCACAGTTCTAGGTATGAGAGCTATTTATAAAGCAGAATTGCGTGGATCTGTGCGTCTGCAGGGTTTTATAAATCGGAAATGGAATTTGCGTACCTGAAAATTTTTTGCTGAGCTTAAGCAAGCTTTAGTAAGGATTCTACGCAGAGTTTTGTAAATGAGCACCCTGGTCCCTGAAAATGCCCACTAGCCAATGTGTCATTGCTTTAAACATTAAAATATATTTACATTAATGATTTGTGAGATTAAGGAGCAATTAAAATGAACTGCACAAATATGTAGCTTAATGCAAAAGCATTGAATGCAACATTTTACCAAGTAAAATGTGAACTGTATTAGTTGACAGCCCTGCACCAGCATTGCCTTTTTTTTTTACATATAGGTTTTTGTCGTTACAACATATGAGTGATGTTTAAGGAGAGCAAATGATGCAATGAAATGTATAGGAATGATGGACCCCTCAGGCCATGAATAAATAATACACCTTTGCACCCAGTGAATCTACCTAGAGGTCCCCTCCATGCTGTGAATACATGGTAAGTATGTAAAGTGTGGACGTGCACACAAATCAGCCTGCTTTTGTTTGTCCAGCTCTTGCTAATTGATTTAGGTAAAGCCCAGCTTCAGTTCCAGCCCTCTTCCCTCACCAATTATCCTCCAGCGTGTTGGCTGCTGCTCTCTGACACATGGGCTGCAGATGGCCGTCCTGTGCAGCAGTGCCAGGACAGGGGCGAGTGTTTCCTGTGAATTATTGTCACAATTTGTCACATGACATGCTCGCTGTAGCACTTGTCTCACTCTGTCGAAGCACAAGCTCTTGTGAAGAAAGGCTAGTTGTGTTGTGCATACACAAGAGGGATTTTTCACACTTGTGCACAGAAAACATTCAACCCTCAATGCCAACTGGCAAGCTGCTTTCCATATGAGCCTCTCCAAACAAGGTCAGCAAAACTCAAACTCCAGTAAGTAAAACAAACTCATTAGCTTCAGAATAAAACAGCTTTACCCTCATTGAATCGTCTTATAGAACATATTGACTGCATGAGACATTTACCTTTGTGTCATTCTGTCTCTTTCCTTCACTCGATCACCATTTTAAAGCTGCAGCTGTAATGAAACTGCAGACCACATGGACAGATGGTGGCTTCACTGCATGTTTGTTATGTTAGGCTGCACACTCAGCTACCTTTTTAATTTAACCAACTTCTCCTGGTGAGCTCTAATCATTATTTAAGTAACAATGATTAGATCATTCCCATCACGGCCACAGTCGAGTCAGTGAGTTTGCATTTAGGACTTAATGTGAAATGGGGAGGGGGCAATATTACAGTGTTGTTTAAAGGGACGTGGAGCAGCATTTGTTAAAAAAAATTATGCATGTTCAGTTTTTTTAAGTTAATGGGTGATGAAGCGTTTTAAACTAAAAAGAGTGAGGCCACCTATGTATCGTTCCATTGTCTTGAACAGACTGTGAGCTGTAAAATGCGCTTCAGTTCAGGCCCAAATTTCCCACACTGTCCTACGGATGTAACGTCAACTGACACTGCATTCTTGAAAGCTTCAAAAAGAGAAAGAAATGTATATGCAGTAGGCGGCAGTATTGCACCGTTGCGTGCCAATAGCTAGATTTCTTCCTCTAGACCTGTTGTTTTTCTCATAATACTGGCGGTTTTTGGGCAGCGGTCATAGAGCGGACAACCACTCTGATGGATTACAGGGTTTCACAGAGCTAAAGGTGCTTTGTAGATGAGCGCACAGTGATGTGCATGTGACCGTGTGTCGGGACTCGGGACTCAGCTGATCCCTCCCTGACTATCCCCTCCTCTCAGTCCGCTTATAGTGCGGCAGAAGCAGTAGCGCTGTGCTCCATCGTTTTGCTGGTCTGGTTTTATGTAATGCAGCCTTTTGGGGAGGAAACCCGGTGAGAACCTCCAACAGACTGCAGCTTCCACTCTGTATTTGCTCAGTGGGCATGCGTTGTGCATGTGAACACAGTATGTACACATTGTATGGGGTAGTTTGAACGTTGGACTCTGATGTCAGCGGCTCGGGGGTATTGATAACTTTGCGTTTTTAGGACAAATCCGCTGGTGGACGCCCTACCATCTCATGGCCGAGGCGAACTGCGTGTGTGAGTGTGGCAACACAATGAAACTCAGACTGGTGGAGGAGGAGCGGGACAGGCGGAGGAGCTGACTGGATCTTTGGCTGGCTACATAGTTCTCTCTAAGCTCCCCTCTGGAACTATTAGAGTGGTGGTTCAACAGGTTGGTAGAACCCGTGCGAGATGAACAGTGAGAAGTTTGTGTGCACTCCCGTGCAAGGCTGCAGCGCAGTGCCGAGCGCGTCACTCGTGAGTCTCATTTCGTAAAGCTGCCCCAGGATCCTTTAAAATGTGACAATAATTTTGAAATTTTTTTTTTCTTAAAATAAGACTCCTGAGGACTCTGCAGTTTTGACTTCATGCACACACTCAGTGACTTTATTGAGGTGTCTTTGAAGGCACTGCCATCTGATGCTGCTAAATGTAATAAAGCCAAATAGCTTCTATTTCGTTTCATTGCTCTGATTTTGAATCTGAAGAAGCTTTTTAAAGTGCCCATGACATCGGTTTCCATGTTTTCTGACTTATCTATCATGTTGCAACATTGAGTTCTCACCTTAAACCTGCCAGAAAGAGCAAAAAATGGCGTCCATCTGTCTCCTAGTACAGCCAGTGAGAAGCTCTTCAAGATTTCAGACCCAGGTTTCAAACAGTTTTTTTCACTCCAGCCCGCTATGAGGTCATAGTGATCGGGACTTGCTTATATGGTCAATTCTCCTCCCACATGCACGTTCACGACACCTAGAGCGAGGCAGTGCCGCCGCCATTGCCCATAGACCGTGTAGTGTTTAGTTTCAGTTTCGTTTCTCTTTCACGTGACAACACTGCCCCCTGCTGCAGCAGAAGTGTCAGGCTGCCAAATAAGGAGAAACCCAGCAGAACCGGAAGGCGGCGCTTTCTTCTGATCTCAGAGTTGCTCGTTAGGAAATAATTACAGCGTATTTTGAGTTATAATGGTGCAACGCTGATCTAGAGGCATCAAAGATTACACCTGTTTAATATAAAGTGATTTAAATATGGAGTCACAGGCACTTTAAGGCATAGCGTTAGAGATTGCAGTTTTTTTTATTTTCTGTTCAATGTCAAAAAATTTAAAAAATATATTTTTTCATGTACATGTGAAAAGGTTGCTCTCAAATAAAATGAGTATTATGGTTTATTATTTTTACATAAAACACAAGAAAAAAACTCAGGAGAATCAGGGGTTAAACTACATTTGTGAGAGAGCACATGTGCCTACATAGTGCACACATTTCTATCTTGCAATACAGCACATTTGATTAAAAACACTGTTTTAAGGATGAAAAGAATAACATTAAAATGATTTATAATCAGTGCATAGAGCAAAAAATTAGTCAAAAGTGACACAATGCAAAAAATAAGGCATGAAATAAATAATTAAAGCAATAATTAATTTATTAAATATGTCATTAATTCATTTGAAGTGTAATTATTAACTAACTGTGTCATCAATTAATTATATGAGCCATTAATTAATTCAATAACTAAATGTGAAAACATTAATTGATTAAAATGTATATTTAATTATTTCATGATTTAGTTATGTCATGGTCTGTGCGTTGCTGCACATTGTGAATTAATTTTCAGTGGGCGGAGCTAAGGCTGATAACAAACATGGCGGCTCATGCCGATGGAGGTTTTCTTTCAAGGTAAATTAGTTTCTAACCAACAATCTGTGATTAAAAGGGGGAATTTAATGAGGAACTTCCTCACAGTTTGATCAAGATTTTGTCTGTAGAATAACTTTATAAGTGTTTTTTCCTTCAGCAAGACAATGTGTTATGTAGAAATGTGTTACCCTGTCAAAACTGTGTTCACACCCATCTATAAATACTAGAGAAACCATCTTTATTTAGTGATATTCAGCCATCTAAGTGTCATATGTCACCCTCTAGTGTCCTCTAGTGTCTTGTGCCTTGTTTAAACCCTCTGCCTTCTGTCTCCACAGGTGAAATCCATTTGTTATCCTGCCACCTGTGTCTCGTCTTGTCATCACCTCCCTCTGTATTTAAGCGTGCCTGTCTTGTCAGTGTTTGTTGGATCCTCGTTGTTTTTGGTCGTGTTTAGTCCGAGTCCTAGTGTTCTAATAAAATCCTTTTACCCTACCTGCGGTGCCCTCTGTCTCCGTCTCTGTCTCCGTCTGGGTCCTACCTACAACCCTGGTATACAACAGAAGGATCCAACCTACAACATGGACCCAGCAGATGATTTCCTGGAGAACCGGTCTGCTTACCTGGGGACCCAATTGGCTGTGAGGCTTCCAGTCTATCCACGGCGGGGTCCGGTGCCTCGACGTCGCTTTCCAGGACCACCTGCGCAGTCGCGGCTTTCCCCCCAGCAGATCGGAGTCCTTCAGGTCCACGTCGGACACCCTGAACCGCAGTCCCGTCGGATCCCAGCGGAGCTGTCTCAGCCCCAGCAGCCTCCCACTGTTCCCCTCGAGGACCCGGCTGAGGAGAGGCTCACCCTCCTGGAATTCGTTTGCAGAGAGGCTACCAAGAACCCGCCACGGCATGAGGAGGTAGAGGAGCCGAGGTCTCCGTTCTGGGGGGCCCAATCGGCCGTCAAGCCACACCGCCGTCGGGCTTCTAGACCTACGTCGGTCCTTCCTCCTCAGCCCCCAGCAGCGCCACTCAGGCCGTCGAGTCCCGCAGCGCCACTCAAGGTACCTAGTCCCGCTGTGCCGCTCCAGATGCCGAGTTCTGCAGCTGCACCCCAGTCCCTGGCCCAGGAGCTTCATACCCTGAGACAGGGTCTTCTGGTCCTGCGTCAAAGTCTCCTGTTCAAGTCCTCAAGTCCGGCTCCAGCAGATCCAGAACCCTCCGGCCCTCCTGAACCTGAACCAGACTCAGTGAGTACAAGTCTTTATCCTGTTCCTCCTGAGTCTGTGTGTACTAGTCCTGATCCTGTTCCCGAGTCAAGTGAAGGTTCTGCTCCCGAGTCAAGTGAAGGTTCTGCTCCCGAGTCAAGTGAAGGTGCCGCTCCCGAGTCAAGTGAAGGTGCCGCTCCCGAGTCAAGTGAAGGTTCTGCTCCCGAGTCAAGTGAAGGTTCTGCTCCCGAGTCAAGTGAAGGTTCTGCTCCCGAGTCAAGTGAAGGTTCTGCTCCCGAGTCAAGTGAAGGTGCCGCTCCCGAGTCAAGTGAAGGTGCCGCTCCCGAGTCAAGTGAAGGTGCCGCTCCCGAGTCAAGTGAAGGTGCCGCTCCCGAGTCAAGTGAAGGTGCCGAGTCTTCTGTTCCCGAGTCAAGTCAAGGTCCCGAGTCTTCTGTTCCCGAGTCAAGTCAAGGTCCCGAGTCTTCTGTTCCCGAGTCTCTTGGTCCTGACTCCAGTCCTGCCTCTGGTCCCACCAGCCCTGTACCTGGACCTCCTCCCAGACCAGTCCCTCCAAGGTCTTCAGACCTGGCCCCTCGCCTCCCTAAGGGTCCTCGCCCTGCCCGGCTGCCTCGCCGGCCTCCCGAGGAGTTCCGCCTCTTCGGGTGGCCACGCCGACGTCCACCTAGGTCCCAGCTTATTGGGTGGCCTCGCCGCCGTCCCCCAGGGTCCCATCCCTGGCCAACTCGGCGCCACCTCCCTGGACGTCCCCACATTGGACTCTGCTCTGGCCGTCCTCCTGACCTGAGCCTCCTCTTTGTTTGTCTTGTCCTTGGTCCTGGTTCCATTCCGCCCGCCCTCGTTGGTCCCCCTCCCTCCCGCCCTTGTGGGTTTTGCTTGGCGTCCGGAGGCCGCCTTTAAGGGGGTGCACTGTCATATGTCACCTTCTAGTGTCCTCCTCGTGTTCTGTCTTGTGCCTTGTTTAAACCCTCTGCCTTCTGTCTCCACAGGTGAAATCCATTTGTTATCCTGCCACCTGTGTCTCGTCTTGTCATCACCTCCCTCTGTATTTAAGCGTGCCTGTCTTGTCAGTGTTTGTTGGATCCTCGTTGTTTTTGGTCGTGTTTAGTCCGAGTCCTAGTGTTCTAATAAAATCCTTTTACCCTACCTGTGGTGTCCTCCATCTCCATCTGCGTCTGGGTCCTACCTACAACCCTGGTATACAACACTAAGATGTGTTTACCTTCTATTTTCTATTAGCAATTTTCTTAAAGTGCCAACCTTTAAACTACAGAGTTTAAAGAGAAAACGGAGAAATATGAATTTTTTTTTTTTGAAAGGGTGTTTCAGCAACAAACAGATACACCTATGAAATAATTAAATTATGAAATAATTAAATTATGACATCATGAACATTTTTAACATAAATTTATGATATAATAAAATAACCATTTTAAGTAATAAAAAACTTTTCATATTAAATTTATTATTAATGAATGACACATGGAAGTAATAATGGTACATTTAAATAATTGATTAATGTAGTATTTATGTATTGCTCTATTCATTAAGTAATGTGTGTGTGTGTAAGGCAGTGATACCCAAAGTTGAGGTCAGGACCCCAAACACCAGGCGATGAGCCTTAAGAAAATTTACAGAAATCAAACTATGTAAATCATTACCAATGATATATTTATCCTTAACTGTTGGGAAAAGATGAAAATCACAAATAGAATTCATAACAAAACATTATTTTTGGGATGCAGTTTGTTAAATGGTTTATTTGTTTTACACCAAGACAAGCAAATGCATACCTGTAGCACAGTGGAGCTTTGGGAACTCCTCATTGGCAGTGTGAGGATGTTTCACACCTTTGAGGCTGTGAAACATCCTCACAGCTGCTGCAAAGGACCAGTCTCTCTAACTAACTAAATTAGATCAGGGGAAAAGCCAAAAGCAGTTGTTCAAATGATCTAAGAGGTCTGCAGTGAGAGTAGAGGCATATTTCAGAAGGCTGGCCTCAGGCAGACGCAGGGGAGGGTTACCTACACAAAACATTACATCGATCACAGCAGAAACAAGCAGAAAACCCGGAAATAAATCCTGATTTGTGGTTGGAGTTTAGTCCTCTTTAGAATTCTAACATAACTTCAGAAATGAGGAACAAGATGGATCTGGTGCCTTTGTGAAAAGCTGAGACTGAATTACAGAACTGCCATGGTTTAGGTGTTCCCGAGTCAATATCCGTGTGTGTGTGTGTGTGTGTGTGTGTGTGTGTAACGCTGTAGGCACAGCTGTCACAGGTGAACAGTGTAACAAGCTGGCTCAGTCAAGCCAACTCAAACACACACACTTGCATACGCCTGGTGATTTGAGCCAGCATGACAACCAATCCTGTCATCCGTTCACTGTGTCATGCTTCTTATCTGTGTTAACAACAGATGCATGGCTTCACTGCAGAGAACAGGAGAACTACCGTGTCTAATCTGCAAAGTTAAAGCAATTACTGTAGCAGTTAATGAGCTGTTTGTACAGGAGAGGAAAGAGGAGGAAAAAAACTGGATACAAATATATATATATGAATGAGTGTTTAATATCAAACTGATCAAATATTAACAACAGGTTCTGCAGAAAATGACTTAAGAAGTGTCGATACTGTCAGTGAAAAATGAGATGCTTATTTGAGTCGATAAGCTTTCAGAAGTATTACGGTATTGATCTTTTTATTCAGGAGCCAAGACTCGGGGGCAATCATATCAGCTCCCAGTAGAGTCACATTCAAGACACCCTGTGTGTTTGTATCCATGTTTGCTTTTCTCCAGAAATGTTCAAAAGCTTGTCCCTGACACAGATGTCAGGTCACTGTAGCATCATGCAAACGTTTCAGTGCCCTGGTGCTCTTTTTGCTGTGTTTGGTCCACAGCAGCAGAGAGGATTTACATTCTTTTCTTTCCTTTTGTTTTCTTTAGGTTTTTCACTTTTAAAGTGTAATAAAACTAAAAAATATGAGGGAATGTGGGAGCTGAGCAGGAATAATGTCTCCTTGAAAGAAAGTATTCAGATACAATTCTTATAAACCACTCAAACAGCTTACTTATACAATATGTTACTTGTATTTTATGATGTTTTAAAACAGGTTTGAATTAACTAGGGGGTGAAATAGTGGTTTTTGTTTGTTGATGTTGCAGTTAAAAAGGTACATTTCTGTCTGGAAATAGTGTGCAGCATGGAAAGCTACAATGAAAGGCTATTTAAATGTGTTTTCACAAAAAATATAGAAACAAATAGTCATTCTATGGAGACGGTGATGAATGAAATTGCAGACTGGGCTGGGCAGAGGCAAACGAAGACACGAATGATCAGGTGCATTTTGTGTTAAAGAAAAACAATAAGAAAGTGGTTTTTAAAGAAGAAGCTGTTTCTCATCAGGTTTTAACAGATTTTTACTGGATAACCAGTTAAAATGTTTTCCATATGGGAGCAAAGAAAGAAGCCTTCTGATGTAGCAGGAAGTTGAAGGATGAGCTGTAAATCTAGACATTTTACATTTGCTCTGAATTCCTCTGTAATTTAGGGATCATCTGATGTTGGTTCATTCCTCTGTTTTTAGAAGCTAATATGAAGAACTCTTACATATTCAAGCTCCTTACGTCAGTCTTGTTTCTAATTTGGCTTTCTCTGTCACATATCATTTCCCCTGCATGGATGTCTTCTGTTACATTCATTGTGTCTATTCAGTCATTGAGGGCCACTGTCTTGAATGTTTGAGCTCTTTTCCTGCTGCAAACACCTGATTGAGTGGCTGAACTATCTTCAGCATGCCCTCAGGTTCTGCAGAAGTGTGCTAACCAGCCATTGAGTCATCAGGTGTTGGAGCAGAGAAACATCTAAAACATGCAGGAAAGTGACCTTTCCACTTGTTACTCTTCACTTACTTTATTGCTCCTGTGAGACTGGTTGTCAGATTCTTGTAAACTTGCAAATTCAGTCTTGTTTAATTTACTTTCTTGCATTTGCAGCATCTTTGATTTGCTTTATTATCTACTATGCATTTAAGCGTCTTTTCACTTTGGAATATAACAGTTTTATGCTGAAGGATATAATTGCACCTCAGTTCAGGGGTTTCTTTTCTCTCAGTTGTCATAAAATTTCAACAGCAGCAAAGTTTTCCCATTAAAAACTGTTACTTAGCAGCACAGTAAAGTGCTTTTACATCCATGAGGGAAACACCAGGGTTTGATTCTTATACTTCTCTCTGTGGCTCAAACAAAATGTGGCACAATGATTTAACATTTTCTGATTTTCTACATCACATTAATCCTCTATAAGTGGGAAAAATTACTCCTTGTGTGATTTGATAAAAATCTAGTTACCAAAATGTTCAACAGTAATATTAAGTCATATAATAAAGGATGTAATTAATAGAAATAAAAAGGAAGGAACACTTTAGTCGTGCTTCTAAACTAATTAGAAATATTAGTTCATTTATTCAGCGATTGAGGCTCTAAATCAATGTCAAATGCTATATTTTAAAGGAGTCATTTTCCAGCAGAAGTCTCTTTTACAATAAGTTGCATAAACATCCAAATCTTATCCTGCATTTCTGTAACTGTTTGAGTAAAAAGCTGGTTTTCTATTCCTAAAATCTTTGCTTTTCATTTAAAAGAACCATCATCTTTCTTCTATCTGTGTCATTCGGCATATTGATTTTGTGTCTGCAGTAAGTCTCTTCTAATCATTATGTAATTATTTTCTATATTATTGAGTGCAATGTTTGAGCTCTGTATAACACTCATTTTTCTGAGACCATTCATACATTTTATTCATTTTTTTCTTCTTGTTTTGACAACATTTCTGGTGTTTTTCACCAGCTGTTTTTGTTCCAGCATCCTGACTATTGAGAGTACTTCATTTTGATTTTCTAACCATCACCAGCAGAAGTAAAAAAAAATTATATTTGCTGTGAGTTTCATTTATGACCTCAACGGGTGCTCGGCACATCCTGTATCAAGAGCTTTTGCTCAGCCTTTCATTGACTTATTCTAAGAAGTATTTGAACTAAACTCTTCAAAAAATGAAGGTTATAGTATGTAAGCCAAAATTATTTAATTTTAACAAGATCATTTGAATGTTTTTTTGTGTGTAATTAAACTTTCATTTGAATTTTTAAAGAAAAATGAATGTTTTTAATGTTGTTTTGTAAGTGATCTGCAGACCCTTGTTTGTGAGCAACCTTTTTTTAAGTCAGCAAACTTTTATACTTTCTGCATTTTATTGAGGTCACCACACTTGATTTGCCCTTCTACTTATTCACCTTTTAAATTTTTTGTGAACGGATAAATTATAGCTAACTTTTTGACTCTATTTCTGCATTTTTTATTTACTTTTTTGTTAAACATGTTTTATAATTTTTCTGAATTTGAATTTATCTAACTTTAAGACCTTGTAAAGACCGAATGGTTTAAAATGGCACTTTGAAAAGTAAAACCTTTTCATTTAAAATGGCTGTCCTCATTTTTTATTGTGACTGTAGATAGACTGTAATGCATAACGTTCTTTAAAGCCTGAACTGCAGTGAGACTCCCGATCATCTCTGTTTTAATGCAGAACAGAGAGAAGAGCTCTCCTCCTGAGGAGATGATGAGCTGAGTAACAGAAAATCACCTCCTGAGTCAGTTTGATTCTACTAAGGCTGCACTGACGTATCACAGTCCATGTGCTCACAATGGTTTTTCTTGAAAACTAGTAATACCATATTTACATGCTACAGTGCATCAAAAACCCAACAAAACAACAGATTTTTATGAAACTTAATGAAAATTGTTGCTTTAAAAGTTTTTATTATCATTTTTATTATTTTACCTATACAAGTGTTTTTATGAGTGCTTATAAAATGCGCATATACCAGACATGAAATGCTGTTAAATTTATAAAAGCTATTTCTGGTTCCCCTGGTAAACTGATATGTAATTTGCGTTACTAGACTGTAATGCATATAAATAAATACATGCTGCACAAGTTATCCAGTGCACCTGCCTTAGTCTGTAAATGAAACATCCATAAGATGAAACTACCATAATGGAAACTAGCCAGAAAGATCAGAGGTAAGAGACTAAAATAAACATTCATGTAAGATAAACAACATTCTGGGTGTTAAGAAATATTTTTAGCTAATGAACAAAATGTAAACATTATATCAGACTGTCTTGTCTGCACTTTGTGCTGCATCATGCTGAGAACAGCCAGCATGATCATTACATCATCATTATGTACTCTTTAGATATATTCATTTATTCTTATGTATGAGAAAGAGAAGGAAAAACAGACTACATGCTTACTATTTTATAAATGAAGTTTCATTTTTCAGGTGTTCAAAAACCAAAGTGATGGTAAAATATTTAGAATATAAAGGAGTTGATACAGATTTAGTTGTTTTCTTGCTTGTTAGGAGGCAGAAATCTAAAATGACTCAGAGTTAGTTAATTTTAACAAGTTATATTGATTTCTTAACAAAGAACATCATTATTTGGTCTTAAGTAACTTATTACACTTATGATATGGTTCTCTGTTATAGTTATTGATAAAGTATTTAATTCCTCTGTCATTCCTGATTAGTACATTGAGGATTTTACATTCAACTCATTTTTAACTAATGTTTAATTTCATTTTATCTGGCCTTTGTGGTTAATGAGATTTTTATTTCTCACCAGTTCCCATGTAAATAAACTTTTTGTGAATCTTTATTGTAGTAAAAGCAAAACCAAACCAAATGTGTTTCTTTAAAGGCATACTAAGCAGTTTTTGCTTGATTTTAGCACCCCCTAGTGTCCATTTTAAATCACTGTTGTAAAAACATTAGCAATGTTTTTGCTCAGAAACACCTAAATCTACCTGTTGAAATGTCTCCTCAGCCTTCATTGCTTTCTAAAAATCAGGGATCGTGAGCTAAAAACACTCCGGTGCTAGCATAACAGCTAGCCACATTGGGTTAGCCTAACCCTCATGAGATACGTGACTTTGTGAGGCTTCAGGGGCACCAGACCAGAGACTCAGAAGTTGCAAACGTGGTATTCTGGACACAAGCAGCCGATGGGGCTGAGTGACTTTTCATTAATCCTGTAAATTAGCACATACTGGCTCAAAAAAAATTTTTTAATATGAAAAAGTTACATAGTGTGCCTTTAAGAGTGACTTTTGGCTTGAGAGTTGCAAACATTCATTAGAATCTTCTGCACAAGATTATATTTAGTAGATAAAGTTTGTTCGTTTTTCTTTGATCAAAATCAGATTTTGCTCTTGTGCTCTTCATTTGAGGAGGTGTCACCAACATCTTTCTAATTTAAGTCTGTTGTCCTGTTACTTTAAGCCACTTTGCAGTCTCTAGCATTCAAGGATGATTAGAAAATCAGGCACACAATTATGAAATCAAGTTCATCAAAGCCAGCTGCTGTCTCTTCACAAAGTTTACACAAAAGATGCCAAGAGAATGTTAAATGCTTTATCTTTCAGTTCGTTTGTATTCATCAACTTGAGGCTCTGCAGCATTATGCATCTCATTAAACATTGTTTACCTGACTAAATTTAGACTTTTAAGGCATGCATTGTAAACAGAACTCAGTTGCTCCTCAGTCTTCACAGCAGAGCCAACTAGAAATGACACATAATCATTGTCCCAGGTATGTGGCTGGCAAACATACCCATGGTTTGGATTGTGTTCAAAAGCAACTTTTTAATGAGAGCTGGAGGGTTTAGAAGTCAGAATTTCACACACCTACATCTGCTACAGCTCCATGTCAGAGGAAAATACTCTGAGAAACTCTGAAGGGCAAAATCTTTAGTTCACAGCCAGCGCTGCAATAATTATGATGAAACTGCATGTAAAATACAGACAATACAATCTCTAAACACAACGATACACAATCTAAACATGACAATACATTCTCTAAATGTGACAAAGAGGAGGCTAATTGGATTTTTGCGCTTAAAAACTGCTCATTAAAAGCCTATTGTACCATTATTTTTACGAGATGCAGTCTTTGTGCTATACTTTTGATAAATTACCACAACGGGCCACTTCTTTTGCAAATTATTCAGCTTAATCAATGACAAAACTCCTGTATTTATTGTGCTTATGGTAAAGTCTAGGGGGAAAGTACGTGTAGGTTTTAATTTGTGTATTTTATATAAAATATTTGCAGGTTATTAGACAACAGGATGCACTGATGTTACTTTCCTAACAAGGAATGCAGAGAAGGCCAGTAGAAAGGAGCATATTTCAAGTGTTTGTTGGGATTCTGAGTGAGACGGGTCGTCCATATTTGGTTCAGTTCTCCTTGAACAAATTAATGGCGTCTCTCTCTTCTCAGCATGATGTCCATTACAGGCTAAAAAAAGCTCAAATCTTCAAAGAATTGCAATGGATGTATTCCGACCATGAACATCTGAACCATATGCGTTACAACACAGCCTGATCACACTGATGAAATGTAAATATTGCTGCAGTGGTCAAGAGATTGACTGGTTAGATTGATGATGAACTTGTTCCAGCAGAATTTCTATGTTTTTTTAATTTAGTTTTGTACAGATCTGTTACCCTGCAGCCATTTTACATGACAGGCAGGCATTTTGACTTCAAAGTCCACCAGTGTGATAGGTCTCAATGGAGTGTGCAAAAAAAACTGCTCACACCTTCTAAGTTTGGAAATTGTGAAGCGTTGAAGTGCACACCAATGAGCAGCATAGGAATAGAAGCAATGATAGCGATGTGAGGTAAATGGAAAAGACCTTTAAAAATGACTTCCTGGATTTTTTCTATTATTTCAGTTGTGATCAGGTGAGCTGACGATTGCAATTTTACTACCCCACCAAGGGACACCAAGTGAGATGGCCATCTGCATCCCCAGAGTACCTTAGCTCTCCTTCTGCAGTGTACAATACAAATATTTATATCTGTATCACATGATAGGTTTAAAAAATGCTGCATGAGTTTCTGAGAATAAGAAACTTTACATAATATACTTGCTGTGTGCTTAACATAACCTGGAAACTATTTTAAAAAGTGATAAATTAATCACTTCGTTGTCTTTTTCCTATATGAGTTGTGGGAGCAGCAGCACAGGCAAATATTCCTATCTCCCCAGCCACTGCTAGATCCTCCAGTGAGATCCCAGGATATCCCCAGGTCAGCCTAGAGATGTAAGCTCTACAGTGTGCTCTGGGTCGGCCTCAAGGACATCCCTGAACCACCTCAGCTGGTTTCTGGTGATGTGAAGAAGCAGGGCTTTTCTGAGTCCCTCCAGAATAGTCAAGGCCCTCACTCATTACCCTGAAAGGACACTCATTTTGGTCACTTTTATTGGCGATCTTGTTATTTCAGTCATTGTACAAAGTTCCCGACCACTGACCACAGGCTGCCTTCTGGCTTAGCCCCCTCTTCACCACAATAGACTGATTTAGAGTTCACATCGTTAGATGATGGTCTAATTTTCATCACATCTGAACAAAACCCTGAGATACTTACAGTAACTTCTCCACTTGAGGTAGGACCTCTCTCCCGACCTGGAGTTGGCAAGCCACCCTTTTCCGACCAAGAACCATGGCCTCAGACTTGGAGGTGCTGATCCTCATCCCAGCCGCTTCACACTCGGCTGCGAACCTCCCCAGCAAGAGCTGAAGGTCAGAGCCTGATGAAGCTAGGAGGACCACATCATCTGCAAAAAGCAGAGACGAGATTCTCCTGTCACCAAACTCAACACCCTCCACACCACGGCTGCGCCTAGAAATCCTGTCCATAAAGGTTATGAACAGGACCGGTGACAAAGGGCAGCCCTGGCGGAGTCCAACCCTCACTGGGAACAGGTCCGACTTACTGCCGGCTATGCGGACCAAACTCACACTCCTCTGGTACAGGGACTGAATGGCCCTTAACAAAAGACCATCCACCCGTACTCCTGGAGCGTTCCCCACAGGGTGCCCCTGGGGACACGGTCATAAGCCTTCTCCAAATCCACAAAACACATGTGGATTGGTTGGGCAAACTCCCATGACCCCTCCATCACCCTAGCGAGGGTAAAGAGCTGGTCCACAGTTCCACGACCAGGATGAAAACCACATTGCTCCTCTTCTATCTGAGGTTCAACTATCGACCGGACCCTCCTCTCCAGTACCCTGGAGTAGACCTTTCCAGGGAGGCTGAGGAGTGTGATCCCCCTATAGTTGGAACACACCCTCTGGTCCCCCTTCTTAAAAATGGGAACCACCACCCCGGTCTGCCACTCAACAGGAACTTCCCCCGATGACCACGCAATGTTGCAGAGACGTGTCAACCACGACAGTCCTACAACATCCATAGCCTTGAGATACCCAGGTCGGATCTCATCCACCCCTGGGGCTCCGCCACTGCGTAGTTTTTTGACTACCTCAGCGACTTCTGCCCCAGAGATTGGACAGTCCGTCCCCAGGTCTCCCAGCTCTGGTTCCTCCTCGGAATGCGTGTCGTGGGATTGAGGAGCTCCTCAAAGTATTCCTTCCACCGTCCGACTATAGTTGACGTCAGCAGCTCCCCGTCCCCACTGTAAACAGTGTGAGCGAGTTGCCGCCTTCCTCCCCTGAGGCGCCGGATGGTTTGCCAGAACCTTTTTGGAGCCGACCGATAGTCTTTCTCCATGGTCTCACCAAACTCCTCCCACGCCCGAGATTTTGCCTCGGAAACTGCCACTGCTGCACTCCGCTTGGCCCTCCGATACCTATCTGCTGCCTCTGGAGACCCACAGACTAGCCATGCTTTGTAGGCCTCCTTCTTCAGCCTGAGGGCTCCCCTAACCTCTGGTGTCCACCAGCGGGTACGGGGGTTACCGCCACGATTGGCACCGGCTACCTTGCGACCACAGCTAGCATCAGCCGCCTCAACAATCGCAGAGCGGAACAAGGCCCATTCGGACTCAATGTCCCCCATTGCTCTCGGGACGCGGTCGAAGCTCTGCCGGAGGTGGGAGTTGAAGACCATCTTGACAGGCTCTTCTGCCAGGCGTTCCCAGCAGACCCTCACTATACGTTTGGGTCTACCACGTCTGCGTAGCATCTTCCCCTGCCATCTGATCCAACTTACCACCAGGTGGTGATCAGTTGACAGCTCCGCTCCTCTCTTCACCCGAGTGTCCAAAACATACGGTCTCAGGTCAGATGATACAACTATAAAGTCAATCATCGACCTGTAACCTAGGCTGCCCTGGTACCAGGTGTACCGGTGGGCATCCTTATGTTTGAACATGGTGTTTGTTATGGCCAAACTGCGACTTGCACAGAAGTCCAAAAACAGAACACCACTCGAGTTCAGATTGGGCGGGCCGTTCCTCCCAATCACGCCCCTCCAGGTCACGCTGTCATTGCCCACGTGAGCATTGAAGTCTCCCAGCAGGACTATGGAGTCCCCAGTAGGAGCGCTATCCAGCACTTGTCCCAGGGACTCCAAAAAGGGTGGGTACTCTGAGCTGCTATTTGGTGCATAAGCACAAACAACAGTCAGGACCCGTTCCCCAACCCGAAGGCGCAGGGAAGCTGCCCTTTCTTCCCCCGGAGAAAACCCCAACATACAGGCAGAGAGTCTTGGGGCTAACAGAAAGCCCACCCCAGCCCTCCGCCTCTCACCCGGATCAACTCCAGCAAAGAAAAGTGTCCAACCCCTCTCAAGGACTCGGGTTCCAGAGCCAACACTATGTGTCGAGGTGAGCCCGACTATATCTAGCCGGTATCGCTCAGCCTCTTCCACAAGCTCCAGCTCCTTCCCCGCCAGAGAGGTGACGTTCCATGTCCCAATAGCCAGTTTTCCTGTCCGGGGATCGGACCGCCAAAGCTCCCGCCTTGGTCTGCCATCCGATCCACATTGCACCGGACCCTTCATGTTCCTCCTGCAGGTGGTGGGCCCACAGGTGGATGAGCCCATGTATCCGGTTCGGGCTGGGCCCAGCCGGGCCCCATGGGCGAAAGCCCGGCCACCAGGCGCTCGCTCACGGGCCCCAACCCCAGGCCTGGCTCCAGGGTGGGACCCCGGTAACCCTCAGGGCCGGGTACACTGGCTCGATGATTGTACTTGCATGAAGAGTGTTCTGAACCGTTCTTTGTCTCACCCCTCCCCTAGGACCAATTTTCCATGGGTGACCCTACCAGGGGCACAAGTGCCCCAGACAACATAGCTCCTAGGATCATTAGGGCACTCAAACTCCTCCACCACGATAAGGTGACGGTTCACGGAGGAGGTCACCCAAAGTGCTTCACAAAAGATCCATTATTCATGCACTCACTCACCCTGCTGTTAGGAGGCTACATTTGTAGCCACAGCTGCCCTGGGGCAGTCTAACAGAAGCCAGGCTGCAATTTGCACCATCAGTCCTTCAAACAGTCACACACAGGTAAGACAGGTGACGTTTCAAGGACACAACAACAAAATTGTTGCAGCTGTGACTGAGCCGCCGACCCACCGATTACCAGACAACCTGGTCTACCAACTGAGATATTACAGCCAAGCCAACTGAACCATAAAATGCTATAAATTAAATTTTCTGAAAACTAAACTGGAGCCTGAACATTTAGAGGGGAAAATATCTCATAATGCAAATATTAGAAAGATAATCTGTAAGCACTGAGCGTGGCATTTATGTACAAAATCAAGATGTGCAATATTATTCTTCCAAGCTGAGGTCTAAAAGAATAATAACTAGGATTTCTAAACCACACACAATCAAAAGGTTTACAGGAAGAAATGTTCATAATATGTCTGATATGAGTATAAAATGTCCTATTTTGAACAATCCATAATAACATTAAATCCCAGCAATGGTTGCACAAACAGCATGAGATGTGAAACAGGCAATCAAATGAGAGGTGACATTGCTGTGAGCCTTAGAGTGGACATATTATACAACAAGAGAATTTTACTGTAATAGGATTAGCTCAGAACAGACATGTATGCGGGCACATCGACAAAACCCCTTCACCAGACTCTACGTAGTCTCAACCTGGAAAATTATCCTGAAACAGCAACTTTTTAAAGGTGATTTTAGAAGTGAAGAAAATCAGTTAACAGGTTGAGATCAGAAAAGGAGCACGGATGACTTTAAAAGATTTGACTCAGCTTGATGCATCAGAATGATGGATAACGATGAAAGAGGCTTTCAAGCAATTTTCACATAAAAGAATTGCTGAGTAAGTACATTTTACCTTTAGAGATCTAAAGAGGCCAACACTGAACCGAATGAGGGAATTCTTTTTAGCTCGGAGGTTCATTTACTTCACCTTGCAACTTTTGGTCTGAAAACCAGCCAGTGTTCAAAGGAAAACCTTGGAAGGCTTCCAGAATCCCCAAAGAACAAATCATTTGGACTTCTTGGATTATTTTCTGTTTGCATGTGTTTTAATGAAGATCTAGTTTAGCAGATATTAGAAAAACTATCTCTATTATTCTTTATGCTTTGAAATGGTGCACCCCATGTTTATGTATTCAGTTAACATTGCTGCAGCATTTGCCTCCGATTAATTACTGGAGATATAAACCATTGATCATCACTTTGCTTCAATCAGCAGTCAAATCAGCCTCACTGGGTCATGAGTTGAGATGAGAGGTAAATATTCCACCATGTTTTTGCTGCTGTACTTAAATAATCGGGTGATTCATCACTGAAAGCTGTAAACTTTCTGTTCTTTACTGTGAATTTAAGCCTAACCTACTTTAGCTGGGTTTTATAGAAGGCAAATACAGATAGGTGAACATTCAGCACTTTCAATGTAGCAAATCTAGACCTTTATTTATAGTTTTGCATTTACTCCCCCTCCTGTTGTTTTATTCACATCCAGCTCCACCTTTTCCGAGAAGATCAATGAGTTGTTCCGCAGAAGCTTTGGGAAAACATCTTGGGAAAGGACTTCCTTAAATAAGCACTGCGAGCGTGTGCAAACATCCATACTTTTTCTATTTTTAATCTTTTTTCCCTCTCTGTATCAGAGACATTCACCAGTGCCTCTGACTACATTAATAACTTGTGTTGTGAGGACCTATTGTGTACGTCCTGAAACCTGAGACCCTGTCATCTGTTCTGTTACCTGAGCTTAGTCCCTGGAAGCTGAGGACGGACAGCTTGGGTCCTCTTAGGTGACTGTCTGGGAAACCTTGTTAGAATAAAGAAGAACTAAGATATTGCAGGAAGCAATAAAAAAAAATCATCATCACAGCCAGACCAGAGTCATTGGCAGGAAATTATTTAACTGAGAAAATCAACATTCACTGAAATGTGAGAGCCACTGCTGTTAAACGTATGCTGAGGACTGTGGAGCTCCCAGGAGGCTGACTTCAGCTCAAAGGGTCATTTGTATAAACATATTGACTTAGCTGATGGGTTTTAGTTTTCTCATTGAGCCTGAGACAGAAGAGGCGTTTGCACTGGGGCTTGAGGAACAACCATAGATCACTGTAAATACTTGATGACCTGTTATGTTCCTGGTGGAGAGCAGAACAGCTCACACTGTGGCCTCTGCTGATACAAAGGAGAGAAACGACTGCTGCAGCAGGTAAGGAGACGACTGCATGTGAAGGACAAAAGGTTTCACAGTGATCAGTGTGATCTGATGTTTAATAGTATCAGTTTACTTTTGAAGTTTTCTTCATCAGATTATGAGATTTTGAATTTATTGGGAACAGAGCTGTACCTGTTTTTGTATTTTGTTTTTGCTACTAATGAAATTATCTTTGACTGTTTTTAAACAAGCTCAAAGCATAATTAGTTACAAATCAGTGGCTGATATGCTCTTTTCTTGAGTTATGCATCTTTATTTTATTTTATGAAAATACTTCTTCTTTCTACTTGGAATTTTACCAAACTCTGAAGTCTATTAAACTATTGCTATTATTTAAACCTCAGAAATGTGTCAAGAGGACGTGGTGGCAGATATATCCACAAGCTGAAACTCTTTCACCCAAAATAAATCGTTGTCAATTTCCTGTCAGGTTCTGATTGGTTTTTAGTGACCTTACCCTTTTTTTCAGATTTTTGCCTCTGGTTTGAAGTGTTTGCCTTTTTGCAATAATTTCTGCTGCATTATGATATTATCCACTGAGCCTTGGTTAGCTTTATTTTCTGTTAGAATCTTGTGCGAAATCTTTTTAGGCTGCATGTTCACACCACTTTATTAAATCTGCATTTATTCATTTGCTTGTTTTTACTTTCCCTGGAGTTTTGTTTAGACCCATCGTTTATTTTTTATTATTATTTTTTAAGTATTGTAGCGGTTGCGGGGAGTGGACTTCCTACCTTATTTCCCAGGGTGCTTAGCGGTAGATGTTGTACCCAATGTTCAATGGTGTAGATTCGCTCTTGACATTGGGACCAGGACGGGACACGGGGCGGGGGTGTTCAGGAAGTGCAGATTAAAGCAACCCTGTAACGCTGGTCCCAGTCCGGCCCAAATTAACCATCACAGGCAAAGTGGCCGATGACCAGTCCATCCTGGTCCACAGGTGCCATCGGCGTAAGCGGCTCAGCGTGGGCCCTCTGGTCGATCCAGACACGTACACCTCTTTACCCTGGACACAGGTCCGTCTGCGCTTAACACCTGGTCCGCTGGGCTGCACGTATTATTGGTGGGGATGCAGCACTATTTCAGCAACCCTGGATCGAATTATTGGTGGGGACAATTCAGTGATAGCTGGATATTGTTGGGGACACGTCACCTTCGTCCATTCTTTCTGCTTTTGGTAGATCCATCACACTAAACATATCAACTGATTCTATGTTTTAGGTAACAAAATAACCACTAATAGACCCTTAGCCAAGTGTTTTTCCTACTGAATGAAGTGAATTTAAACAGATTATGGTCCATGTGACCACATTCCGGAGACCCACGGTCAGCATCATTACTGCATGTCTGACATGGCTGGATAAATTGCTTTAATACAAAAACCATTATGTAACTGCCACAGCGCATAACAAGCAGCACATACTTTATGTAGCAAATTTTTCACCCACATAATCCAACGTTCACTGATCAATAGTGCATGTAAGTTGTTTAACCTTAGAGCAGATGTGAAAATGAAACACAGAGGCATTTTTCACTGTAGAGCCAATTTATGGGGGAAAGTGACCAAAGAAGGAAAGCATTCCTGTGTGGGTGCACACAGACCTTTATAATGGTGCTAGTTCAAGTTTTACAACAAACTGCATTCTCATGTTTCTAAACATTGATTAAAAATGGTTAACTTGACAGATACTGAATGATACATCAACACTTTGGTGGTTGTTGAGAGTTACATCAGTTACATTGAGTCTAGTGTTGTTGATGGGTTCAAAAACTCACCCATTAGCTTTTTATGTTTCAACCTCTCAGTTTTATTCTGTTGTCAGAATTACAGACTGTGCTTAATTTATAGTTTGTTTATCTGAAACAACAGCAACAAAATGTGTTTGTTTTATGTGTAGCGTCACTTATTTAACCCACAAGCACCTTTAGGCTCCACTTGTTTTACATAAAAATGTTTTACTGTATCTGTTCATGTCAACAAGTGACAAAAATAAATCAAATAACCTCTGTCAACTGATCAACCTACAGCTGTATTGTTTGTTTTATTCCATAACTGTAGCTGCAGTCCATCAAGACCACAATGCTCCTTTTCTGATGCCTGAATTTGTTTCCAATTATGAAAAAAAATCACTTGTGCTTTTGCTTTCAAGATGCTAAATTAAGTTGAGAAAGTTTTTTTTTTTACACACATACACTTGCACGTATACTTGCACATAACTTGATATAATTTTAGGTATGATGCAAATTAGTGACAACAAGCATAAAAACTTGTAAAAAAGCACCTGTTCCCATCTCAAGTATGGAGAGTCTTTTATTTATGCAGCAAAGTTATTTTCAATATTTTCAACTCTTGTGACTGTCAAACTATCTTAAATCACTACAATGAACTATAAAAAACACATTATAAAACACAAGCAATGAACAAGAACTAAAACCTTCTGGAAACACCTCCCACTCAGTTTGACTGTTACTTCAGTTTATTTGTGGAATTCCCAAAAGCAGTTGTGGTTTTTGTTGAGGCACAGATGAATGTTGCACTTTGCACACTTGTACACCGTCTGGCCCTTGCATAGTGGAAGTTTGCAGCTTTGCTGCCCATTTTCCCCCCCTGGCCAGTGTCCCACATCATCTGTGCAGACTTCCTGTGCAGGAATAGCCTTGGCTGGACCTCAACATTTCTTCCTCTCAAACTGCTGTTCAATGTCAGATGAAGGCTGCCTCCTTTTCTTCTCCGTCAGGTTATTCTCTTCCATACAGAGAGCCTGTGCAATGGACAATCTGAATTCCAGCAAATCCTTCTGCTTCTGTCTGAGTACACCTAGTGACTCACAATCATACAACAACCAGCTGTTCACTAATACCATATCCACAAAGTGAAAAAACAACCGGAGGTAGTATGTTTTGGATCTGATGTGGATGCGGTAGTAGGTGATCAGTGCATCAATGCCACCCATGAACTTGTTATAAAGGCTGATGATACTCAGGCATTCCACCGACACGTGCCTTTTCAGTTTTCTATCCCATCTTTGTATCATGGAAACGGGCTGGGCGCTGGCAAAAGAGCTGGCAACAATCACACCTCTGTTGTCAAACCACTTGACTGCTCTAATTTCCACGTTACCCACCACGGCCTGCTGCTCTTCAAATGTCCTTCTTCCCTTCTTCTTCATCTCTGAGTCTGCACTGAAACGGCACTCATGCAGATGATTTTGCTGCACAGCCCCAAGGACTGGTATCCCCTTGTTTGCAAGAGCAACAAACAGATTCAAGGAGGAAACCCAGTTGTCAAAGTACAGCAGGTGGTTGACATTATGGATAACTTGTGCAAACTTTAGCACAATGTTTCCACTGACTCCAATGTCTGGTTGCCCTGGTGCAGGATCAATGTTCCCTGTGTATATATCAAATGAATGCACCAAACCTTGTGTGTCGCAAAGCACAAAAATTTTGTATCCCCATTTGTATGGCTGTTTGGGGATGTACTGCTTCAGGGCTGATCTGCCGTTGAAAGAAACCATTTGCTCATCAACACAGAACATTTGTTGTTGAGGGAGAGCCTGAAATTTGCGGAGAAGTGAATCAACAACCACCCTGATTTTGAAAAGCCTGTCGTTGTTGTTGGGTGCCATGTTGTCACTGAAGTGAATGAAATGTTTGACACCTGTCTCGGGACATCACATCTGCCACCTGCTGTACTCGACATGCACTTGACCAGTACATCCTTGACCGAGGTAAATGAAAAAGGCTCATGTACGCCACAGTGCTGCTCCAGTTCAGTCCGATCTAATTCGGGCATGGTTTGGATTTTGCTGTGTGCAGTACATGTTGCTTTGTGCCACAATCTTGTCCAAAAGTTCAGCATCAAAAACGTCTCTGAAATAATGAATGGGCAATCCTACTGATTCCCCTTGAGGAAGAGCATCTTTCCAAACTGGAACCTCTTTTGCAGAGTTCTGCTGCTTTTCAGTCTTCCAGGCCACCTTCTGCCTTTTTCTTTTGGGAGGAGCAGCTGCAGCGATGGTGCTCTGAGGTGCACGATGAGTCCCTTCAGCGTCTTTATCACGCTGCTGCTCCCATCACCAGTCCACTCACTCTTGCTGCTGTTTTTATCACCTGGTGTAGAAAAAAAATCACTTTAGAAAAGAACAGACATTTTAATCTATTCAATGTGTATAAAGAGTTACGTCCATAAATATCACAAACGGGCTGAAAATCTGCACAGCATGATTCTGTAATCACCTGGTTCAGGAGTGAATTCCTCACCACTGTCCCCACTGTCACTGAGACAGCTGTCATCACTGTCCACAGGTGGAGCCCTGGCCTGAGGCCCACCTGCTGGCTTTCCATAGGATGATGATGCATTCATTTTAGATTTACAGATATAAAGAAAATAATGGACAGAAATTACATTTATATCCCACCACATTATTTCTGTTATGATTATAGATATGAGGTAGAATGGCAGTCTCTCTTTTGTCCCCTGTCCTGTTCGGTAGTTTAGGCCGGCAGTATGAAAATCTGGATGCCTAGCACTGTTATAACAGTTTTTCCTCTACAGTGGAGTGATGAGGAAAAAGCTACGTCTGTGAAGTCAGCTCCAGCTCTCCTCTCTCACATCCAACATGCTATGTTACTTATTGTTCATGTGAACTATGGTGTGGTTGTAGAACGGTAGTTTCTAAAGAAAATATGTGTGTGTGTGTGTGTGTGTGTGTGTGTGTGTGTGTGTGTGTGTGTGTGTGTGTGCGTGCGTGCGTGCGTGCGTGCGTGCGTGCGTGCGTGCGTGCGTGCGTGCATGTGTTTATTTTTATTTTTTATAATAAAAACTCTATAATATTACAAACATTATCAGTCAACTTAGAAACTTTTTTATTGCCAGAAAATAATTTTTCAGTTCTCATTTCGAAGGGTTTGTAGTTTTTTAGTTCTGTTTCATTTTTGGACCATCATGCGTATCATGCTATTTGGGAGTCAGTTTTAAGGAACTTTGAGGGCTGTAGCAGAAACCTTCAGCTTACACTACGATAAATTATGGATTTTGAGGTATGTTTAAAATTCCTTTTGTGCTGTAAAAGTTTATTTGTACTTTCCATCCATCAAATGGTTGTATGTTTGATTCAGAAAATAACTAGTATTTAACTAAAGACAGTTTTCATTCCCTATAAAGTTTTGTTATGTTGTATGTATTCATGTTTTTCATTGGCTGCAACAGAAGTGTGATGGTTTCATTGTTGTGCAAAATAGTTCAACTTTTTTCATACATTTCTGGGCCTTTTTTCCTCCAAACATATCTTAGCTCTTTACAACAGTTCCAATTTCATCATCATCATCATCATCATCATCATCATCATCATCATCACCTTTATTTATATAGCCCCTTACAGGCATGAGGGATGCCACCAAAGTGCTGCACAGCAACACATTAAAACAGATAAATCCAGAGACCATTAAAACCAACATATAAAACAGAATAAAATCATGTAAAAGATCAACAACATCTAATCCACAGAGTTAAAAACCAGGCCATATTCACAGAATACTGAAATATATCAAACTACCTTTGATGGTAATTTGCCAATTTCAGATTTTGTGGTAAAATGCAGCCACAACTGTAATATTTGTGCAGGTTTGCCTGCACTGTTGAGCAGTACAAAATTATTTCAGATTCTGCAAAATCCTCCCAAAGCACTGTTCTAGTGAATTTTCATTTTAATCAGTGTTTTTATTATCCCTGTTTTCTGCCACATCTCATCTTGACCTTCACTGTTGCTGCTAATTGCTGTTTCTAGCTAATATAACAAACAAAGCCAAACTGAAAGTGATGCATAAGTTTATTCATTGTTTGTTTGCATCAATTACTGTATATATTAAAGCACCTAACAGATGTTCAGAGGCTGCTGGTTGTTGGATAAGGAAAGGAAGAGCAATTGTAATCCTTTTGAATTTACAACAATTGACCTTTTCAAAAGAGGAATGTTAACTAAGCATAAATGTATTGAGCTAATCAAAGTCAGATAACTTCAGAGAATAGATGTGAGAGCTGACATTCTTCTTTGACAACCTAAATGTTTGTGATGTCTTTTAATTAAAAGATAAAATAAAATAAAAATTACAAATTGTCTTTAAAAAACTTGTATTATTCTTTTTAAGGAACCCAATTTTATAAGAACTGTTACCTATTCAAACTTGTGTCGTTTGATCAAGTTTAAATTAAAGTAGAACATAGTTCTTTTTCATGTATCAGTGTTCTTAATCAGACAGCAGCATGACTTTAATTTAGAAGGCCTCTGTGTCATCTGCTCCTATGTAACTCTAAACTAATGATCTGCATGTTGGACAAGTTGATCTTTAGTCTCTCATTTGTTATGATCTCTGTTTTACTGACTGATGTTGTGTCTCTATAAAACCCTTATGTCAAATTTGACTTACAAACTTGGTGTTTCATCACTGAACAAAACAACCGAATGATGGTGGTGAGTAAAATGAGTCAATATGCCCATCCTCTGGTCTTATGAGACAATAGTCTAAAACATTTAAGCTTTTGTTTGGTGTTAGAGAATTGTTCAAAACTTGTTAAGCAAGCAAAAGAGATACAGTAAGCTGAGCCAAGCAGCTGAAAGTCAGAAAAGGGTTTTTCTTGGAGTGTTGATGAGTGGGAATAAGCTTCAAGCATGGAATAAATAAAGGATTCAAAACATGAAGTAAATAATAAATGTTGACATATTGGCAAAAATACTGTTCAAATGTTCATCATAAGACGGATGTATATTTTTGGATGAGTGTGTTTAGGATCATTCCTTTCATGTCAACCTCTATTTTATGTCTTGTCTAGTGAGTGCAAACCTTGTCAAAAGCAAAAAGGAAACAAAAAATGTTCTTCTGTTTATGTTTCTGCTGTTATCTGACATGAAACAGGAAACTGCATCTGGTCACAGTCAGTCGATTTCCACTCAGAGATGTTCAGTTTTAAAAAGAATACTCACCCTTGAACCTGAGGTCTCACAGTTGTCAAAGTGTTTCTACAACTACTTCATAAAACCCTGATACACGCTGTGTTTTTGTACACTTAGATAAAATAGTTGTACCAGAGGAAAACCAAAGCTTCATCTGTGTCAATAAAAAGCACTTTTCTGTCCAAATATGTAAGTGTTTCTGATGTGTTTCTACTTTTTAATAGTCAGTTATTGCTGAATTACTAATAGGTTTCAATTATTTAAATTTCCATTTATAAACATCAAAACTTTTGCAAAGTGTCAGTGATTAATAAAACCTTTTTTGTATATATTTATGCACATTCAAGTCAACAAAAGAACAGTTGTTTAATTTGTTTGTTTGTCCTTCTAAATCTGAGAAAATGAAATGTACAAGAAAGCCTCACAAGAACTACAAATAATTTACATAAGCCTTTCAGCGTATCACCTTTGTTTGCAGATTTTTGTTAACTTAAAGTTGCACTCCGGAGTTTTTTCAGACTGCACCATCTAAAGGCTGAAAAAATGCATTGCAGCTTAAGGGTCCTCCCACTTGTGTAGCACAGCTGAATTAGTACCGCCTCTTATGCATGAACGTGCACCTCCATCTGGCCAACAGAGCTAAAACACATTGTTTTACAATGATCATT
This sequence comes from Callopanchax toddi, assembly GCA_006937965.1. Taxonomy (NCBI): domain Eukaryota; kingdom Metazoa; phylum Chordata; class Actinopteri; order Cyprinodontiformes; family Nothobranchiidae; genus Callopanchax; species Callopanchax toddi. The sequence continues at coordinate 64,918 of SSNR01000046.1, read as the reverse complement.
CTCATATAGGCTGTTTATTCATATATTTATTTATTTTGAAGAATTACTTGTCCATAAGAAATGTCGCCAGCACTGCACCAGTCTAGGTACTTCTGCAAACACTTGTGTACTCTGTGATTGACATCTGTACGTAGGCGGATGTCTAACGCTATTGGCTGATGCTGACCAGTGCTCAATTCTAAATGCATGGGGCTCTACAGGGTGCATTGCCTTATCTAATATAACAGAACAGGGTCAGACCAAAAAAATCATACATAATTCCTGAAAGGGGAAAAACTCTGGATTGCAGCTTTAAGTAAGAAATAGAACTTGATTTGAAATTTTTATTTGAAATCTAAATGGTTGTAACATGTTGTTGATTATCACATAAGCAGCAGATAGAGGCATAAGTAAGGAGACAAATAGGACCTTCGGATCATGTTACAGCTGATACCTGCTTGTCTTTGCAGTGGATCTTTGTTCTGTTTCATCGGTTTTACAGTTTAACAACTGAAAAGTTGGAGCACAGCTGATTCAAAGCTTTTTCTCTTCTCTGTCTTTTCACAGTTAAGACATCTCTTCGCTGCATGTGAATGTCCAGTGAGGGGGAGTGTTATTGGGGCAGCAAGCAAAGGAGGATGTTGTCTCAATAGCACCATCTGGTTAAGCTCAGGTTACAGATAGGTGATCCTTCAGTGGAGTTTCCCTGCTGTTGAGGACTGCATGTCCCGAAGTGTTAGTCAAAAGTCAACGGAGTCACAGCATGAAGGTCCATGCTACCAGAATCTTTTGGATCTCTTCTCTCCAGCACTGTATATGTTAGCTCGCTCAAGCCCTATCTGAACCTACAATGAGAGTGTCTGAGCCCCAGGTGAACGTGTGTGAGCAGAGTCCTCCAGGCTTTATGCCAAATGTCTTAAGACACGCCCACTCATCAGCTAACGGACTGATAGTAGGAGATCCAGGAAAAATGAAAGTCCATTTTGTCCAATCCAAACTAAACCACACAGAACAGGACACAAGACAGGAAGTACTAGCTTCCACAACAATGAATCAGCTCACCTCAAAGCTTATCTACAAGGTGTGCATCCATCACGAGGTGCCTCTGAGATCCGTTAGCTTCGTCCTGCTTCTCAACAAATCCCTTTGTATTTCTCTTGTAGAATCTGTAGAGGGGATGAGAGATGTTCAGCCAGTTTTGTATAGATCTGCCACCTCTTGTCGCCTTAGTGTCCCATCTCAATGCAAATCTACAGATAGAAAACTAGCTTATGGGAGAGGCAGGTTGGCCATGCTGGGAAACAACAAATACAGTGGCCTAGAGGAAGGTCAACGCAGAAGCTTTCTGTTAAAGAACCAGAATTACAAGCCTGACCAAGCAGCACTGGTGTGTGGTGTTAGCTCTAAAGCTAATAGCTCAGACACTCACCACCAAAGTGATTCTTTTGGACTTTTACCATTTAAATGGAAAACCACCTCAAACACAAAGACTGACAAACAGAAAGGGAATGCAGACAAAGCTGGTGTCTCTGCTCCAACCAGTTTCAAGGACTTTGATCCAGCTGTCGGCCCAGGTACTGATTTTATTACCTTAGAATAGAAAATCTTTAATGCTAATTGAGCTATTTTAGTATGCAAAGATTTTGACACGTGAAATCATTTATTAGCAGTGTGCTAAAGATGAAATTCATTTTAAAAATTGTTGTCAATATTTTGCATGTTAGTGGAAAACTGACACTTGATGAGACTTTGTTTGAATAGCTTTCAAGCTATATTTGTGTACGTAAACTAAAACTCAGGCTCACACGTCTCTTTGACCTTTATTTTGAGAATCAAAATCTGAAAGGTTTGTGAATCACACCACTGTATTTCACTCCAAGACATGAAAACAACATGAATGTGGCACCAAACCAGCTTTATTAAACAGGAAGTGTATTTTTTCGGGGGTTTTCACTCAAATGCATTCATTTACGCATTGATAGACCAACACAAACCATCACACTTCTTCTACTGTGCTTTTATATTGTTTATAAAGAAAAATGCTAATGCACACACTTAATTCAAATGCAGATTTTAGAAACACATTATTTTATTTTCCTGACTTTTTACACTGATGGGCCTCGCCTCGCCTTCTTCCGCTTATCCGGGTCCGGGTCGCGGGGGCAGCATTCCAAGTCGGGCAGCCCAGGCCACCTTCTCCCCGGCCAAGTCCACCAGCTCCTCAGCTGGGACGCCCAGGCGTTCCCAGGCCAAACTGAAGATGTATTTCCTCCAGCTTGTCCTGGGTCGACCTGGGGGCCTCCTGCCGGCAGGACATGCCCAGAACACCTCCCGAGGGAGGCGTCCAGGAGACATCCTTACCAGATGCCCGAACCACCTCAACTGGCTCCTTTCGATATGGAGGAGCAGCGACTCTACTCCGAGTCTCTCCCGGATGTCCGAGCTTATTACCCTATCCCTAAGGCTGAGCCCGGCCACCCTGCGGAGAAAACTCATTTCAGCCGCTTGTATCCGCGATCTTGTTCTTTCGGTCACTACCCAAAGCTCATGACCATAGGTGAGGATTGGGACGTAGACCGACCGGTANTCACTCATTACCCTGAAAGGACACTCATTTTGGTCACTTTTATTGGCGATCTTGTTATTTCAGTCATTGTACAAAGTTCCCGACCACTGACCACAGGCTGCCTTCTGGCTTAGCCCCCTCTTCACCACAATAGACTGATTTAGAGTTCACATCGTTAGATGATGGTCTAATTTTCATCACATCTGAACAAAACCCTGAGATACTTACAGTAACTTCTCCACTTGAGGTAGGATGTCTTGTCTGACCCACTTATCCATCCCTATTCTGGTTGTGAAAATGTTGTGGATGGATGGATGGATGGATGGATGGATGGATGGATGGATGGATGGATGGATGGATGGATGGATGGATGGATGGATGGATTGTACCTGGAGTAAAATCTAAAATCAACAATATGCAAATTTGAGAATTTGGTTTTGAGGATAGAAAAAATTAAAAGAAATAATAATGGATTAGATTAAAGTAGCACTTTTCAAGTCACCCAAAGTCTCGTCTCGTCTTCTTCCGCTTATCCGGGTCCGGGTCGCGGGGGCAGCATCCCAATTAGGGAGCTCCAGACGGTCCTCTCCCCAGCCACTTCTACCAGCTCCTCCGGCAGGATCCCAAGGCGCTCCAGGGCCAAACCAGAGAGATATTTTCTCCAGCGTGTCCTGGGTCGACCCGGGGGCCTCCTGCCGGCAGGACATGCCTGAAACACCTCCCTGGGGAGGCGTCCAGGGGGCATCCTAACAAGATGCCCGAACCACCTCAGCTGGCTCCTTTCGACATGGAGGAGCAGCGGTTCTACTCCGAGTCTCTCCCGGATGTTCGAGCTCCTCACCCTATCTCTAAGGCTGAGCCCGGCCACCCTGCGAAGAAAACTCATTTCGGCCGCTTGTATCCGCGATCTCGTTCTTTCGGTCATTACCCAAAGCTCATGACCATAGGTGAGGATTGGGAGGTAGATCGACCGGTAAATCGAGAGCCTTGCTTTCCGGCTCAGCTCCTTCTTCACCACAACAGACCGGTTCAGCGTCCGCATCACTGCAGACGCTGCCCCAATCCGCCTGTCGATCTCCCGCTCCCTCCTTCCCTCACTCGTGAACAAGACCCCGAGATACTTGAACTCCTCCACTTGAGACAGGATCTCTCTCCCGATCTGGAGTTGGCAAGCCACCCTTTTCCGACCAAGAACCATGGCCTCAGACTTGGAGGTGCTGATCCTCATCCCAGCCGCTTCACACTCGGCTGCGAACCTCCCCAGCAAGAGCTGAAGGTCAGAGCCTGATGAAGCTAGGAGGACCACATCATCTGCAAAAAGCAGAGACGAGATTCTCCTGTCACCAAACTCAACACCCTCCACACCACGGCTGCGCCTAGAAATCCTGTCCATAAAGGTTATGAACAGGACCGGTGACAAAGGGCAGCCCTGGCGGAGTCCAACCCTCACTGGGAACAGGTCCGACTTACTGCCGGCTATGCGGACCAGACTCACACTCCTCTGGTACAGGGACTGAATGGTAAATGGTAAATGGTAAATGGCTTGTATTTATAGAGCGCTTTCTACAGTGCAGAACACCCCAAAGCGCTGTACAACACGAACAGTCACTCACCCATTCACACTCACACTCACACACTGGTGGTGATAAACTACGTTGTAGTCTCAGCTGCCCTCGGACACTCTGACAGAGGCGGGGGCTGCCATGCACCGGCGCCCTCCAGGACCCTCTGACCACCACCAGTAGGCAAGTTGGGTGAAGTGTCTTGCCCAAGGACACAACGACAATCTAACCCAGCCGGAGCTGGGGATCGAACCGGCGACCCTCCGGTTGCCAGGCCGGCCACTCTACCGACTGAGCTAATACCGCCCCAATGCAATGCAATGGCCCTTAACAAAAGACCATCAACCCCATACTCCTGGAGCGCCCCCCACAGGGTGCCCCTGGGGACACGGTCATAAGCCTTCTCCAAATCCACAAAACACATGTGGATTGGTTGGGCAAACTCCCATGACCCCTCCATCACCCTAGCGAGGGTAAAGAGCTGGTCCACAGTTCCACGACCAGGACGAAAACCACATTGCTCCTCTTCAATCCGAGATCCAACCATCGACCGGAACCTCTTCTCCAGTACCCTGGAGTAGACCTTTCCAGGGAGGCTGAGGAGTGTGATCCCCCTATAGTTGGAACACACCCTCTGGTCCCCCTTCTTAAAAATGGGAACCACCACCCCGGTTTGCCACTCCACAGGAACTGCCCCCGATGACCACGCAATGTTGCAGAGACGTGTCAGCCACAACAGACCTACAACATCCATCGCCTTGAGATACCCAGGTCGGATCTCATCCACCCCTGGGGCTCCGCCGCTGCGTAGTTGTTTGACTACCTCAGCGACTTCTGCCCCAGAGATTGGACAGTCCGTCCCCAGGTCTCCCAGCTCTGGTTCCTCCTCGGAATGCGCGTCGGTGGGATTGAGGAGCTCCTCAAAGTATTCCTTCCACCGTCCGACTATAGTCCCAGTTGACGTCAGCAGCTCCCCGTCCACACTGTAAACAGTGTGAGCGAGTTGCTGCCTTCCTCCCCTGAGGCGCCGGACGGTTTGCCAGAACCTCTTTGGAGCCGACCGATAGTCTTTTTCCATGGCCTCGCCAAACTCCTCCCACGCCCGAGATTTTGCCTCGGCAACTGCCACCGCTGCACTTCGCTTGGCCCGCCGGTACCTGTCTGCTGCCTCTGGAGACCCACAGACCAGCCACGCCCTGTAGGCCTCCTTCTTCAGCCTGACGGCTCCCCTAACCTCTGGTGTCCACCAGCGGGTACGGGGGTTACCGCCACGACTGGCACCGGCTACCTTGCGACCACAGCTAGCAACAGCCNAATCGAGAGCCTTGCTTTCTGGCTCAGCTCTCTCTTTACCACAACAGACCGGTTCAGCGTCCGCATCACTGCAGATGCTGCCCCAATCCGCCTGTCGATCTCCCACTCCCTCCTTCCCTCACTCGTGAACAAGACCCTGAGATACTTGAACTCCTCCACTTGAGGCAGGACCTCTCTCCTGACCCGGAGTTGGCAATCCACCTTTTTCCGATTGAGAACCATGGCCTCAGATTTGGAGGTGCTGATCCTCATCCCAGCCGCTTCACACTCGGCTGCGAACCTCCCCAGGCAAGAGCTGAAGGTCAGAGCTCGATGAAGCTAGGAGGACCACATCATCCGCAAAAAGCAGAGACGCGATTCTCCTGTCACCAAACTCCACCCCCTCCACACCACGGCTGCGCCTAGAAATCCTGTCCATAAAGGTTATGAACAGGACCGGTGACAAAGGGCAGCCCTGGCGGAGTCCAACCCTCACTGGGAACAGGTCCGACTTACTGCCGGCTATGCGGACCAGACTCACACTCCTCTGGTACAGGGACTGAATGGTAAATGGTAAATGGTAAATGGCTTGTATTTATAGAGCGCTTTCTACAGTGCAGAACACCCCAAAGCGCTGTACAACACGAACAGTCACTCACCCATTCACACTCACACTCACACACTGGTGGTGATAAACTACGTTGTAGTCTCAGCTGCCCTCGGACACTCTGACAGAGGCGGGGGCTGCCATGCACCGGCGCCCTCCAGGACCCTCTGACCACCACCAGTAGGCAAGTTGGGTGAAGTGTCTTGCCCAAGGACACAACGACAATCTAACCCAGCCGGAGCTGGGGATCGAACCGGCGACCCTCCGGTTGCCAGGCCGGCCACTCTACCGACTGAGCTAATACCGCCCCAATGCAATGCAATGGCCCTTAACAAAAGACCATCAACCCCATACTCCTGGAGCGCCCCCCACAGGGTGCCCCTGGGGACACGGTCATAAGCCTTCTCCAAATCCACAAAACACATGTGGATTGGTTGGGCAAACTCCCATGACCCCTCCATCACCCTAGCGAGGGTAAAGAGCTGGTCCACAGTTCCACGACCAGGACGAAAACCACATTGCTCCTCTTCAATCCGAGATTCAACCATCGACCGGAACCTCTTCTCCAGTACCCTGGAGTAGACCTTTCCAGGGAGGCTGAGGAGTGTGATCCCCCTATAGTTGGAACACACCCTCTGGTCCCCCTTCTTAAAAATGGGAACCACCACCCCGGTTTGCCACTCCACAGGAACTGCCCCCGATGACCACGCAATGTTGCAGAGACGTGTCAGCCACAACAGACCTACAACATCCATCGCCTTGAGATACCCAGGTCGGATCTCATCCACCCCTGGGGCTCCGCCGCTGCGTAGTTGTTTGACTACCTCAGCGACTTCTGCCCCAGAGATTGGACAGTCCGTCCCCAGGTCTCCCAGCTCTGGTTCCTCCTCGGAATGCGCGTCGGTGGGATTGAGGAGCTCCTCAAAGTATTCCTTCCACCGTCCGACTATAGCCCCAGTTGACGTCAGCAGCTCCCCGTCCCCACTGTAAACAGTGTGAGCGAGTTGCTGCCTTCCTCCCCTGAGGCGCCGGATGGTTTGCCAGAACCTCTTTGGAGCCGACCGATAGTCTTTTTCCATGGCCTCGCCAAACTCCTCCCACGCCCGAGATTTTGCCTCGGCAACTGCCACCGCTGCACTTCGCTTGGCCCGCCGGTACCTGTCTGCTGCCTCTGGAGACCCACAGACCAGCCACGCCCTGTAGGCCTCCTTCTTCAGCCTGACGGCTCCCCTAACCTCTGGTGTCCACCAGCGGGTACGGGGGTTACCGCCACGACTGGCACCGGCTACCTTGCGACCACAGCTAGCAACAGCCACCTCAACAATCGCAGAGCGGAACAAGGCCCATTCGGACTCAATGTCCCCCACTGCTCTCGGGACGCGGTCGAAGCTCTGCCGGAGGTGGGAGTTGAAGACCATCTTGACAGGCTCTTCTGCCAGGCGTTCCCAGCAGACCCTCACTATACGTTTGGGTCTACCAGGTCTGCGCGGCATCTTCCCCTGCCATCTGATCCAGCTCACCACCAGGTGGTGATCAGTTGACAGCTCCGCTCCTCTCTTCACCCGAGTGTCCAAAACATACGGTCTCAGGTCAGATGATACAACTATAAAGTCAATCATCGACCTGTAACCTAGGCTGCCCTGGTACCAGGTGTACCGATGGGCATCCTTATGTTCGAACATGGTGTTCGTTATGGCCAAACTGCGACTTGCACAGAAGTCCAATAACAGAACACCACTCGGGTTCAGATTGGGCGGGCCGTTCCTCCCAATCACGCCCCTCCAGGTCACGCTGTCATTGCCCACGTGAGCGTTGAAGTCCCCCAGCAGGACAATGGAGTCACCTGTTGGAGCGCTANGATGAAGCTAGGAGGACCACATCATCCGCAAAAAGCAGAGACGCGATTCTCCTGTCACCAAACTCCACCCCCTCCACACCACGGCTGCGCCTAGAAATCCTGTCCATAAAGGTTATGAACAGGACCGGTGACAAAGGGCAGCCCTGGCGGAGTCCAACCCTCACTGGGAACAGGTCCGACTTACTGCCGGCTATGCGGACCAGACTCACACTCCTCTGGTACAGGGACTGAATGGTAAATGGTAAATGGTAAATGGCTTGTATTTATAGAGCGCTTTCTACAGTGCAGAACACCCCAAAGCGCTGTACAACACGAACAGTCACTCACCCATTCACACTCACACTCACACACTGGTGGTGATAAACTACGTTGTAGTCTCAGCTGCCCTCGGACACTCTGACAGAGGCGGGGGCTGCCATGCACCGGCGCCCTCCAGGACCCTCTGACCACCACCAGTAGGCAAGTTGGGTGAAGTGTCTTGCCCAAGGACACAACGACAATCTAACCCAGCCGGAGCTGGGGATCGAACCGGCGACCCTCCGGTTGCCAGGCCGGCCACTCTACCGACTGAGCTAATACCGCCCCAATGCAATGCAATGGCCCTTAACAAAAGACCATCAACCCCCTACTCCTGGAGCGCCCCCCACAGGGTGCCCCTGGGGACACGGTCATAAGCCTTCTCCAAATCCACAAAACACATGTGGATTGGTTGGGCAAACTCCCATGACCCCTCCATCACCCTAGCGAGGGTAAAGAGCTGGTCCACAGTTCCACGACCAGGACGAAAACCACATTGCTCCTCTTCAATCCGAGATCCAACCATCGACCGGAACCTCTTCTCCAGTACCCTGGAGTAGACCTTTCCAGGGAGGCTGAGGAGTGTGATCCCCCTATAGTTGGAACACACCCTCTGGTCCCCCTTCTTAAAAATGGGAACCACCACCCCGGTTTGCCACTCCACAGGAACTGCCCCCGATGACCACGCAATGTTGCAGAGACGTGTCAGCCACAACAGACCTACAACATCCATCGCCTTGAGATACCCAGGTCGGATCTCATCCACCCCTGGGGCTCCGCCGCTGCGTAGTTGTTTGACTACCTCAGCGACTTCTGCCCCAGAGATTGGACAGTCCGTCCCCAGGTCTCCCAGCTCTGGTTCCTCCTCGGAATGCGCGTCGGTGGGATTGAGGAGCTCCTCAAAGTATTCCTTCCACCGTCCGACTATAGTCCCAGTTGACGTCAGCAGCTCCCCGTCCACACTGTAAACAGTGTGAGCGAGTTGCTGCCTTCCTCCCCTGAGGCGCCGGACGGTTTGCCAGAACCTCTTTGGAGCCGACCGATAGTCTTTTTCCATGGCCTCGCCAAACTCCTCCCACGCCCGAGATTTTGCCTCGGCAACTGCCACCGCTGCACTTCGCTTGGCCCGCCGGTACCTGTCTGCTGCCTCTGGAGACCCACAGACCAGCCACGCCCTGTAGGCCTCCTTCTTCAGCCTGACGGCTCCCCTAACCTCTGGTGTCCACCAGCGGGTACGGGGGTTACCGCCACGACTGGCACCGGCTACCTTGCGACCACAGCTAGCAACAGCCACCTCAACAATCGCAGAGCGGAACAAGGCCCATTCGGACTCAATGTCCCCCACTGCTCTCGGGACGCGGTCGAAGCTCTGCCGGAGGTGGGAGTTGAAGACCATCTTGACAGGCTCTTCTGCCAGGCGTTCCCAGCAGACCCTCACTATACGTTTGGGTCTACCAGGTCTGCGCGGCATCTTCCCCTGCCATCTGATCCAGCTCACCACCAGGTGGTGATCAGTTGACAGCTCCGCTCCTCTCTTCACCCGAGTGTCCAAAACATACGGTCTCAGGTCAGATGATACAACTATAAAGTCAATCATCGACCTGTAACCTAGGCTGCCCTGGTACCAGGTGTACTGATGGGCATCCTTATGTTTGAACATGGTGTTCGTTATGGCCAAACTGCGACTTGCACAGAAGTCCAATAACAGAACACCACTCGGATTCAGATTGGGCGGGCCGTTCCTCCCAATCACGCCCCTCCAGGTCACGCTGTCATTGCCCACGTGAGCGTTGAAGTCCCCCAGCAGGACAATGGAGTCACCTGTTGGAGCGCTATCCAGCACTCATCCCAGAGACTCCAAAAAGGGTGGGTACTCTGAACTGCTATTTGGTGCATAAGCACAAACAACAGACAGGACCCGTTCCCCAACCCGAAGTCGTAGGGAAGCTGTCCTTTTGTCCCCCGGGGTAAACCCCAACATACAGGCAGAGAGTCTTGGGGCTAACAGAAAGCCCACCCCAGCCCTCCGCCTCTCACCCGGATCAACTCCAGCAAAGAAAAGTGTCCAACCCCTCTCCAGGACTCGGGTTCCAGAGCCAACGCTATGTGTCGAGGTGAGCCCGACTATATCTAGCCAGTATCGCTCAGCCTCTTCCACAAGCTCCAGCTCCTTCCCCGCCAGAGAGGTGACGTTCCATGTCCCGATAGCCAGTTTTCCCGTCCGGGGATCGGATCGCCAAAGCTCCCGCCTCGGTCTGCCACCCGATCCACAATGCACCGGACCCTTCACTCTCCTCCTGCAGGTGGTGGGCCCACAGTTGGATGAGCCCATGTCTCCGGTTCGGGCTGGGCCCGGCCAGGCCCCATGGGCAAAAGCCCGGCCACCAGGCGCTCGTCCACGGGCCCCAACCCCAGGCCTGGCTCCAGGGTGAGACCCCGGTAACCCTCCGGGCCGGGTACTCAGACTCTTAGATTGCTTCTCCATGAAGGGTCTTCTGAACCGTTCTTTGTCTCACCCCTCCCCTAGGACCAATTTGCCATGGGTGACCCTACCAGGGGCACAAGTGCCCCAGACAACATAGCTCCTAGGATCGTTAGGGCACTCAAACTCCTCCACCACGATAAGGTGACGGTTCAAGGAGGATGGGGTTTTATACAATAACAGCTAAAATCCCACATTATGCATTACATTTGAAGAATTTGGTAATTGAAAGTTTAGCCAATAAGACCTACCCTGTTGCTTTTGTTGTTCCAATAAAATAAACTGCAACACAACGCATTTTAAATGATTAACTCTTTTCAGCTCAGTGTTCTGATCTCCCTCCTATATTCACGTTTTTGTTGTTTAATGTTTGTGTTTTTACTGGACATGCATTCTGTTACCCAAAGGGTAAAAAAACACTGAAACCAAATCTTAACTGGTGACATTAAACTACAGTGATACAGAACAACACAAATGCCACATGTTTATGTCAGAGTGTTCAGTGAATATGTATATTCTACAAAAAGTACAGGAAGGAGGTTAGGAGAGCAGAATGGATGCACTGCCATCTTGTACATTATTCATCGGCCACACTCAAGTTCCCTCTGGATTTTTTTTTCTTTGTGAAATTCAGGGTAGTGTGTGTATTTGCATGCAAATCTGTGTGGATGGGAGTGTGTTAGGTTCATTTTGAGGTCTGTTCATTTCTTCTCCGAATGATAAAAGCTTAGATGGAGCTCAACAGCACGATGAAAACAAGGAGTATATCTGACTGAAAAGGGAAGAAAGAGCAAAAGGATCTTCCAAACACATTTACACACAAAACTATTTCTGGGGGTTGGGCTTTTATTATAAAACATGTATTTTTTGCTGTTTTCTTTTGTTTTTAAGTAATGAAACTTGACCTTTATACCATGTCTTAAGCAGATTCAGGAACATGGATCCATCAAGCAGGTGGAGAAAAGACAGGTGGAGACCAGGAAGATGGAAAAGTCACAGAACTTCAGACTCTTTCCACTTTTCATCACCACTCCCAACTGAAGATTGATTCTGTGCAAGGCACTCTGAGCCTAAAAGTAGGAGCCAAGTTTCTGTTCTGTGTCCTAAAAAACTGACTTTTAATGGTGTAATGTTCCTCTAGGAAGAGGACACTCAGTATACTGAACAGAAGAAGTAGATTTAGATAATCATACAAAAAAGGAAAGAATTTGTTGATTTAATACTTCATCAAACATTTAGAGATAGCAGGGAACAGAGAATATAATCTAGATTTCTCATTTTCAGAGGTTTTTTTTTTTTTTTTCGTTTCAGAGTCATTTAATGAGGCCTAAGTACAAAACTTATTCCATCTGTGTGAAAATGACTCAGCTGAAAATGTGTTTGTTTGCTTCAACAATATTTGGTCAACTACATTATCATTAACCTCTTATGGACTAGTGTCACTAATTAGCATCAATTAGCTTCAATTGAATTAGTATTTTCATCAAAATCTTGACATATCTTGACATATGGGGCGGCATTAGCTCAGTTGGTAGAGTGGCCAGTCTGGCAACCGGAGGGTCACCGGTTCAATCCCCAGCTCCGGCTGGGTTAGATTGTCATTGTGTCCTTGGGCAAGACACTTCACCCAACTTGCCTACTGGTGGTGGTCAGAGGGCCTTGGAAGGCGCCGGTGCATGGCAGCCCCCGCCTCTGTCAGAGTGTCCGAGGGCAGCTGAGACTACAACGTAGTTTATCACCACCAGTGTGTGAGTGTGAATGGGTGAGTGACTGTTTGTGTTGTACAGCGCTTTGGGGTGTTCTGCACTGTAGAAAGCACTCTATAAATACAAGCCATTTACCATTTTACCATATGGGGTGAATTTCCACAGTTATGCTGACGGCACACAGCTGTACATCTCCGTGTCTCCTGATGACACACAGCCAATGGATGCTCTTTTTAACTGTATTTTAGACATTAAATCCTGGATGGCAGAAAACTTTCTCCAGCTCAACCAGGGCAAAACTGAAGTTTTAGTCATTGGTCCTGAGGCCCAGAGAGAGAAACTTTTACCCAAATTACAATCACTGTGTTTTAATCCTTCTTCAAAAGTTAAGAATCTGGGCGTGATCTTTGACTCTGAGCTGACTTTTATCCCTCACATTAAAAACGTCACCAAAATAGGTTTTTATCATCTCAAAAACATCGCCAGAGTCCGCCCCATTCTCTCTCGGGCCAATACGGAGACACTGATGCTTTTATCACCAGTAGAATCGATTACTGCAATGCCCTGCTTTCTGGTCTTTCCAAAAAGAGTACTTCAGGTCTACAACTTTTACAAAACTCAGCAGCCCGTGTCCTGACAAAGACCAGGAAGCGGGAGCACATCACTCCGGTTTTAAAATCACTGCATTGGCTCCCCGTATGTTTTAGGATCAATTTTAAGATACTGTTGATGGTTTTTAAGTGTCTTAATGGTCTTGGCCCTTCTTATCTTTCTGAACTGCTTTTGCCATTTGAACCCTCGCGGTCACTGCGCTCCTCTGGCAGCCGTCTCCTAGTCATCCCTAAAGTCAGGACACACACCAACGGCGAAGCTTCTTTTAGTTATTACGGCCCTCGCCTCTGGAACGGGCTGCCAGAGGACCTCAGGACCGCAGAGAACGTTCAGGTTTTTAAGAATAGACTCAAGACCCACCTTTTTAGATTAGCTTTTAACTGATTATTATTTATTTAGTTTTTTATTCACATTTTATTGGTCATTTTACTATTCATATAAGTTCTCATTATTTTATATGCTATGCATTTTAATCCTCCAGTGTTTCCTCTGTGGAGCCCTCTGCCTTGGGACCGGTGGTCGGCGGTGGCGGCTCGGGCGCTCCCCGGTAGGGCCCGGGCAGTGGCGGGGGTTGCCACCCTCCATCCCCGGGTGCCCTTGGTTGGTGTGTTGGCTGCTGACCTGGTTCTACAGCTGATGAGGCAGAGGGCCCACTAGATGGCGTGTTTCTCATTACTGGAGCCATCTGAGCTCAACGTAGTGTTTACTGTGGTTTTTATGTGTATGTGTGCCTGGGAATGGGTTTTGGACTGGGAGGGGAGAGTGTCATAATTGTTCTATGTGCGGGAAAGGGAGGGAATGTGGGTTGTATGGGTCATTTTAATCTGTCAAGCACTTTGTGTTGCTCGCTGGGGCATGAAAGGTGCTATATAAATAAAGTTTGATTTGATTTTGATTTGATATAGCATTCTGTCACTCTGCCCCAGGGCAGCTGTGGCTACAGACGTCTGTCGTAGTTTACCACCACCGGTGAGAATGACTGTGTGAATGAATAATGCAACTCTGTAAAGCGTCTTTGAGTGACCTGAAAAGTGCTATATAAAACTGATGCATTATTATTATTATTATTATTATTATTATTATTATAGTCTATTGCCCCCTGGTGGAGGATCTACAGGTGGAAAAAGCCAATTTATTACTGTTGCATTAATTTAAAATTACATAATTTAAAAAAAGATATATAGTTGTTATGAGGTTGTACAGGGGTGGCAGTAGCTCCGTAGGTTGTGTTCATCTTTCCAAAGACACTTCACCCACATCGCCTCCTGGTGGCGGCACCTGTGTATGACAGCTCCATCTCTGTGGCTACAATGTAGTTTACTGCCATCAGCATATGAATGTGTTTATGGATGGCTGAAGGACTGTAACGTAAAGTGTTTTGTAGTCCATGACTTATGAAAGTGCTTTACAAATGCCATTTACCATTTATTTTGTTAATAATATCCAATAAGTGATTAAGTTTTAAAAACTAGATATAGATATTACTAATATTCCACACTCCATGCTTTAAAATGTTAATGTTTTTATGACTTTGGTTCTGGACCTATTATCTGATGCCTATTAGTTTTGGTTCATGCTCATAAAAGGGGGATAAAAGTCACATTGTGGGCCAGCTCAGTTTTAAAAGACCATCTGCTCTAAATGATTGATGATCCAAATAAATCAAGGTCAACTCATTTTTTTGTCCTTAAATGAAAACTGGTTGTAATATCTGATTGCAGTATATAGCATATTATACTGCACCACTCACATCATGTAATACAAATGGAAGCTATCCAGGTAATTCTCCTGTAGCCACACATTAAATGATTTTTGTGCTTGATGCCAAATTAAAATGACTCATTACATTTTTTCCCCACTTTTACAAAGTCAGAGAACCATATATTCATCATCATGCAACTTCTTGATACCTACAGTGAATAAATTATTATAATGCATCTGACTCTGTATGTTTTCCATGCAAAGCAAGCTTTGTCAGAAAGCTTTTCTTCAAATGCAGAGATGCATGTGTGCAAAGGCCGTAAATTACTTTGCTGCACCTGGTTCTCAATAAATTGTAACTGTTACAGAAAATTCAAGTTGATTTAATTTAAATAAATCTCTAAATGTTAACATTTCTCTAACTTAAAACTAACAAAAATAAATTTAAAAAACTGCAGTAAATCTTGTTTTTTTTATTGAAGAGACATTTTACAGCTTACGTTGGAGAGGGGAAAACATCTGTTATTATGTATTTCCATCTTTAAGTTCTCTTTAAAGCTAATATAACATATTTAAGCATCAGGAGGAGTAAAGTTCCAGTGACTCTGCCTCCCTCTGACAACACAGCTCTCCCATCTTCACCCTCACTCATCACTGTTGAAGCTATCCTAGGTTAACGGCTAGCTTAGGAAGATTTTGTTTTCTTTAGTCACAGGATTAGTGTCTGAGCTGTACTGTTTTTCCCTGACAAACTAGCAGCTCACTGTTTGTACATCATCTCTGCCTCAGGAGGCTTTGGAGCTCTTCAGGCCAGACTTCATCAGCCGATCTCAGGGTCGGATTAGGAGGATGGAGCAGAGAGCTAGGAGAAGGAAAGCTCTGCAGGACTCAAATCCAGACCTGGTATGGGGCATAAAAGAAGATCAAGGCAAGCAAAAGAGGAACTGCACCACACCTGATCCACTTAGTGGTAAGTACAGCTAAAAACTCTCAACTGAAACATGAAAAATCTTAAATAATCCAGGAGGAAGATGTCGCTCTGAATGCCCACTAACCAGACAGCGTTTTGTGTCTGCTGTCAGACCCCCAGTGGTGACAGCAGCATTCAGTCAGCTGTAAAATAAAAGATCCTGGGACTGGATACAAGTATGACATCAGCTCTGGTGAACACAACAACAACAGAAACATCTAGATATTCAGAGCAGATGGCCTCTCGTCCTCTATTTTTTATAACATGTCTCCTCGTCACTTCTAGATAAAGAAACATTCATCAAAATCTCTGGACTACTGGGACAACTTCCTCCAGCGGGTGCACATTTCTCCGAATCAGATCCCCACATTAAACACATTTAGTTAGACTGTTAGCAGTTACTCAAATATATTTGTACTTTAGTGCTTCAGCTCTTCTGGAAGGAGAATAAAAAATACATTTTACATGTTATCCTCTTCATAGTGAGGTCAGTCACTCTGCTCTCTACTGGCAGTTAGTAGAATTACACATGGCTAAAGATTTAGCTTTTTCCTTTCTTTTCTCTTCTTTCATTTTTCCCCCTTTTGTCACAAGTTTAAATAAAACAACCAGAAGAAAAATATGTATTTATTTATTTATTTGTTTATTTATTACTTTTACTCACAATAGGCTAATGCATAAAATAATAGAGATTTATACCAGCTGGTTTAAAGCTCACTGAATAATCAGCAAACTTTTTAAAATCATAATTCAAATTTTTTTAATGTTTGCAGAATGCAAAATTAGTTTGCTGTGTCAGGTGTTTTAAATCTTCTGTTTTTGAAACTTTTTCCTCTAATTTGTGCTTTGTAAAAACTGGTTTTAAAACTTGTACAAGAGAGCAGAAACATGACTCATTGACCCTTAATTAAGCTTTCATTGAACCATGTTTAAAGTAATTTAAAGCTACTTTCAGTTTTGATTTGAAAGGTCATGAAGGACAAACCAAGCAGGACTTTTAAACAACTCAGTGATCTCTGAATGAGAAGTGAACACTTCTCAATGCTTTGGACTTCACGTCAGACAAACAGACTGAGGAGTGGATGATGCAGAATGTCTCTGTATTAGGATGATTCTATCAGTGTGTGTCTATGTGTGTGTGCATTTATCATTAGTGAACTGCAAAAATAAATAATCTGTGTTTATTTGCATATTCAGGATTCATTTCCATATTAATTCTGATTCGATATTTCTGTTTATTCGATTTTGTGTGTGTGTCTCTGTGTGTCTGTGTGTGTCTCTTTGTGTGTCCTAGATAACCTTTTCAAGCCAAGAGAGAGGTCTATATCAGGCAGGGAGATGCAGCAGAGGTCCAGACGGTGAGTTTTCTCAACCAAACCTCCTGTCAGAAAATGCCTCTTTACTATTTTTTCAGTGAGGAAAAAACCCATCGAGTTTCCTTCTAAACATGCACACAGTGCAAATGCACACATTCACACACTGCACAGATACAACAGATATTAGATGCTCAAACATCTAGTCAGGAGATTTGAAGTTATCAGTGTATATCTTATCTCTCTTTTTATTTTCTTCTTATCTGAAAAGACACACCTGACCAGCTGATGGCTGCCTGTTGTAATTGTTATTTTAAGCAACACTATCTGACCTGGAGGATCTCCTAACATTTTGGCAGTAGTTGTTCATGTGAAGAAGGAGCATGTGTGTGATGTGTTTATCACTGAATCCAGATTTTTTTTTTCCAGGCAGTGGTTTCACTTGATAAAAACCTTGTCTCCAGTATGCCAATCTGTTGGCATGGCTCTGCCACCCTCAGATTTCTGATATCGCTGTCCTGTGTGAATTTTCCTTGTGTGTGTGTGTGTTTCTGTGTGTGCGTAGGATTTACAACAAGCTGCCGGAGGTGACAAAAAAGAAGGAGGAGGAGAAAAAGAGGGCAGTATCAGAGACCAACAGACTGAGAGCAGAGCTCTTTAAAAAGGTAGAAGTGGGTTGAGTTTTGTTTAAATATGGATCAATGCAAATGGAAGTGATTAACTTTGAGTTTGATAAAAATAAAACAACCAAATAAAACAGGTTCATATTTTTATATCAAATGTTGATATATTTTCCAGGATGTTTCTCACTAAGTAACACCTTCCACCTTTACAGTAAACAAGCAACCACATTCAACACTTTACATGCAATTAAAGGGGATACAGTTATGTTATTAGTGCAAATCTACAAAACAAATTAATAATTTTGTTTGACCAACGTGTGTTTTTTTTTACAATAAATCTGAATATCACTGACTGAAAAGTCATCATGTCACTTATGTCTATGTATATGTAGAAATCAGTGAATCCTTCCTTACAATGAAACAAGTGGATTCTAGTGCACATGCTGTAACACAAGGTGTGTGTGAGCTAAGCAGGGAAAAACATTCACAATGCAAAAATATGTATATATTTTCAGGTAAGAATATTAATACTACAGACAAAGTCAGGAGGGAATACATTTTAAACTTGCCAACAAACCTCAAAAATAATCTAAAATTCTCTTCCCGACATTAAGATGGAAAGAAATGTGTTCTGTCGAGAAAGAAAGAAGGAATACCAAATACACTGATACAAATCAGTTGCAATCTTTTCAGTGCAACTGAATACACACACACACACACACACACACATATATATACATATATATATATATATATATATATATATATATATATATATATATATATATATATATATATATATATATATATATATATATATATATATATATATATATATATATATATATATAACTCCCACCCAAGAAACAAATCTGAACATCCAGTGCCACCAGCCAAACCAAAAAATATATTTTGATTTTTTTATTATAATAATTGTTATTGGTAAATCCAAAACAAACAAAAAAAAATAGAGCATAGCTACAGATTTTCATCACAATTTGCAGAGGACAAAATGTAGTTAGATTGGTGTCCAGCAGAGGTCACTGTTTGACTATTAAAGCCACAGCCTCCTTCCAGCCTTCTCGCTGCACCATCACAAAATATTTTCCAAATCAAAATTGTATTTGATCAGGATGAACAAACAAATCTGCAATAAGCAATGTAAATATGCCAGAATTAGCACAATGGCTAAATTTCATCCATACTTTTGATGCAGAGGTGCTACAAACATAAATACATTTACCAAAGGAAATTCATTAAAAACTCAAGACACCAAAACAAACACTGACCCACACACTGTGAACGGATTAAAAAGCAAGGTGATCTGGTGGCACAGAGAATGGATGTTACTGATTTATTTTTAATCACTTTTTCAACTGATACATGCACACAACACGTAGATTCTACAATAAACACAAAATCTCACACTTTTCCTTACTATTAGTGCATTGCAGCGATACCTGCTTAAAATCTTGGTGCTATATTAAATATTATTCTTTGTTTTATTGTCATGACCATTATTATTGTTGTTTTTAGAAGATGTTCATTTATCCTATAGTTTTAATTGATGCTCCACATTCACCATCATTCAGATTTTGGGGGGAAGTGAATGATATATTTAGGACAAGCGATGTCAGGTAGCTGCACTCATGTTCATCTGTAGGTGAGCCTTCACTCATTTTCCCATTATAACCAGAACAATGACTCTGCTGTCAGTCAGCTGACATGAAAGAATGTGAAGAGACGTCTCAGATCTTTTATGGATAATCACAAAGTCATGACAGGCTCAAAGTGGATGTGAGTTAGAGAGATAAGAATGTATAAGAGTCGTTTTTTATCATTATTTTAAGACCATCTATCTGGTTTATGCACTCACCTGAGGCCTGTTATTTAATTTTTAGGGAAGCCATGTATCAATCAGAGTTGTGGTTTACTAACACAGGCAGCAGCTTTGGTTTTGTGCCAGAGAATATTTTATTTCTTGGTGAAAAATAGCAGATATGATGCCAGCGTGACCTTGCCACCTCTGAAAAAGGAGCTATTAGTTGGACCCAACTGCAGAGATTGCAAGAAAAGGAGTGAGTTCCTCTCGAACAAACAGTGTGTGATTTGGAGGCCTCGTTTTTACCCCACACAGAGGGGGAGCCCAGCAAAGACTCACCGCAGGGGTCTGATAGCGCAAGGTAGAGGGGTGGGTGGTGTTGAATGCTGCCTGAAATGAGATTCTAGCTGTTGGGTACCACTGTTGTAGGAGTGTGATTGCATAGCAGTCAGATAGCAAGCCAGACTTATTCCCTTTTTACCCAGTGTTGGCCACCTCAGGGGTGAAGCTGATGGGTGTGAAAGCCAATTTAGCGGTGGTTGTCGCTCCTGTGTGATGTTGAGCTGCACCTAAGACACGTAGGGAGGAAAGGTCTGATACAGGGCTTTGGAACGTTACTCTGGAGGGAGGACATACACTGATGTTTTTTTCTTGTCTTGCAGAGAATTCTGGACCAGATTCTGCAGAGATGAGCCAGATGCCAACGGGCAAAGGGGGTTAATTTATTCTGATTCTCCAGCTTTCTGAAAAAAAAAAAAAAAACATTATTCATCTGCAGTAATCCATGTAATTTCTTATCAAAATCCCTGCATGTTGGTATGTACTGTAAGTATGCATTTTTCAGGATTTACTTCTGGTAAATGTCCATTTGTATTTTTGTAATTTTACTAACAGGAAAAGCTAAATTAACATCTAAAACGGTTCATTTACATTCCTATTCATGGATCCTGTTTTGCTGTTTTAATAACCTTGAAAAGCTTTAATAGATCAAAAAGATTGATCATGTAAAATATTACATTTTTTATATGTTTTAAAAACACAATCAACATCATAAAAAGTGCATCAGATGCAACCATGAAGTGAAAGCAGTGTACTTTTCTTAGACTATTTCTTTGAGGAGAACACCCTAACTGTCCATAAAGCAACACCATGCTTCATCATCGGTTTCACGTCCGCCTTGAGGCCTCTGGAAGCTTCCAGCCGGAACAGTGGAATTTCAAGCTAATCGAACTCAGGAGACACCCAGGCGCCTGTGAAAGAGATCTTTGTCACAGAGCTCCAAAGCAGAGATGACATCGTATTATAAGAGGAGCGTCCTGAGCACAGCCTGAGACCTCAGTCCACAGAAACTCTGTAAAGGTGACTGACAACTCCGTGGCATTTAAACAGAATCGAGTGGGACAAGAAAAGAGCAGAAAAAAACACTTTTTTATCTAAACTGCTGAACTTTTGTGTGTGTGTTGGTTCCTCTGCTGTAAATACATAACACATTTGAAATGAGAGGTTGAATAATTAATAAATCAGCTAACATCTTTTACTCCCCTCTGACTGATTTTGGCCTACAGGTGTAGTAAACAGTATTGATATCAGTTGAATTCATTCCACAATGGATAACGGTTCTGCTGCCACGTCAGCAGGTTACAGATCATGAACACTGACTGACAGGAGCTATATACGAGGAGACGGGCTCTTGTCAGTCAGCCATCTTCTCTCTGAGGAATCGTGTGTCTATGTCACATTGCTATCCGTGCATAATGTGGACTATGTGCTCTGAGGCCCCTCCACTGCACTGAGCTACTCTGACTCAACAGCCCTGAGGTTATCTTTAGTATAAAAAGAGCTGCGTATGTCCATGCAGAGCCACTTTGTAAGTTATTAGCCATTTCATCAAATCTTATCTGAACCGTCCTTTCTTTGTAGCCGTAGCTCCGTCAGATAAAAACTCCCCAACTAAATTCTACAATATTAAATATTATCTATGCAGGGCCTGACTTTAACATTTAAGAATCTCGGGGTGAGCAAAAGATATGGAAAGCCAGGGGAGTCGCTCAAAAAGATAAAGCAGGATCAGCTCAACTGTTACAAGTGAATAACAGTAAAAACGGGCGTAATAAATCTCCGACGAGAGAAAATGGAAATCTTCAGGCACCATGAGAGTTTAAAGTCACAACTCAGACATCAGTCAGCTCAGGCAAAGCTCTGCAGTTTTTCTTTTTGCCGTTTGGAGCCTCAGTAGAGATACGGAAGGGAAACGGAGGCTGCACTGAATGCACTGAGACATCTGTGACTTTATTTTTGCCTGCAGCAACACTGAAAGAGATTAGGCTTCACCAGACCAGGTAGCCAACACAACACATACAGATGGGCCAAGTTAGGACTGAATTCACAATTAGTAAAGAAGGAAGTTACTCCATAAAATAACCAATTCACATATAGAGTTATCACAGCAGTTTTCTTTAAAACAAACAAAAACCCTTAAAGGGCGTTTCAGAGGTCAACTGCTTAAAAGTGCTCCGTTTGTTAAATGTCATCTTCTAATCACATCAGTGTACATTTCACTCTACTGTGAGTCATCAAAGCTTTCTACTCAATATTTTACTGAGAACTACATCCAGAGCAAGGCTATTAAAAACAATCTCAGTCATTTTCAAAGCCGTTTTTTCTGTTTTTGTTCTGTTCTTCACTTATTCTGTTTCTTTGTGTGCCTGAGGCTGCATCCATTATTTCTTAGAAAATGTGAGTTAGGGAAGAATCAGTCATTTTAATCTGATGTGGACTTGTAAGATCAAAACCAGCAGAGGAAGATGGAAACAAAGGAAAACACACCAAAGGTTGGATTTTGTTTTCCTTGTGACTATGTGCATTGTAATTTGAAATAAAAAAGAGAATCTTTGAATGAATAAATAAACTATTGTCATAATATTACATTATTTATACATCCAAAAAATGAATTTAAAAAGCAAAGGGCAAAACCTTGAAGTACGTTTACATTTTACTTGCTTGGTTCTTTACAAAAACATATTTAAGAGAACAATCCAATGAAAATAGGCATAAAGTATAAATTCTAACGTCTTTCCTGGAAAGATGTTAACTTTTTCATATTTTTAAATCTTTTTATTGATTGTGTTCATCACAGTGGAGCCTCCAGTAAAACAAAGAAAACCTTAAACCTGGTTTAAAAACACGGGCACACAGAGCAGGGGAGAGGAAACAGTTCGTTTTGAGACAGTGATTTAAAACAGACACTAGGTGGTGCTAAAAACAAGCCAAAACTGCCTAATGTGCCTTTAACTCTGACCAGATTTCTTCTTCTTTTTAGTAACTTTTTGACTCAAGGGCAGATTTTACAATTAACAAACAAAAAATATAAATGAAGAGATAAACTTGATACATTTTCTGAGTTTTCCAAGCCTTTTCAAAACTCTATCATAATTAAATTAACTAAAAAATAAAATACATTTATCATTTTTATATTTATACTGTATAGCAAAGTGTATTTTTTCAAGAGGACCTGGCTAAAGAAGAAAAACCTTTTGTCTCTCCTCTAAAATCCTTTTTTCCATCTGTCTATAAGTAATAAGGTCAAGAGAAAAAAGTGAAACTTCGTTATACTAGCCGCTTTGGGGGTATTATCCCTGTGGGTGTAGGAGCCTGTTGGCAGACGGGTCGGCTTTAGGACCCAGCGGAGTCCGGAGCGCACATGGCTCTGTGTCGCTACTAGACTACTAGAAGGAAAACCAAGTCCGCTGCTTCACTCAGTTCCACGTCCTTTCTTCTACCGGCGTTTTTCTGTCGCTTTAAGCCTCCAACGAGCAGCTGTTCCGCCTTCAAACATCCCATAAACACACGTATCAACCCGCATGGGCTTTCTAAGTGTTTTCTGCCATATGTTGGTTCTTCTAAGGAAAACTTTCTCTGACAGCTGCTGCATCAGTCTGGAGTCGTGGATTTTATTTTATTTTTTAAATTACCGTGAACTGCTTAAATCCGTAGCTTCATCCTGTGTCACCTGGTGCGTTCACACCACCGGATGAGCGGAGTGTTCGCGCCCCGTTCCCCTCCACCGAGCCCGGTCATGATGAGAACCTGGAGGCGGCGGAGGAACCTGGGCTCTCTGATCTGGGCTCTCCTCGTCTGGTTTCTATCCACGGCTGTAGAGAACGTTGAGAATAAGGTTCACAACATAAAGGAGGGTGAGTTCACAGCATCTACTAGATTACTGACTCTTTGCTGACCAGAAGATGTTGAGCCATAATTTGGTCATGTGAGTTTGATTTGCAGCCCGCTGAGGCTGGGTGTCATTGAAGTTTTACAGTATGCAGAGTGACGTGTCTTCAGGCTGGGTGCTGGGTTAGAAGGGCAGAAACGGAGCAGTTTGTTGTTTTTGATCCATCTTTGTGCTCAGATGGAACAATAAAAGGAAGTGCTGTCAAATGAACAGATGAGTTTAACATCCAGGAGGATGCAGCTTTATCTCTCAGTTGTAAACATCAACCAAAACAGGATCTTGTTTTTTTTTTTTTCCTTGCAGCTACTAAATTTAATCTTCTGGTTTGATAAGACAGCAATGAGCAAGATTAGAGCCACAAAGATAAGGATAAAAACCAGAACAGCGCTATGAAAAGCACAAGGTTTGACTTATTTCTGGGGTGATGCAAGCACCTTTTAAATATAAATAAGGTCAAACTGATCAAATATTCATTTTTCTTCTATCTTACTGTAGAAAACTAGAATTACTATCCCTATTATTATGATATAGTTTCATCGTGTAGTTGTGAAATACTCCACAGCTTCCTTGAATAATACAAACCTACTGTTTTTTATTCCTACACACTTGGTGCCAACTAACTACAATGCTGGTGGTGTACCATCAATAGTATTACAGACAAATTTGAGCCAGAATCCCTTTAAATTACCCAGACTGGCAGCAGCAGCAGAAAGATGCAGCTTGGGTGGTGTTTACTGCCCCCATCAGCTCAGTGTGGGGTCATTAAAGCTTTCACTCACAGGGTTAGCTCATATATAAATGCAGGGAGCAGAAATAGTGTCTAAGGGGTAGCAGGAGTGTTGAAATGGGCAGCCTCTTTGATGTCAGCAGGATATTGACTCCTGCCTCTATCTGTAATGTTTATCATGGCCTTGCTCCACCTCCAAGCTACAGCTTCTATTGCGCTGCAGTTTGTAAGTTGGTGTCAAGAGCCATTTTATTGAATGGGGGGATTTATTCTATCACATATGACTAAACGGTTAATTGAGTTAAGGTCATAGAAAAATGTTTTAGTTTCACAAATCCAACAGGCTTTTGTCTGTCCTATTAATTTAAAAATCATTTTTATTCCAGTTGCCATGAAAATAAGAGTGATGCTCGTTTACCTCCTCGTTGGCCTTGCAGGGATGGAGCAGCAGTCTTTGATTCAAAGGCTTCATTCTTTTAATGTTCCTAATTGTTTGGACCTGTGAAGGTGTGAGTAGAAAGGCATGCTCGCACAAGAACAGACAACTCTAAAAACATAAGGTTTAAAATCACCATGACAACTTGAGGCGGCATAAATAATTTCAGCAAAAGACCCAATGCTTGTATTTACAGCTGATGACAGACGATGTCTGCATGGGCAACACAAGGTGCTGCTGTTTACCTCCTGCTTCCTGCTGACAGTCACATTGATTTCCTTTCACCAGTACTAATCACTCGCTCACACTGAACAATTATTTTGTTTATTCAGCTGTTCTAGCACACAGACCTGACTGTAATATTAGCATTCAAACTGTAAAGTTTGGGAATTTGAAAAAGATAACTGATCTGAAAACACTTCTCATTAATAAAGACCTGTTAATCTTTAATGGCTATCTCATTAGTATGGCCTTGTACAAGTAAACATTACCTTCAGTTAACAAAAGTCTAAACTGTATTAAAGAATCAGGATGCAAATAAAAAAGTTTTTTTTTTTTTTTGCATGTCATTGCTATTTAGAGGAATCCAACAGATGGTGGTAGGTAAATGACAGAACTTTCCAGTTTTCTACTGCAGAGTTATTCTCAGTATCTGAGCCAAAAAGACAATAATAAAAAGATTTACAGTCATGGCCAAAAGTCTTCAGATTGATACAAATATTAATTGTCGCAAAGTTTCTTGCAAAAGCTTTAATTATGGCAGTTGATATGCTCCAGAATATTAACTTCTCCTAAAGCTGATTGGGGATCAGGACACCTCTAGAGCTTGTTCAGGAAAGCCAGCAGGCAGGTGTGAGTGCATTTCAGTGAGATGAAGACTCTGGAGGATGGCCTGGTGTCAAGAAGGGCAGCAAAGAAGCTACTTATCTTCAAGAAAATCCAATAGGGGTTCAAATGAAGGCAACTGTACTTATTGTTACAGATCTAGGTGTCTTTGGGGCCACTGCGTCATGTCCTTGCACCGTTCAGCGGAGGCTTACAGCTGTTCTTTGTCATAAAGTAGTCTTGAGTCTGAAATAGTACCTGTAATTCATTGTGTTCCTCTTTAATATTACTTACAGTCGATATGATTATTGAGGTCACTAAGCAGAATTAGTATGACTACTGAGTGATTTTTAAGGACTTCTTTCTCACAACTGACAAAATGATCTAAAATTACTGAAGCAACAAAAGTTCTGAGAAGACTCCTGAAAACCTATGGCTCCATGTTTTCCACTGCTGACTATGCATTAATGTTAAGCATCCCTTGTTTTAAAAAATGATATTTTTAAATCAAAGCTTGAGCTATATCCTGCTTTGATGACATATAAAAAGTTAATAGTGAAGGATGGGTTTATACATTCCATAAATAGATATTGAGCTGTAATGATTTGGCTTACCAGTGGCCTAAATCTTACACAAATAGTTACTTAAGCCAGATTTGTAACGAGTGGTTTGCCAGACTAAACCAAACACAAACCCGGGCCAGTTTCCTCTCGTCCTGAGCTAGTTTGAGTCCTGCTGGTTGAAGCAGATTCTCATCCTACCACAACTCTCCCTCTGTTACTCCTACTGCCAAAGCTGCCTAACATGAACTATCACTGACGGACATTCAGTCCGTCACTGCCAGATTACTTCTCAGTGTGCCAGCACTCAGCTGCAATCAGCTACCTGGCCTCAGTTCAAAAACAGTTGTGTTAGCAGTTACTCAAGTACAGTGATGCATTTGAAAATAAGGACTTTCACTGTAGTGATTTTGAAGATGTCCTGTTGATTATAACCTGTCAGTAATGAATGAATATTACAAATATAGATATACAAGTTCACGAGTGCTGAATAAAATGAAAACACACACATTTCATATAAAATGCTCAGTTGTTGTGCATTAAGGAGTAATTTAGAGGAAGGTTTTTTAAACTGCATCTCGGTTATTTCTAATGCTACTCTTCTTCTACACACCTGGTTTAAGTTGATATTCATGAAGAATATTTTTCCAGAGCTTGATGACAAGTTGGTGAGCTAATTCATGTTTTTGAATGAAGTTGGAGCACAGGTGTATCTAAAACATGCAGGAGCGTGTACAGGGTGTACGTGAAGGTGTAATTCAGAAGAGTCCTAATAGTTTGCTGTGTTGCATCAGCCTAGTCTAGTAAACTAGACCGTCAGGTTGCTCTGCAGACTTTGGTCTAGCCACGCTCCATTGGAACCTCCACAGCCCATCGATTGGTCCGGTCAGTCTGGTACCGGGCCAATCACAGTGCTCTAATTATTTTTTTGGGCAGGATAAGCCGATGATGGCAC
Source organism: Callopanchax toddi (assembly GCA_006937965.1). Classification (NCBI taxonomy): domain Eukaryota; kingdom Metazoa; phylum Chordata; class Actinopteri; order Cyprinodontiformes; family Nothobranchiidae; genus Callopanchax; species Callopanchax toddi. The sequence goes on along the minus strand of SSNR01000046.1, from coordinate 37,796 downwards.
AGCAGCGACTTTGAAATTAAACAACATGGCGGCAGCTCAAAATCTGCATTAAATTGCCGTTGTCATCAACTTTGGACGACTTAGATTTGGACTTTTCTTTAAGGCGCGAACAGATCGAGGCACCTAAGTCCTTTATTTTGAAATTGGATGTATTTTGACTGCTTTGCCAACGGGATACGGTAAAAGTTTTATTTACCAGCTGGCTCGGTTGTTGTTAAACGGCTCTGATTGGTCCTAGCACTATCAAATAGGATGTGAAAACAGTTTGAAAGACAACTGTTGACCCCGCCCCTATGAATGAGTCGTTTCAATGGGTCGTGACAGTCTGGCTTGCCAAGCTAGCATCAGCCATCTTCCACAGCTTAACATTAAGGATGACTTTGTGTTTTGTAAAACAACATCATAAATAACAACCATCTTTATCACTGGAAGACATTTTCATGTTACTCCTTGACTCCAAAATGACTTTCTCTTTGTCTTTGAACATGTTTCATTCTGGAACAGCATTTGATGAAATAACACTTTTTATTCTGGATTGATAACTAGATTGTTAAAGCTGGCTGCTCATTCATCTTTGGAGAAGTCCTATATGTTCAGAGTAAAAGACCATCTAGTTTTCTTGAAGACATTTCACATCTCATCTTTATCAACTCCAAAATAAAAGCACAGAGTACCAAGCTTCTGAAAAGAAACTTTTTAAAAACAGCTTAAAGTTTGGCACTTGGCTCTTTTCTTTTTGAACTGACAAAGCTCCTTGGATGAGAAGTGAATCATTTTCAAGAAAAAAGAAGTCCAGTTCCATTTTTTTAAAACCTCATAGGATTACCACGCCCTGAATGACGGGGAACCTTGACCAGTAAATTGCCTTGCACTTTGTAGAAGCCACTTAAGAGATTTAAGTACATTTTAAAAAATCATTTCTATGATTCTATGTGAAAATCTATTAAATTGCAGAGCTTGGTCTCAGAAGTTATAAAAGCAGAAGAATAGAGTCCCACAAGGACAAAAAGTAAAGCAGCTTGTTGTTACATGTACAAGTTTGTCTGTAGCTCTCTGCCTCTGTCTGACTCTTTGCTCCTCTGCATATCAACCCTTTTTCTGAGAAGCTTGTCTTTTTTTTCCTTTCTGGGTTTAGTAAACTCAATAAATAATTAGAGACAGAACTAAATGACCTGGAAAAGATTGGAGGATATCAGCTGGTCAGACTTCACCATCAGACAGAATTAATTAGAAAGATTAAAATGTCTTTGTTGTCTAAACAAACTGGTGAGGGAGAATAAAAGAGCTCCTGCGAGAGAGCCTTAAAGGCCATAGAAATTCAAACACACACCCTTCGGTCCCTGAGGAGCATCACCCAGCTTTCAGCGCACTTTCCTGAGAAGTAACTCAAACCCATCGTTCAATCTGTGGTGAAACGCTGACGTACGACTGCTATAGGGGTTCATTCAGGAAATAACTTCACTTTGGTTTATCTTTCAAACCCTTGGGGTGGCTGCTGCTTGACATTTTGAGGACAAGCTGGCATTGATTTGTTGTCCACGGGAGAAGGGGACACACTGTTAGAAATGTCCTCATGTGTTAAGCATTATTGGCTATTATAGCCATCGGTGGGATCCAGCTTTCTACTGCTCTGCCTGAGTTATAGATGAGGTGGCAATATAGTACAAAACTAACTACTTTCAGTTAAAATGAGTAGATACCTTCAGATCATTAAGGAATAGGATGCAGGAGGGGAAATTTGTGTGTTTGACAACAGAGCTGCAGACCGCCACCTACAGAGTCCTGACAGCAGTTGTTTGCGTTTGATGGATGAGTGTGGATTCATTTCCCGTCCGTCTGCATCAGCCCGACATAAAGACAGGTGTGAGGGCACCTACCTTTTGCAGGGTTATTTTTCTGGCACCATTTTGCTTGCAGCAAGGAGGAAAAATGTTACTTTACAATGAAGAAAAGAGAGGAAGAAAAGAATAATGAATGGATGTCAAGCGGATAGCAACACCCAGTCACTCCGGCTGGAACTTATCTTTAGAAAGCAAGCTGTGGATATTCATAATGCAGGGTGACAGGAGATAGGGGACTTGAGAGAAGTGCAAACACGCAGTCATCAATTTATATATTTAAAATGAATGAGTGGCTCGAGGTGTGGCAGGAGAAAGAAGTATTTTCACTTACACACACACACATGGGCTGGTGAACATACAAATTCTTTACAGCAGCTGCTGCTATTTGTTTCTCCTGACAGACCACCAATCTCAAGAAATATTAGGTTTTGCTTGGGTGAGAGCAAGGACAAAACAAGAAAGTCTAACAATATGATTCAGGTCTGAGGCTCACACAGTTGTGCAGCGGGGCTGAACCAGTGGGTTACCTGACATCAATAATTTCACAACAGAAAGGTCACACACTTCTGTGTCAGTGTGTTTATCTTGAGATGTTGTTGATTGGATCCAGCCAGACTCTTCAGCTACTGGCCTTTATATTGAAGCTTTTGATGGAAGGATAGAAGCTGTTTTGAGCGAATATACGAGGTGAGCACCTCTTAAAAAGAAAGTCCTGTGAGATAGAGATGGTTTAGGCATCTTGATCCTGATCTGGTATTTTGTGATCGCATCCGTCCTTCATTTTACATTCACTGTGAAGTATTGATAAAAACATGGAACTTTCATGTATATTTCTCTGGATTAAAGCATTTGCTCCTTTGCAAATGTCAGACAAAGGTAACCTGAGTAAATAAAAAGTGAAATTTTGAAATGATGATTTCATTTATTAAGGAAAAAATGTATCCAAACCAACCTTGCTCTATGGGAATAGTAACTGCCCCTAAATTTAATAAGTGGTTTTGACACTCTTGTTGGCAACGGCTCTGATACAGATGATAACTGGTAATGAGTCTCCTCTGTGGAGGAATTTTGGTCAACTTTTCCTTTCAGAATTGTTTTAATTCTGCCACATTGGAGGGGTTTCAAGCATGATCGGCCTGTTTAAGGTCGTGTCACATCTTAATTTTAATTTAAGTCCAAACTTTGACTAGACCACTCAAAAAACCTTAAGCTTCAGCTTAAAGTGATGAATGGATGGCCATATGTTTTTCAAGATTTCCTCATATAGAACAGAATTCATGGTTCCTTCAGTTCCAGCCAGTGGTCCAGGTCCTGAAGCAGCAAAGCAGACCCAGACCGTCACACTACCACCACCATGTCTGACTGCTGGGATGATGATGTTTTTATGAAATACAGAGTTGGTTTTACAGCAGATGAATGAAACACCTTCCAGAAACGTGCACTTTTGTCTCATCAGTCCACTGAATATTTACTCAAATACTCTTTAGGATCATCAAGATCATTTTTGGGTAAGTGTGTGATGGGATTTTATGTTCTTTTTAGTCAGTGGGGGTTGTGGTCTTGGAACCCGCTCATCGATTCCATTTTTGCCCCTTTTTTCTTATTGCTGAATCCCTGGGCATGGTGGGTGGATGAGTGGGCCCTGGAGGTGGATGCCTGGAAACCAGGAGGACCAGGGGGTATTTCCCCAAGCTGTGTCCAGGAGCGGGGGCAACTTCCCTGGGCACAGTGGGTGGATGAGTGGGCAGGGACCCCACGAAAGGCCAGGTTCTGGAGAGGAACCAGGGCAAGGAGGGGGAAGTCCTCAGATTGCAAGCCAGGAAAGGTGAACCTTCCCTGGAGGTGGATGCCTGGGAACATGACCTCTGACTTTAACTTTTACCAGATGAGGCATACAGGGCTTTAGATGTTGCTTTTGGTTCTTTTATTCTTAACTTTATTCAGAATGGGGCATGATGTGTTGCTTTTTGAGATCTTTTAGCTTACATCATGTTGTCAGATAGCGTCTACTGATGTGATTATATTAATTCTACAGGTGGCTAGAACCAGGCTTAGGTGTGGCTATAGGGAAACTGAACTCAGCTTTCTAAAATAGGTGGTTATCAGAATTAATTCATGATTTAACAAAGTTTTTTTTTCTCCTAATGAAATTAAAGTTTGAAAAAACATTTAGTAAGATATCTTTGTCGGATATCTAAATTAGTTTGCTGTTCTGAGATATTTAAGTGTGACAAAACAGACAAACCATAAGAAATCTATAAGGTATTTTTTCACAACACTGTAAAAATATCCACAGACCATGAAGATACACTTAAAACTGTATGTCATTAGCATTGGGATCATGGGAATTAGGAAAACACTAAAACATTAAATGTTTTTTTGAAACAACCACTATCAGTGTGCACGCAAACTTTAGTGACAATCCTCGAAGCAGTGGTATGGGATTAAAATAGTCATTTGAACGAGTGACAAACTGACCAGCTGATCCATAAAACCACCCTGGTTGCATGGCTAAAGTCAACTTCACTGAACCCGATCTCCCTCACAAATTCCAGTTAGGTGGCATGTGTGATAAGGTTCTGTTAATCCCCAAATCCTCCAAGCTAAAATCCCCATGGCTCTGAAACATAATACCCAAATCTGTACAAGACAAGACGGGAATTGGCTTTTCCACTGTTGCTCCCACAGGATGTGGACGGTACACACAAGTAAATCTCACTAACCCACCCTGAGAAGTCTTGTGTTACTATTATTTCACTGCGAGCCAATCATTGCTCTGTCTGGGGTGTTTTGTTTGGAATGGATCAGGGAGGTCCCTCATCCAGGATTAACACCTTCTTCAGCTTCATCACTAATTACTCCTGTGTGTCATCACTGGGAAGTGAGTGATGTGGGAACTGACAGAAGGAGGGACTGCTGGAAAACATGAAAACATGTGAAATCTAAGCTCCCCCCAACTATTCATAAGAAAACGTACAAAATTCACCTTCATTAAAGACCTTGTTTGTTTAAGATTGTAGATAAAAGAAGCAGATTGCAAGATTTTAAAAAAAATCTTATATGATCTTATATGATCTTACTGTATATGAAATAAGAAAGTTAGTTGATAACATTTTTAGTAGCTGCCAAAATATCTGTCTGTTGCTGCTTGTTACAAGGACCCATTCTCCTAAATGTTTTGTTTAAAAAAATTGACTTTCAGTTCTTTGCATTTATGATCAAAATACAGTGATGTAATCTGCACACCTCACAATGTGAATGCCAGGAAAACATTTTAAACAGAGGTGCACATAAGTGGTGTGCAGGTGTGCACGAGCTCCAAAAGAAATGCATGCTGGTTCCTTTTGAAACGCTCTATTGCTTACTGGTGTTACGTGTACCTTCTGTATCAGGGATTCCCGAGTGGGCGAGATGAAAAATGTAATGGCAGAAAAATGTCATGGTAATAATTACACAATGACAGAGTTTTTTCCTCACAATAAAGATGTGTAAATAAACATTTCCTATCGTTATTGTGTAGAGCTTTGGGACAGTATATTGATGAACTCTTGAGTCTTTTTTCAGTCAATCATGTGAACTCCTCCAAACATCATTTTTTTGTGGAGGGGATGACCTTTTTTATTAGTTCCGGTGTGATGTTGTTGCTGCTGGAACACTCATCTTGTCAAATAGATATTTATTCAAATAATCCTTGACAGCTTGTGACAACCCTGCTGATTGATTCAATATTGTGTCCTGATTTAATCAACTCGACGGTGAGTCGTTTGCTTTGTTTGTTTCTTTTGTTTTACAAAAAATGCGGCGCCACATTCAACCATTAAAACCGCCAATGAGCTAATGGCTAGGCTAACGAGCTTTAGTCCTGAAAGTGATTTTATTCATTAAACAGTGACTTTGTTATCATTATGGCCAAACGTTTATAATACATGGGCTCCTCATCATAGTTATTCCATAGGGCAAAGTAGAGGAATAGGAGGACACGGAGCTGGGTTTAAATTTGATCATCATTTATAAAACACTAAGCAGTTGGTTAAATTGGTCACGTTAAGTGCCTGTATCGATTCCTAGGTACTGGGAATTGGTTTAGATGTGAAAGGTACCCATCCCTAGGGGGATTAGGGTGCGTCAACATGGTTGGGACATAGCAGGGGGTGCACGACTAAATACGTTTGGAAACAGCTGGTCTATATCATGTGTACTCGTGACCTCAAGCATTAATTCGTTCACTAAATCCATGTTTCCATCAGAAGTCAGCGTGGTATTGTTCGTGCAGCTTGCTGGAGGGTAGGTGGGTGTGCATAGTGTGACCATCAACGAAACCTCATAGACCTCATAGAAAAAAATTACGTACCCCCTGATTTTATTTCATGTAGTATCCTATCCTATCACTTCTGACAGATCAGAATTAGTGCTTTGGAAAAACACATGTAACCTTTCATTTTTTGGGTCACGGCAGCCCGTCATCATTACTTGGGGTTTATTATTATATATTTGGTACGCATGCGCTGGCAGATAAGATGCTGCAAGCGCTGCAGCGTGTGTGTCACTGACCATTCCCAGCTGTATGAGCGCTCCTTAGCAGCACCTCGCAACGAGAAGTGCAAAATAAAACAAGCCGCACTAACCGGCCCGGGCCAGCCCAGGTTTATCATCGGTCCACCAGCCAAATGCCTGACGGCCAGTCCAGCGCTGATTGTTCCCTTTTAAGGCTGCTGTCTTATCCTCTTTGGCTAACTAACTAGCGCATGCATAGAGCCGTTGATAGATGTCTTTAATATCACCACACTCGTTTCCAAACCTTAACAAAATGCTAAATTAAACTAAATGTTCAGTTTAAACTCTAAGCAAATGATTTGTCTCCATCTGGTCTCCAACTCAGGTCTCAAGTTTCTAAATCCTACTACATCCTTTTTCCTCCCCTTCAGCTTCCTCATTGAGATTGTGTCGCTGTTCAGTTTAAATGTAGTTAATGTTTGATCATGGTGTATAATACTGTGATGGCTGTTTCTTGTTCAAAGCATTAAAGCCAAAGGACTTGGTATTTATATCTCAGAGTTGCCACAGGCTTTGACAGCATAGCAGTATTTGACAGCTTAGGATTAAATAAGAATAAATTGTTTGAGCAGGTCTTTTTATTATGCTGCTCATGATGAAAAACTCATTTGTACATTTAGTCACAATGTAGACGAGAAGCCTGTACAAACGCTCAGCTGAAAGTCTTTTTTTTATTCCTTTGAAGTTGATTCAAGCATCAAACATTAATTTATAAGCAGCTGAGTGGTGAGAGCTTCAGAGAGCTACACCTTTACTCCTTTTCTAAACAATGCAATTAAAGTTTTGACGGTTTTAAACATGAAATTGAAATATCGGAAGCAAAACTTATTAACTAGTTAATGGAAAAGACGCACTGTAAAACAACCCTTTTGATGTCCGTTGTAACCAGAAAACAGGATGAGATTATGAGATTCTGTTAGTATTTTCTGATCAACTCTGACATCCTGACAATTACTTCACACTATAAGTGTCTCTGTTGAGTTTATGTTGGATATATGTTGCTTTTGTGGAACAGTTCTGTGACCTCATTCAACTTTCTCTTTGTTTAAATGCTCTTTAATGTCTGAGGGCTCGATCTATGTGCTATATTTAGGTCAGCTGCATTCTCACACTGAATCCGTAATTGGATGGAAACTTGACTAAGGTGCTGATAGACTTCCTCTGTTAGATGAAAACAATAAATCCCCTTTAATCCTCAGATTTTTTTCTTGAAGAGAATGTAGGACCCTCAGCATCAGCAGTGAGCCTCAGCTACTGCTTTTCCTTTTTCCTAAAAGGTTTTTTGCTGATACGCCACAGAGATTCACCTTTTTTGAGAGAGTTCACGGATGCATGCAAGTGGTGCTGTACAAAGGCGGCCATTTATTGACCATTAAATCACCAGTTATCCACTCTTTAGCTGGAGCTCTTATCTCTTGATCCACTGGGTCTGTTTTCTGTGTGAAACAATAGCAGAAGGCCCATCTCCAGGGCTACATTGTGTTTTTTATTGCGTTTATTATTTGACCCCATTAAAAAGGTGTCCAGACCAGGAAGGTTAACCCTTTATTTTGCAGAACTACTGGAGTTACAATAAAAAACACTTAGAACTCAAATAAATTGAACATTCAATCGTGGTTTACTTTTCCATTAAATGCACAGCTTCATAAGTATTTAGCTGCATGCATGTTCTTCAAGCTAATCAAATAGCAAAAAGTTACCAAGGTTCTGCAGTGTTCTTTGTACTTTTTCTCCATGAAAATCTTCCCTAAAGTCAATGGCATGTTCTCCATGCACATGCTTTGACCTTGTATCATTTTGTTCTCATGAGACAGTTCAGTGATAATGTCAATGATAGAACAAGGTAGGAATAAATCAGCACGTTCAGTTTCTAATTTTAAACTAAAAAGAATGATACATGTATGCATTTTCTGCATGAACAGTCATTTGAATTAAAATATCACAAAGTGTAGAATTGTTATCCTTCAGAAAAGGACATTAATATCAATATATTCTGAGGTCACCACAAAATCATTCAAGAGGTAAATTGTGAAGAGACTGTAATTTAGTTCAATTTATTTATAAAGCACCAGTTCACCACACACGTCATCTCAAAGCACTGAACAAAGCAACAAGTCCAGATCATATCAGGTTCAGACTCAGGAAGATAAATGTGTCCTTTTGATCCTGGCTGTTCCAAAGGAGAGAATTGGAGGACAGTGAAACAATTTATGTTTGCAAAATAGCAGGAAAAGTTGTCTGTGTTGGATCTTTAGATCAGAAATGATCTTTTTGTGAAACTATCTTTAAGAGCAGAGGGAAATATGTCTGTTTTGATTTTTAGATTTATAACCAGCAATAAATTTCCCCTGGTGTCCAGTATGAGGATATAATTGAGCTTGGCTTATCAATCATAAAACTCCCCAGAAACTACATTAGATTAGGTTTGAATTAAAAAGGTTCCCAAACTCATGATAATGATCATGACTGTTAGATTTATTTCCTTTTTAAAGGGAATGTTTGTTTTGTAGAGATGACAGATGTATTTTACTGTGGTGCATGAGTTCACATGGATAACTTGACAAACAGACATCATCCTCATTAATTCACATACTAAACAGGTCAGTGTGCTTTGCAAAATCATCAAAGCAGCAGAACATCAAACAGCATCTGAATTATAGAGGCGATGTCCGAGATCATAGAAGCACATTATCCAGCGACAGTCCAGGTGAGTGGAAAACAGAGCCTGGATTAAACTTTACTCTCAAACTTTGCTTTGAAACTTGTCTTTTTTTAAATCAAGAACAAAACTTCTTTGAGGAACAGAAGTTAGAACCATTATCACTGAACCTTAGAAGTGAAAAGATCTTTGTTCTAAACCAACTTTGTGCACAATAAAGTAAAAATATTCATGTTTTTACACATCTTCCTTTAATACTGCCTCTCTGTTTTTGATTTTGTTTGTATTTCTCTCTTATGTAAGTAGTTTAAAATGCTTAAAGACACTGAAGGAGACACAGGTCAACAGTAATTTTACTACACTGAAAGTTTGTTTAAAGTGCCCATGGCATCGTTTTCCGTGTTTTCTGACTTTTCTATCATGTTGCAACGTTGAGTTCTCACCTTAAACCTGCCAGAAAGATCAAAAAACGGCGTCCATCTGTCTCCTAGTACAGCCAGTGAGAAGCTCTTCAAGATTTCAGACCCAGGTTTCAAACAGTTTTTTTCACTCCAGCCCGCTATGAGGTCATAGTGATCCGGACTTGCTTATATGGTCAATTCTCCTCCCACATGCACGTTCACGACAACTGGAGCGAGGCAGTGCCGCCGCCATTGCCCATAGACCGTGTAGTGTTTAGTTTCAGTTTCGTTTCTCTTTCACGCGACGTCACTGCCCCCTGCTGCAGCAGAAGTGCCAGGCTGCCAAATAAGGAGAAACCCAGCAGAACCGGAAGGCGGCGCATTCTTCTGATCTCTGAGTTGCTCGTTAGGAAATAATTACAGCGTATTTTGAGTTATAATGGTGCAACGCTAATCTAGAGGCATCAAAGATTACACCTGTTTAATATAAAGTGATTTAAATATGGAGCCATGGGCACTTTAATAATTCAGATGGTAAGAAGCTTTTGAGTAATTGTGTTTTGTTTCTTATATGTCTTAAAGCTGCAATCAGGATCATTTTTATGTATCAAAGTTTTATAAATGTTTCAAATGATAGTTCAGTTCTAAACTGTGATATGTGGTTAGAGTTCCACAACATTTGTTATTCTTCTTAAGTCCGTCCTTCCTCCCATAGACCCCAATGAATTCATACTGACCGGCAATTTTTTAAAGCCAAATGAATTTGAGTTTCCACATTGTCTGCTGTCAATCAACGTGCATACACATCACGCAAACCTGTAAAGGTGGGGTCATGCACAGGATGCTCCGTGTGTCTTCCTGGTTACAGTCGCTACATTGGCAGAGCACTGCCGTCATGGAGAAGTCGAAGCAAAGTTCTGATAAAAAGTTGGCCATTCCCCAGCTACCAAAGGCTACATCGACTTTAGAAAGAAAAACAAAGAAAAGTCCAGTGACTGAACTTGGTGAAAAACTCATTAGAGACCAGAGTGACGCACGTGCACAATTGTAGAGGCGGGGTTAGAGGGAGTAGGAGGGGGGAGAAGGGATGTTTTGGGAGGGGCCTTGGTACGTTGGATTAAAAAAATACTCTCGCTCAAATACTCCGGACTGTAGCTTTAATGTGAAAGCAGGCTTTTTAAAACCAGAATATACAGACTCCTGTTTAGCGTTGCATTTAGTCCCCATGTTTTCTGACTCATCATTATTTAATTGGCTAAAGCTCAGTATTTTGTCATTTAAACAAATTTAGAAAAACCAATGTTTCTCCTGCAAGTTGAGGCTAAAGAAAATGCATACAAATACCTCAGCTAGAGTTTAAAAATGGACCAAATGTTTTGGCTTTTTTGTTGTTGATGAAAACAATCTAATTTAAAGGTGGAGTCACGTTTTGGTTTTGGAACTAGAGATGTGGCTCTGAGTCCTACACCTCTGCACACAATAATAGTGTTTTTCAACTCTCTCCTCACATTACTGTCAGTGCTGATATGATTTGGCATGCATACTTCTCATTACCATAAATCCTCAATCATTTAGAACAGTAGTGTCCAATTCTGGTCCCCTGCATGTTTTAGATATTTCTCTGCTTTAGCATACTTTATTTGAGTCAGTGGGTGATTCTGCAGAAAGTAATTCAGTCATCAAATCAGGTGTGTTGTGGAGCATCAAATTAAACAACTAAAACACGTGAGGTTGTGGCTGCGGACCATGGTTTGGACACCTCTGGTTTAATACATCTAAAAAAATCCCCAGCTACCAAGAAGCAGAAAAATGGTGTAATCTGATGTCTTTCAGACTTTCCATCTCTGACACTTTCTGTAGCATTAGCTCTAGCCACAGCCTGCAGTCACACTGCTTCTTCTGTCTGACGTGGTTTTCATGCACCGCTAAAACTAACAAACCACCATCGGCACATGTTCAGATGTCCCATTAAAATATAGGAGGTCCCTTTTATGTCCTTGTTAGCTTATTATGCACTGGAAAAATGGAGTCTGTTAAAAATCTGAGGGCACAGGCTGGCCGGCGTCAGGCTGTTTAATGTTGTAAGACATACAGTCGTGATGGTGCAGCAGTGCAGTATTTTATCATCAAAGAAAATACTATTTTTAAGGGACAAACTGCTTTAACCAATTCAGACCTGATGCATCATTTAGAACTATTTTATGTTCCAATTCTGATGTGATCACAGAAAAAAATATTTTAAAAAATGTAAGTGATTTAAAAGGTTTAGCCTCAAAATGTTATTTTCTACTTTCTGAAGAATAAAAATGAAATAATTTAGAAGATATTTTTAAGTTTTACAGATATGTAAAAGTCTGATGTCACATGTGCAGATGTAGACTCGCAGCTGCAGCATCTCTCTGGGGATGAGAAAAAGGGAGATACACTGTAAATACAGAGGCAGCCTTAACACAAGAACTCCCCACACCCACATCTCCCTCTGTCTAGCTCTACTCCATCCCCACAGCTCCTCCAGGGGTTTGCAACATTCATTGGGCTTCGGAGGAAACCTGATGGGCCTGCTTTAATACAGACATGCTCAGTGAGGGAGCAGGATCACTAGGGGCAGCCTCGGTTGATTGTGGGAGAGCCACGGAGAGAGGAAAGGGAATTCTCACAGCGTTTCCCACATCCTGCTCCAAGCTCTGAATCACTCCAGCATGCCTAATCCTGTCCTTATATATACGTGCCCCATGGTTTTTCTCCCAAGCTATCAGTCTTTAAAGTGCTAATTAACATAACTGGCATCTAATGTTGCTAATTTAACTGAGAGTGAAAGTTCAGGGGAAAGGTTTAAGGAAAAAGTACAAAAAATAGGAAGACAAGATGTTTTGCCCTGCAGCTTCTTCATGAGGAGCAAGAGGAACAAATAGGAACAAATACACAATGTGAGGAGGACAAGTTGATTGAGCTACTTTTTTTTTTTTTTTACCAACGCTTCTGTTTAGAGTTGTTGCAGAGGCTGAGTTCCTTATAAACTGTGAGAGTATCTATTATTGATGCTGTGTCTGTGGCAGAGGTCCTTCGGGGCTCAGCACATCTACTCCCAAGAACAACACAGCTTTTACTCTTTCCCAGCAGCATTGTACACAAATAATTTTAATAGTGTGATGCCATGTGTCCAAAGATCTCCTGCTTTTGTTGCACTCAGTGTAAACACATCGAGAAAAAACAAGGGAAGATTGAGAGTTTTGCAAAGACAGTTTGTCCATTTTGCACTGTTTTACAGACTGTTTGTGCTGCATTTCGACATCTGAGTTAATCTGATCATGTTTTACAGGAAGTATTCCAGACAAGGCAGAGCGTCAGGGGGATTCAAACAAACCACTGCGTTATGAGACCACCGTACCTCGGATGCTGCAGGGAAAAGAGCGCAGACCTCTCAGCCAGCTCCGACCCGGGGTAAATATAACACCACTTTGCAGCACTGGCTCTCTGGCATTGAGCTGGCTCAGGAGGGGACTGACCTCCTGCCAGTTTGCTTCCAGGAGCTCAACAGAGTGCAAGACACCTGTTTTTTTCTTTTGCATTATTCCATTGCCTCCTTCAGCTTGCTCAGTTCCTTCTGAAAGTCCCTTATTTTTGCTTTGTTTGTCCTTGCAGTTTTCTCTGTTGTGGTTTCTTGTCTCCCTCTTTTGTCTCGTTTTGTTTGTTGAATATGAGCTTGGTCTGTAGGCGATACACACTCTGAAATAATTGCTGAATCAAAGTCTTTTCGTGGTTTTACAAGTTAGTGGTGTACACACTGGGATGTGAGGAAGGTTTGGGAGTAGAAAGCCATTTTTCACATGTAGTTTGTTCAGTTTCTTAAGATGCATCTTACAATATGGTCAAATCAACTTTCTCAGGCAGAAAAAAAAGGCTTGTCCCGCTTGGTGCAGCTTAAAAAGAAAATGTTTGAAATTTGGCATCTCCTCCACACAGCTTCGAGAAACTTTTCCACAGAAGGGAAATGTGTAGGTGTTGAGAGCTCCCTGAGCAATCAAACGATTTTTTTCCCTGGTACAGAAAAGTCGCCATCTGAGAGAGCTGTTTGTTTTCAGCCTCGTGTTTTGCTCAAAGACGGTTTAGTGGAGGGCCGGTGATGTTAATTACATGAACATCACAAACATGTCATGTAGGCAAGTGGGGGAATAAAACTTTGGAGGTTTCTGGATTTAATTATGCAGACATTTTCCGCTACATTAGCCACTTTTTCCCATCAGCGACTGCTGACACGAGGCATTTTAGTTAAAGGGGATACATTCGTTTTACAGTAGGTTATCTACAAATTGACCCTTCTAAATTAAACTGACCACAAGGACGACTGGTGATTGTCTTATTGGAGACTGCAGTAAACCCCTCCGGATAACAGCTTTATACTGTAAAGCTGCTTTTTGTGCCAATGGGTTATCGAGAAGTCGTAAAGTATTGCAGAATCATTAGTCGCTGTCTTTGCTGGATGTGTGCCCTAACACACACGCGCACACACACACACACACACACACATTCACAGTCAAACCTGTACAGTCCAGACATTTTAAATTATTGCTTTAAAAGCTTTACCTGAGATCATGAGTTACTGTATGACAAACACATCTAAATGTATTCTATTCTGAGGACATATTTCTGTTGCTATGCTAGAAAACAGCTTTGTTTTAGAATCATCTAACCAGAATTTATTACCACAAACTTCCATCTTTGTCCAGGAGAGCTTTTGTGAGTTTGAGAGTTTTTCCAGGTCAGCTTGTCCTTGTGCCATATTTGCTGAAATGTCCTCTTTGCGATGTTGATACTAGAATTACTCCGGTTTCTTGCCATAACCTTGGGGATGGATTACATTAAGATTCTGGAAGAAAACATCAGATAAGTCTGCAGAAACCCCCTAACCTTGACAAGGACTGGACATTCAACAAGGACAATGGCTTTGTTTACATGCAAGGAAATGTTCATATGAGGGACATACGCTGAATAAATTCAGATTAACTTAACTTTAATCAGGTTACATTAATGATATGAAATATTTAAAATAAGCTATATGAAACTCACTGATGTTGGTCATATGGTTTTCAGTGTTTTATTATGTTTGATGTTCTTGACTCCAGCAGAGTCACTGCAGGTCTGAATGGCTACAAATAGAAAAAAACACCTTGTGGATCAAGGACAAACATAACCAAATTATCTCAATAAAAATGATGTAAATACTGTATTGATGATGCTGTCTAATTTAGAGAAACATAAATAATTTGACTTTTGTTTTGGTTTGAGACCATTAATTAGAGAAAGTACCGGTAAATCAAACGAACATGCAGAGAAATGTTTTAGTCTGTGTCTGGGATTGTGTTGTTTTTATTCTTGTTCATTTCCTCTCATGTATTGCATGTTTCCCTTTTTTTAATCAAGGTTTTTGTGTAAATCTTTAAACTGTTTGTGTTTCTGATTTAACCCATTTTTAGTTACTGTGATAAAACGTTTCAGTTCTTTGCTGGTTCTTGTCCCTCCTCTTTTAGCTTGTAGATTCTGTCAGGTTTTTTCAGCTCTTATCTCATTCTATCAAACAGGATTAGTGGTTTTAGGAGGTCCCATATTATTCACTAGCCCTTACCGCCCAAACCTAATTATTATTATTTTCATTAAACTCTTCAAATAAATAATAATTTCTTGTCATTTAATCATAAATAATGAGAGCACCTGTGTAGACTGGTCCACTGATAATAAGTTAACATGAACAGACACAGATCCAGAGGGAAACCAGGAGAAGGTAAACCAGGGTTCAGCAGGTCGCAGTTGGCTCATTTCTGCTGACCTGTTTTTCATCAGTCTTTAGAATTCCCTCACTACGTTTCCTGCCTTGTTTCTGTCTCCAATTCCAGATCACTGAACTCTTGATCCTTATTCACAGTGACCTAATGTAATGTGTGATGAGCTACTTGTTTTAGTCATTTTCTGTTAACTTTGATCAAATTGCTTCAAGGAGCATAACTTATTAAAAAGTGTCATTGGTAATAAAACATTAAAGCTTGGATGATTATACATTTATTGGTGTAAATGCCTGCAGCGACTATAGATATTATTTATTATCATGGATTTGTATTTCTAGAAAGCCTTCATTTGAATTGTACAGAAGTTTGGTTTAGTTTGAACTCCTCTTTGTCACGTACAGTCTCGAGACGTGCAGGATGTTGAAGCTTTCTTCCTTTCCCCCTTGCCCTCCTTATACCTTGTCACTTCCTTCCTCCTGTGCAGCCTGTGTCTGAGTGTCACCCAAAACACTGATCCACAGTCAGGCAGGATGGGTGAGATCAGCCTCCTCACCCCCGATGTCTCTTTGTGTTTCAGATTTACCCTGTGTCACTCCAGCTGGTGGTTGTTGCGGAAGGTGAAGAGATGATCCTGAATGTGGAGAAAAATGAGTGAGTTTTCCTGCCGGTCATGTTTTTGTTTCTTAGTGCGTGTCATGACTGCTGGGATAAAGGAAACGAGTTTTTTTCTTCCCTCACAAGATTTAAACTCCCTTTCCTGGCGTGTATGAGTTATTTGATGCTGAAGGAGGAGGGGGAGGAGTTGTGAAGTTCTGGATTGTGATATAGTGCATTCAGGGAGGGAGAAATAATATGTCCCGTAGTGATTGGGCTCTTTTCATGGTTTATTCTCTCTGAAGGGCTAAGAGATGAAAGCTGATAACGAATGAGGCTGAAGAGAGCTCTGAAGACTTATTTGTTCTACCTCTTCTCTCATTACTTTTCTCCCTTCTACGCTATAAAAAATAACACAGAAAACTCTGAAATGAGGGTTAGGAAGCATCTGGAGTTCACGGTTGTTTATAACATACTCATGCTCAAACTGTGTCACCCAGAGACAAGTAAGATTCCCATAAAGTCTAATAAGATCTTGCTTTTATGTCTGGGGAAAAGTGATTTGGATCTTGGGCCTGTCAGTTAATTCCACTTAGAAAAACTCTGCCCAGACTGACCCATCACCCATGGCTCTCCTAGTGACCTGAAGTGACCCCAGCATCAGCTGTGAGTCATCGGTGACCAGCTGTCACGGTCGTGGGAGCATTCTGCCATTCCCATCCGGCCTGTTTGCTGTCAGGCCAGATGTGTCCTCTGATACCGCTTCACCGCATTCAGCCAACACAGAGCAGGTGGTCTCTGACCTCTACGTGTTTGTTGTGGCGAGGGCGCATCCGTTCAACACGGGGCAAAGAGAAAAGATAAAGAACACACGACGGTAGGAGTTCAAAGTGCCAATTTTTTCATGTTAATATGATATCCACTAATCTTAACTCGAAGTTTGTAAAAATACTTCCTTAAGCAAAACACAACAGGATTAAAAGGCCTGATTAAAGGGTTAGTGATTCCACTCTTTTCATCTCTACACATCTCTAACAGCGAGGATTATTTTCAAAAGTGTTTTTATTCATATTTAATCTTTCACTGCCTCTATAAATTAGGGTAATATCACTGTTTTTCATTCCAGTTCAAACAAGTACAAGGTTAAAAGTGTTACTTTGATCAGGTCATGTTAAATTGTAACTTTTTGTTATGTGTCTTCAGTTAATCCCACTATATGTGACCACCCATAGGCCATGTATGGAGTGACTATAATTTTAATATAGTAAATCAGTTTTTATTGCATATTTTAGAGTCAAAACACATGTTTAAAAAAACAGGTTAAAATAAGATGAATTCCAAATGAAGGACAGTTTTATTCTTTATACTAAAGATGTACTTTATAAAGGAAGTCAGACTGAACCTATCAAAGTTCTTTCATGAAAAGATTAATTTATTGATGCATTCAGGTGCCGAATTTTCAACATTTACCTGGAAAAATGATCAAATAATTTTATATTGATTTCTTTTGTCAGAATACAAAACATTAAACAAAGTACACATTGGAGTTTATTGGCCTATTTCTTTCTTAAGTTGGGTTTTTAACAGTGGTGGGCCGTCAGGGCCTTCAAGGCCTTCTCTGCTGGCCTAAACTTACTCAGAAAAGTAAATGTATTTTTTATTTTAGTTAATATTATTAAATAAAAATGTCTCCCTGGTCTGTTCTCTTTATATCCACTTGGTTGCGCCACTCCCAGTGTTAAAATACCAAGGTAGGGTGTTGTCCAATCAGAGTTCAGCTAGCTTGTGTTGTCAAGCAGATTGAAGTTTGCCACTAGGGGCTCTATGCCCAAGTGCTTCTCCCTGGACCTTCAGAATCAACACAGCAAGCTGCTGTCTGCTTTCAGTCAACAGAGACGATCAGTTGTGATAGCCAATCAGCTCTCGAGTCTGCATGGACGACGAGGCCTTCCAGCAGACCTCAAGTTGTGTTGACATGAACGTCCTGTGATTGGATAACGCCTTGTTTTAGCCAAAGGCGGCAATATGGGGCGGCACTAGCTCAGTTGGGAGAGTGGCCGGTCTGGTAACCGGAGGGTCACTGGTTCAATCCCCAGCTCTGGCTGGGTTAGATTGTCGTTGTGTCCTTGGGCAAGACACTTCATCCAACTTGCCTGTGTGAATGTGAGTGTGACTGCGTGTGAATGTTGGTGGTGGTCAGAAGGGCCGATGGCGCAGAATGGCAGCCTCGCTTCTGTCAGTCTGCCCCAGGGCAGCTGTGGCTACAGACGTCTGTCGTAGTTTACCACCACCAGTGAGAATGACTGTGTGAATGAATAATGCAACTCTGTAAAGCGTCTTTGAGTGACCTAGAAAAGCACTATAAAAAACTGATGCATTATTATTATTATTATTATATCTGAACTAAAAACTCAGACACTCAGTAGCTACTGACAGCTATTGGTGTGTGTTTTTAACCCACGATGGCTGAAGGAGGAGAAGGGATCCAATCTCAGCTGGAAAAACTGTTTGTCCGTCAATTTCAGAAAAGGAACTATGAACTTTACATGGATAACCGCTTCAGAGAGACACTGGAATTATACAGCTGGAAATGCTTGTTGTTTGCATTTAAAAACTTTTTAATAGCTGATAACAGTTTGTGACGCAACACTAAAAATGTCTTAACTTCTGACGGACAGTGAATGCAGCGTAGTTTGTCAGAGAATGATCAGTACAGATATGTTAGAGGACGCTCTTTGTGTTTTGCTCGTTTTGCTCATTCAGTGTGATTATTTGGCACCGCTGCAGATAACACCTGTTTGAAGACCAATGTGGAATAATCTTGGCCCTCGCTGATACAAACACACAACCAGAGCCAATTAATAAACTGCTGTTTGCGAGCCCCTGGGTAGTGTCAAAGGAAAACTTGGCAACAGCGAAATAAGTACAGATCAACTGAGAAAAGTAATCAGTAGGGGTCCAAAGTGTCTGTCTGTGGTTGCTTTTTGCAGCTTTTGCAGATTGCATATAGTCTCTCTCTTTTGCGTCCCTGCAAACTACGAGGCTCCTAGTGTCTGTTTTGAAGGAAACAACCATAATCACTGCTTTTTGAAAGCTCAAGTCTGTCAATGCTGGAGTCCAAGAAGTCAGTTCAGCATAAACATTTAATGGTTTTGCACTCTGTTAGCTTTGATTTAGGTTTTTGTCAGCCGTCCTATTCAAGCAGGAAGTGACTCAGATCAGCCTCTGCTTTATGCCGCTGCATATTAATCATTTTCCCGTGTGCCAGATGAGTAAAAACTGGTGGCCTAACATAAAGAGCATTTGTGCCCATTTTTATAAGAGCCATGGAAATAGCCATGTCACTTTTAATATTTTAGGCTTGACGTATTGTACAGTCCAAACAAAGCAGAACAGACTCTCAGACTCGTGCCAGCAGCTGCAGCTTTGAGGTAAAGCATTGATCAATGGCACAGTTGGACAGCTTCAAATGATTAATAGTGCCCATATGGGACATTTCGCATTAGTCTTGATTAAAGACTTCAATAACACTGTCTGGGTGACCAAGAAGCTTGTGTGTGTGTGTTTGAGGAAACGGGAAGTGAGAGAAGTGGCCAAGATATACAGCTGGGACCACTTAGGAAAATTTAGATTATTAATTTATGGTCTCTAATGCTTAGTATTATTTAACATTGTTCTGAGCTGATATAATTATATTTATTTCTGAAGAAATTTGAGAAAATCAGTTTAAAAGAAAGCATGCTGTATATATAGATTAAATGTACTTTACCATGTAAGTTTAACAAGAGAAATGGCAAACTGACAAAATATTAGGGACTATTAATACTCATAGTGTAAACTTATTTGAGTGCATTAATTTAAATAAGTGTGTTTTAGGATTTTATTACAATATATATATATAGATATGGTAAATTATGATCTTAATCATAAATGCATAAATAATAATAATAATTTCTCCTAAATCTGAAGCCAGAAGGGAAAATCCAACTGAAGAGTTATTTGAAGAAAACAGTTTTTCTCTGTGACCTACTTTTGAAGGACCTTTAACAAAGATAAACAAATTAATGTGCATGTAACAAGAAAACCTTTACAAAGCACTTTGAAAACAAACTAAATAAAGAAGTCTTTTTTTGTAACAACAAATTAAAAAACAGTAGTGTAATAATGATCTACTTTGGACCCAATAAGCCAGCCAACACACAGAATGAGGCGATAAACAGTCTTTATTCTTTAAAGGGAGCGTTGCTGCTTTGGATACCAGGTCACAGGAACTGAATGAAGGAATCGAGACGTTGAGGCTGGTTCCAGACTCGGAGGGAAACTTTGCTGAAGAGGAAGTGTGGTCGACAAAATGATCCTGGTTCAGTTCATATGGGGTCCAATGTTTGACAGGTCTGAAAATCCGGCAGGCAGAGAGGAGTCAGAGGTCAGGGGTCAAAAACAATAGAACTGAAGTCTGTGGGATAACCAGGAAGGGGAAGGCAAAAAGCAGGGTTCAGGTGGCAATAAACAATGGCAAGGCTTCACTTAAAAGTGCTAGATATCATCTGTGTGAGATTAAGATAATCTGGCAACAGTACTGTGGCTGGAAAGAGCCTTTATCCTAAGGATACAGGTGGAGATAATTAGACAGACCCAGGTGGTCAGGTGACTGAGGAGTAACGGGTAGAGAGAAACAGCATCACTCAGGGCATGACATGAACAGTCCTGACAATTATTACTGTTCTCACTACTGAGGTAGAAGTCCAGGATGTGATGCACAATCACTAAACCAAAACAGTTAGCTAGTGAATATACGACTTGAATTATACATCACCGGTACTTTGAAACAAATAAAATCAATCCCTGCAACTAGGGCTGGGCGATATGGCCTTACGTCAATATCACGATTTATTGAGGAGTTCACCTCGATAACGATTAATGGATGATAACTACCTGTACACACAAAAACAAAAGTTGTCCACTAGATGGGGCTGTAGCAGCATAATTGCTCCACAGACTAAAATTTCCTGCAAACACAAATATTTAAGATACAATCTGTTATATTCTACAGATGGATATTACAGAGAGCTGCATCGTGTGAATATTGTCACATTAGAGTTGTTAGGTAATCAGGTTCTCTATGTGGTTGAACTGCAGGTGGAGGACGCGTTACCTTGACTTGTTGCTAGTCTTTCTGCACAGTTTGGCTTTTGTTTTCATCTTGTCATTCTTGCTAAATCCATCCATCTTGTTGCCAAATGATTGATTAAGCATTTTTTGTGGAAACTAGCTTCTCCTCGACCTAATTTACCCCGACACTGCATAGATCACTCGCGGCTGGCTGCAGTAACCCACGGAGCACCGCGACACCGAGCAGAGAGCTGCCGCAAGTGGCGGGCAGCTACGAGCAGCTATCAGTATAGCTACCGGCAGCTATCAGCAGCTACTGGCAGCTGTGAACGGCAAGCAGACATGGCCCACTAGTGACACAGAGCAACGAGCCCGCTGCTTCATATTTGAATTATTCTTCATTTCATTGTTTTTTCCTTCTTGCTACAAAATGGATGGAGAGTCACGTGACCAGCTGATTCAACTGCGTCACATCCGCAACTTACATCTTTTCATTTTTTAAAATACTGAACATTCGATTATGGGCAAAATGATGTCGGTTAGTTATAAAATTTGGTATTTGGTTATTTTAGATTTATCGCCCAACCATACCTGCAACCAGATATGTCACAGAACACTTTAAATGTCTTAATGAGACTTTTGAAATATGTATTTTCCCCCACAAAGAACAAAATAATGGTATTATTAATTAAATTAATTAACTCAGATTTACTCAGACCAAGTAACATTTGCGTAATTTTAGAATTATGCACCAATTTTTAAAGTCACAGTCTCTGAAGAAAAGTAACTTGATTTTTTAAAGGCGTTTGGTGAACACAGACTAGCGGTAGATTATTTATCCTCATAATTCCACCACTGTATTTCAAAGAAATTGTAATATTTTTGATGAAAATGCTGTGAAATGGACCGTTTTCGTCTTTTATTTTCTATGATCTGTTATACATAATTACATTAGAGGATATTTTTGTTGATGTTATTGTGGATGTTTTGATACGGCACAATCCTAGTACCAAAGATTATTACGTGTTGTGGAATCACATTTGGTCCTTTAGTGAATAAAACAACATTAAACTGAACTATAACAATAAATGCTGACACAATTCCCTCTTTTCTAATACAATTGCTGTATTTTATGACTTTTCCTGTGTTCGAATGGAGAAAGTAGTTCATTTAATGTACAGGTTGTGTGTTGTCACTGGTATTCACTCTAGTTCTGTAGGCATGCAGCTGGTAAAAAACTCATCTCTCAGCTGTTTTTCCCTTTAAACACAAAGACCTGAAGTATTCATTCTCTAACCAGCTCCTTACACATCACCATGTGTTTCCCAGTGAGAACATTTCCTTTCATTCTTCTGTGGCAGGAAAGAAAAGAGGAAAAGAGCCCCATTGAAACCCACGGCCACATCTAAACAACATCATTATGCTTTTGACAAAAAATCCCCATAGCAACATCCTCTGCATGTTTCATGGAAACGAAGATGCACCCCCATTTCAATAACAAAGCTGACAATGCCAGCACGCCTCTCGATGGGTGTTACACAGCAGAGGGTTTTATTAATCAGTCTGTTCAATGAGGTCTTTGTGTTTTTTAGCCAGCCAAGGATTCTAATTGGATATTTCCAAGAGTCTGAAAGAAGTTGAACTGTATGTGTCTCTGACTTTCAAGCCACATTGTTTATGATGAAAAGATTCAGCTGATTGTTTTGTTGACAGCTTTGATGCCTCATCAAGTTTGTATAGAGGTTTGAATGTGTGCTAGTCTGTTTTAATGGGTTTTCATGTAGTCTAAATAAACATATGCTGTTCAGGAAGTTTGATTTATCAGTTAAGGAACTCGACACTTGATGTTGAGCAAAATCAATTGAACAGTGATTTTAACAACCTGTCGCACCATCACTCCCACTTCCTCCGTCCCTCTTCCTGCACATCTGTCACCAAGTTGCGGCGGTGCTTTCTTCACGTCACGTTTCTCTCTGCGTCTTTAGCTCTTCTGCCCCCTTTTCTCCTGCTGTCTTTTCTTTTCCTAAACATATCTCTCCTTCCTCCCACGCTCTCCTCATAGACACTTGTATTTTTGCTCAGCAGCTCCTTTTGTCACGACACAATCTAAGACTGTCAAAGTCACCCGAGGGAAACGTTGGACCTCACGCTTCTGTTTAGTGCCAACACATGTGTACTTGGACTCCGGTGCCAAGTTTCTGCATGAATTTCCCTTCGGATGCCAAGATATTTTGTTTTGCCTGTCACAATCAGTTCATCCGTTATTAGCTAAACACCAGTTGCCTGCAGGGGGTTTATCTTAGCTGTTCTTCTGCTTTATGCTTCATTATATGTGCCAATTATTCTCTGATTTACCAAATTGGTATAGCATTACTGAAAGCAATTATTTTCACTTAGAGTTTTAATTTTGTCACATTGGGATGCGTGACAAACATGCTACTTAGATTTTCATCTGCACGAAAACAAAAAGAGAAGAATGCTTAAGCTAAATAATCATAAAACATATAAGATAAGTAACATTTAAATTAAAATTTGTGTTACTTTTTGCCACCACAAAAAATAGCTTACTGCTCATTTTCCTAAAAGCAGAATAAATGCATGAACAATGACTCATGTTCATAGTTTCTGTTTCACTTGAAACGTGTGACCATTCTGAAGCATCATGTTGCCATGACGATGCATACAAGCACATCGACCTGGCTGTGAAGCGAAAGACGTGAGCAGATTTTTCTCTGAATCTGAGCTCATCTTGTGATTAGAAACTTGTTGTGTTCTTGTTTAATTCTCTTAACAAGCCTGATGAGTTATAGATGATAGACAGAAGGGAGTGTCTACAAATAGCACAAACACTTTTTGAACAAAAATACTAATTTCCTCAGGCTAGTATCCAAAAATACAGATTTGATCTCTTTAGATATCCTGATTTTGAGCTTCACCTCTCCTTCCCTGATGACATTGTAGTCGTGTTTCTTTTCAAGCTGAGGGCACATTGTAATCACATTCTGCTTTCTGCCATCTTTAATTAGTTGGCTGAAGAGTTTGAGGATAATGCTAAGTGCCCTTGAGGAAAGTTGCCCATCCCTGCATGACGACATGGAGACAGAAACGGGTCTCAGGTTTTGCTTAAAGAGAAGATTAAAATTCCAGTTCTTGAACAGGATACAAGTTTTTCACTTATCCTGAGTCCTCGATCCCTCTTTGTATCCACCATTCTCTAAATGTTAAATTTAACTTTTTGGGCCATCAAGTCTTTGAGAACGTTAAACCATGAAGTCCCTTCTACCTTAAATGCATATGTGTGGTTGTTTAGCTCAAACCATCATGAGAACGTCTCCGTCCCAGTGCAGCTGACAACAGGAGTTTGGTGGAAAAATTAGCAAAGAAAATGTGTTCCATTTATTGTTTTATGTAAAACAGTTAAAAGCATTAAGACACTAATGCAGGATGTCAGCACATGGCATCATCTGTTTGTTCTCGGCTATTTTTAGAGGTCTGCAGCAGTGGAGAGGATGGTGATGGTTCTATTACCGCTCTTAGCCATTAGGTTGTGTTTTATTTTTTTCTGAAAATATGCAAATTTTTATTTCTTAGGGGAGGAATTTCTATCAGCTGTTGAGCTTACAAATACAGTACAGATAGTGGGTCATTTACTAAAGGTACCCGTTTGGAGGACTTCTGACTTCATTCAGCAGAAATGATGAACTGTTTGGTTTCTGAAAGCTTTGCACTTTGAATTTACTTCCTTGTTTAGAAATCCCTCAAACAGCGGTAGCTCTCAAACATTAAATTCTTATAAACTCAGTGTGGTGCCAGTGGAATGAATTATTACCTTTGTGTAGGTGAGTAAAAAGTCCATTATCTGCATCTGAGTGTTTTAAATGGCAGAGTGGAGCTGCAGATGTCGATGATGATCTTTACAGTGCATCATTTATCTGCATCAGCAGGAAGCATCCCTTGCTGAACACGGTCGCTACTCTCAAGGTAGTAAAATGTTTGTGTTCATGACAGTATGGTAATACAAAAATATGCTGCCAAGATTATAGTTTCTTAACAGAGAACAATCTTGTGTATGTCTTCATGCACAAATTTGCAAAATCTTTAACTAGAAAATTGTGTAGTTAAAGGTCTAATGAGAAATCCAAACCAGAAATTGCTTTGCGTGCGATTCGCAGCCTGCTTTTGATCTTACAGCACAAAGGAGTGCTCAGTTCAGACTGATCAGAGACAACACAGCCCAGGAGCTGTTTGACAATCTTCCTGACGTGTCGTCGTCATCAGTCCATGCAGGAGATGAGAGATGGAGATTACAGGGAGCACTGAGATTTCTGCTGATGCTCCTGAGCTGCAGCCTTTTAGATTAGCATTAGCATCAATGCTGCGGCTCTGCAATAAGAAAGACGTCTCTAAATCACATGCACATCAGCTAAACATGATATACTGTAAAATCATATGTGCATAACTGCAGACTTCAGCAAAATATGACTAGAAGTTTTATCCTTTAGCAGATGGCAGGCAGCATAGAGCCAGGAGTGTTTACATTACACACAGATGCATGAACACAAACACACATGCTGTTATAGGATGACATCAGTTTTGATTTATGTCCATCTAATGATCAAATGTACCTGATAGAAAATATTCATTATTTTTGGTGTTTTTATATCAGGACCTGTCTTCTGTCTCAGATATGAACTCAAATCTGTGTCAACATATTTGTTTAAGTCATGATGAAATAAACAACAAACTAAAGACTCAACTCTAAGCTAAAGATTTATTTTCACATCCTGATTCCAGAGTTTTTTTAAATTTATTGGATGTTTTTTAAATTGCACTTTGTTTGGGATTGGGAGGCCCTCATAAACATACAAAACAAACTAGTTGTTCAAAAGAAAAAGTTATAATATTATTTTTATTAAATAGTTAAAAATACTAATTCAATATTCAGTTAGAACATTAGAGACTGTATATGATGTAAGTACCGGTAATTGGAAAAAAATTCTAATTGTATCTAATTCTAATTCTAATCTAAAAATAAAATTGTAAAATCTAATTGTAGCTAATTAGGTAATGCAATGGAGTTGGAGTATATAAATTTATACTTCTACATACTATTTTGACTACTTTTTGAACAAATTAAAAGGAAATGAAATGTGAAATGTTAATATAATGTCTATTTTTATTTTACTGTTTTTTTTAAACATGTTTGAAATAAATTAACTAAAGCTACATTGTGTAATCTGCCAACAAGCTAGTTACGCAAACACGTCTCAGAACTCTTGCCTCCCATTGGCTATAATCCTTATGCTGCGTCTCCTCTGGACATGGGACTGCACATTGCTGCATTAACAACAGAGAGCAAAACACCAGCCGTTGAAACGCTATGCTAATGTTCACCCTGGTGTTTCCTCTTTCTACGTCCAAACGGTTTTTGTTTTCTGCTAGCTGAAAGGTGGTTTTATTTTTGGGACTCTGGTATTTTTCCCTAAAATTGAAATGCTAACAGCCAGCTGTTCCTCTCCTTCCTCTCACTTCTGGGATGTTCTGCTGCAAAATGCTCCAGCACGCATGAATGGAGGATTGAAGCAGTGCAGAAGTGAGGCGCTTCGGCGAGACAGACAATTGTCCAATAGTTGCTTTTGGTCCAGTCTTTTTTTTTAATTGCCACAGTATATTTATAGCTATAATATGTTAGAACATTGTTAAGAGGCATGAAAAAATGTTTATGCTAATTTGTTTTCCAAATTACCTACAGCACCTATAATCAAATCAAAGCCAAGTCTCCATGAATAACAGCGACAGGTCAAAGTTGACCAGAATAATTACAAAGCCAACGTCCTCTAAGTGGATGCAGGGTCTCAGGAATCAATATGTAGAAAAGACTTTAGGCCTACTCATTTTTGTTTAAAAAAACGATTTGAGTTGAAAATGAATGAATTTCTGCATTTAAATTTACACTGTGGGTGATAACCAGTAGAAAAGCTAAAAAACATTCCAAATAGAAACAAAGCTGGAGTAATCTCCGTTCATGTCTTTCGAGTACTGCTGGACTCCTGAAGTGGAGTGAAATGACTGAGACTGCTGGCACCATGACATCCAAATGGTCAGAAATATACTTTAGGCTCTGACATGCTCCAGGCACTCCCACATTGGACTTAAAACCAAGGCTCAGATTTACCTAAAAGCACTTAGCTGTTTAACCACCTGTAGTGGTTCCAGTAATTGACATGTCCTGCTCAATGCCCAGGAGCCATGAATTTCCACTGCATCAGCATCGGCGACAGACTGCTCACCCCAATCACTGTGTTAAACAGATACATCAGTGCCAAGTGAAAGTTTCCATCTCCACCATATTTGCAGGGTAATGGGCTGGAGAATGACAGATTGTGTGCTATTATCTTATTGGAGAATCAGCGCAGCTTCCATGAAAGTGTAGAGAGAGGACTTAATGATGTGAGACGTTTTTTAAGAGGAGTGGAAGTGTTTTTTTTTTTTCATGGCGGTCTGGGACTGGAAGGATGATGGTCTGTAATGTCTGTAGTCACTAGAGCATCAATGTGCATGTCTAATAATAAAAAATATACTGGTATATATTCTTATGCTGCAGGTGCTCCCTGCTGCTCAAAGTTTGTATATTTAAAATACAGGGTCAAGGTGGTGAGACTGTGGAGATTTGTGTTAATATTTACTAGATTTCTTAACCTTTTTTCATTTTTTAAGGGAAAAACAGTAACAGGGTATGGCAAAAATTAAAGTGAAGAGAAGAAAAATGAAAGACATCTTTAATGTCTTCTCCGCTCAGCTCCTAATTGCATATTTCCCCCCAAAGACAAAAACTATGGCTGAACAATGAGGCTGCCCAAGGGAACAACCATAGATTAATTGGACAGATAGGAACCCTCTGACATTAACATTTATGCATTTGTTTACTGTTTTTCAATGAATAATAATGGGGTACCTCCCTTGAAGATCCCTAGTTCCTCATTAGTTCCGGCATGTAGCTTGTTATGGATGGTAAAATGCAAGTTGTAAAAGTAAAATACAACTTTTCAGTTTCAGGAATATTATTACTTATATTCAGTATTTCTGACTCGTTGAATGAAATTATGTTTGGTTTCATGTTTTGATCCTTGAGATATAAAACTACACATTTATAATAATCATTAATCTCCTCATATTTAACTCTTAAGGGCAGGCACACTAAGTAACTTTCACATTTTTTTTAAATCTTTTATTAAGCCAGTCTGTGCTAATATGACCCTTTACAGGGTTAATGAAAAGACACTCAGCCCCATCTGCTGCTTGTGTCCAGAATACCACGTTTACAACTTCTGAGTCTCTGGTCTGCTGCCCTGAAGTCTCACAAAGTCACGTATCTCACGAGAAGCAGTAACGCTTTACAGCATGTTTTCACCTCAGGACCTGCTCAGGACAGACGAGCTGAAGACTCAGACATCATAGATATGAGCTAAGAGATCTATTGTATCGCAGAGCCTCCAAAGAAACAAAGAAAACCTTTATCTGATGACTGAAAACACGAGCGCACAGCGGGAGAAAGGGGGAACAGTTTGTTTTTATGACAGTTATTTGAAATGGACACTAGGGGGGGCTAAAAACAAGCCAAAACTGCCTAGTGTGCCTTTAATTGAACAGTGAATTGAGGTATTCCTATAGACTTTCAGCTTTATCAATATGTTTTTTGGTCCCGTCAGGAATTTTTGCATGATTTGCAAAGTACAGTTGACAGTTTTTCATATTTTTTATCTTTTTGTGTGATGTATAATTTAACTTACAGTAACTGAAGTGATTAGAATAAGCCTAGGCAGAGATATTTAGAGCTAAATGAAGGGTAGGATTAGACTCAGCATTGAAACCCAGTCTATTGCTCACAGGTTTTTAGGGGTTTCTCCAATGTCAAATAAGTAACTTGAAATTGATTCAAACAAAATAAATATTCTATCAATATAAATAGACCAAATGCTAGATTTATTGTATAAATATAGAAGGAAAAAACCCATTGTGTTCATTTGCCAGGAGGTGGTTTGGAATGGATTATGTTTCTTTAAGATTAATTGAGAAAGGTGTTTGCAACACTCATGGCATCGATCAAGCAGCTATATAAACTGCATTGCACAGAACAGCTTATGATATCAGGAGTTTATTATTCACCGCTGGTTAATGGTGCTGATGCTGCCTCCTGCTTCATTTTTTACCATTGTTTGCTGCCCAGCAGTGTTCTGAGCTCTGTTGTTTGAGTGATAAAGAATTCATGGCCACACATTTTACATGATCAGCCATCTAAAGTTTAGCTGTTTAAGCTCAGAGCAGGAAACCCTGGTTGTGCTCTATGAGAAGAGAACACAATCACTAAAGGCTAATATTACACAGGAGAAGCATGTAGAGCCTCCATCATCACCGCTGGCCGAACAGACGACACTGTTACTGTAGAACTTATGAGTGCATTTTCCCCTCACACTGATTTGACAGAGCTTTAAAAGGAGCCTGGGAATATGACATCATGCTCCTTTAACAGTTATGAGGAAATGTGTGTTTAGTGTGGGAATTATTTGATGGGGTTAAAAGTCTACATTTGTAGGCCTGCAGCTGTAAAAGAGTTTGTTCTTTAACAAGTCTGCTGCTCCTCTGAGCTGAGGTGGGTGCCATTGTGTTCACTACAGAGGAAATGAATAAAAGTGATGTCGTTTCAGTACTTACGTATTGCTGTTTCACACCCAGATGGAAGCTTGGCTTTATTTGAAACAGAAATGTGTTGCATCTATAGATTTCTTTAAATAAAATTAAAGTTCTGCTATTAATTGTTTGGACGAAAGTCAGTCCTTGTAATAAAAAATACAAAATATGAAATTAAAACAAACTGTTGATTTAACCCTACACACAGAAGATTTCAACCTTTAAGGTAGTTGTGTAGGAGTACTTTGAGATTAAAATATGATGTTTTCATAAGTTTTATGAAATGTCAGAGTGGTTGGGTGTTAGAATTTCCCTTAGTGATAATCATTGTCAGAAAAACATGGAAGGAATGTTTGTACCTCAGTAAAAACAACAGAATGTTTCATTTGCATCATTTTATTGCTTATGGTTTAGCCCCTGACTAGGGCTGGGCGATATGGCCAAAATTTCATATCCCATAAAGCTCATTTTATTTCCCGATAACGATAAACATACAAAACATAGAACATCTCCTTGTGAATCTCCCCCTCCTGTGGCCCGACATGCATCATATAACTTTAGTAATGTAAAACTCACGTTTCTCCACCGTGTAGATTGGACCCATACACGTCCGCTAATGTCTGCCTCCATGTTTCTTTATGTTTTGCAGCGTGCATGGGCATGCCGTAAAGTGTATTTTGATGTAAATTACTGCCGTTAAACTCTTAACCGTGGCGTAAACAATAGAGCTTTATATTTGACGGAAAGACATTTTCTATCATCCAGATGAAATATTTCGTCATATTGCCCAGCCCAATCCTGACCAGTACAAACTAATATAATTATTAGTCATATTCTCTTCTTCAAGCCTCAGTTGGGTTAGCTCACCTGCCTTGCTGTTCCTACATAATGAATGAAACGATAAAGCAGCTTCTGTCTCAGTGGGGCAGAAGTAAAGTAGTTGTCAGCACTGATTTTTTTAATTTTTCTTGTGCGCAACCCAACCCTTACAGGTTTAAGTGATGCGCATGCACGTTGACTGACAGCCGACAATGTGAAAACTCAAACTTTATTGTCTTAAAAAATACACCTGTCAGTGTGAATTCATAGGGGTCTATGGGAGGAAGGAGGGACTTCAATTGAATAACACATGTTGTGGAGCCTTATCCATATATCATAGTTTTGAACTGACCTATCATTTGAAACATTTATTAAACTTTGATACATTAAAAATTACTCCAAACTGCAGCTTTAATTTTGCAAGCACAAAACTGATTCACCAGTGCAACATATTTTTTCTTGTACTACACATATCAGTAAAAAGTATCACAAATAAACAATGAAAATTAAATATAAACTTTTTGTCTACATTACTGTATAGTGGGATTATACAAAGTAGGGAACGTGAGGATAATTGTATTGTGAGAACTATAAAAATCCATTTTTAGACTACACTTAGCCAGGTATGTGCACTTTGCTGCATGTTGTCCCAACATATCACCAAATATATAACATGCTCTATTTTGCATTTTGGGGAAGTGGTGCAAACAAATTACCCATGTACATATTCTAGGCATTGTATACATTTTACTTACCCTTTTTATTAATCTGGTGCAATGAATCACAGAGATCGTGTACAGCCAAGGTTTTGTAAGTTGTAATCCTGTAGGAGGAGCTTATGTGCAGATTTATATCCAATAACATTTAAAGACTGAACAATAGGATTAAATTTGAGTACAAAAACAACTACATTTACATTTGTATATTTTTAGATGAAATACAGATGTTGTAATATAACATCACTGGGTCTTATAGGGTTAAAGGACCAGTGGGAGATGATATGTTGAATCATCTTTGTAAAGCTCTTTTGAAGTGCAATAAATAGTCTTCATTCAAATGCTGCATAGCACAAGTTCCCAGAACAGCAGAGTGCATGCACAGAAATATGACATTAGATTTCCTATAGCTTCTTGCTTCAGCACACAGTTAGTTTTTGTCCAAATTTGCAATGAAATGCCACCTCCTTTGACCTACTGACCTAAAAATCCTTTAAGTCCTTTAAAGAACTAGCATTACATCTTCCTTGTACCTTGCAACTCAGAAAATCTAATTAGAGGTTTTTACACTTTGTAGAAACATTTTCACCTATACAGTGAAATCTGTAAGCTGAAAAGCTTTATCTCTAGTATAGGAACAGGTTTTATTGCCTGTGACAAAATGTTGATTCCTGGAATTCAGGTGTTTTCTAACAACACAATGTTGTTTGAATGCTAAAATTACTGGGATTCCAAAACGCTGTATGCCAGTTAGTTTAAAGCCAAAGTTATATTTTAAAAATCAGCCCCAAAATGTGATACCTGCTGTTCATCAGTATCATCAAAATATCATTTTTAGATGAATTCTCTTCATTTCTCATCCATCACTGACCACTTTCTACCATAAAATCATCTTGCATGAAAAATCCTACCTCGCTGTCACAGCCTGTTAATTCTGCTTATTGCTTTCTGTCAAAACCTGTATGTTATATTTTACTTAAATTCATTTTACGTGGAAGAAAGTCAAGCGTTCATAAAACAAGAATCCTATGGCCAGTGATGCAGTGGAACGTCTTTACAGGTTATCATCATATGTTTCCTTTGTGATTTAAATATTTTTAGACTGTCAGCCTACACTAATGACTCTAGCTCACCATTATTCATCATTCACCTCTGCTTTCTAGTAAATGGAGCAATCTTTTCCCCTCTGTGGTTTGTTTTACTGATGCAATGACTTCACTTGCTTCAGGCAGCACATCACACACCAGAGCCACGAAGCCTGAGGTGAGGGACACAGACAAAAAAATGGGCTTTTGATCAAGTGAGTACTCTCATTGTGACTGAACGGCATTAAATGGAGGCTTTTTCTGTAGACATGAACAGCAATAGAATAAGAGAGAGTTAGGACTCTGCTTCTCATCAATCAGCTTAATTTTCCTGAACAGAGTCAACGGGACATTTATATCTGCAAGGCTTTTCTTTATTAAATATCATAAAGTGAATTTAGTAGAAGTAGTTCCACAGTTTTTTTTTCTTCCTTTTCCTGTAATCCACATGTTATTTCAGGACAAGAGTTATAGTCAGGATCTTTGTAAAAGAGAAATTTGAAAGTGAATGAGCTACTTTTCTTTGACGTTCAACTTCACAAAGAGACTTTGACTCATCAAGTAGCTCCAGTAACATTAGTTCGTATTTCAATAAGCTTCACCCAGCAGTCTCATATCCATCTGTTGGTTGCTGGAGGGTTTATATGTTTAATCTTATGAATGTGACTTTTTAGCTTTGTTCAATTTGCTAGCTGCTCAGCTAATTTGGTCCAAGCTTTGAAGAGAGTTTAAAATAGTGTTTTGGATGCGTTTGTCGTTCATTTAGTTCTCAGAACATGAATACTAATGCCTCTGGGGAATCACTTTATCCTGTTACTGTAATATCAAACTAAATTGGTAGAAATATCTTAATTGGATATGAGAACTGACACCACTCATTATCATAAACCATAATCTACAGCAGGCACAGGAATGGTGGACTGCCAGTTGAATCAGCCACAGGTGGAGGAAATCTAGAATCTCAAGGTTTTGTTCACAAAGAATGGAGCTGGAGATTGATGGACAGACAGATCGGGGCAGCATCTGTAGTAATGATGGGTGGAAAGGCAAAGCTCTTGGTTTACCAATCAATCTACATTCCAACCTTCAACTGTGGTCTTGAGTTGTGAGTAATGGTTGAACGGATGAGCTGAAATGTTCTTCCTCTGCAGAGAGTTCGGACTCACCCTCAGGTGGATGAGGAGCTCAGGGTAAAGTTGCTGCTCCTCTGCTTCAAAAGGAGCCAGCAGAGGTGGTTTGGGCAAAGATGCACTTCCATGGGAGGTGTTTCACACATCCCCCTGGAGGGAGAATTCTCAGTCTTGAAAGTCTGACAAAGCAGCAGGAATTTATTGCACAGCTGGCCTTGAAACATCTGATCCCCTCTGGATGAGTTAGCAGGATGGATGGATGGATGGATGGATGGATGGATGGATGGATGGATGGATATGGCCATTTAAGGGCATTGAGTTTGATCTTCTTTAGTCATTTTTAGATTTTCTTATTCTTCAGTTTGATTCAGAATAGTAACAGATGCATTGGTTAAAGTGCCTGTGACTCCATATTTAAATCACTTTATATTAAACAGGTGTAATCTTTGATGCCTCTAGATTAGCGTTGCACCATTATAACTCAAAATACTCTGTAATTATTTCCTAACGAGCAACTCAGAGATCAGAAGAAAGCGCCGCCTTCCGGTTCTGCTGGGTTTCTCCTTATTTGGCAGCCTGGCACTTCTGCTGCAGCAGGGGGCAGTGTCGTCACGTGAAAGAGAAACGAAACTGAAACTAAACACTACACGGTCTATGGGCAATGGCGGCGGCACTGCCTCGCTCCAGTTGTCGTGAACGTGCATGTGGGAGGAGAATTGACCATATAAGCAAGTCCGGATCACTATGACCTCATAGCGGGCTGGAGTGAAAAAAACTGTTTGAAACCTGGGTCTGAAATCTTGAAGAGCTTCTCACTGGCTGGACTAGGAGACAGATGGACGCCGTTTTTTGCTCTTTCTGGCAGGTTTAAGGTGAGAACTCAACGTTGCAACATGATAGAGGAGTCAGAAAACATGGAAACCGATGTCATGGGACCTTTAATTTTGTTATGATTATTATTTTTGTAAAGGCACACTATGTAACTTTTTCATGTTTTTAAATCTTTTTCTTGAGCCAGTCTGTGCTAATGTGACCCTTTCCAGAGTAATGAAAAGTCACTCAGCCCCATCTGCTGCTTGGATCCAGAATAACACGTTTGCAACTTCTGAGTTTCCGGTCCGGTGCCCTGGAGTCTCGAAAAGTCACGTATCTCAGAGGGTTAGGCTACCCCAATGTGGCTAGCTGTTATGCTAGCACCGGTGTGTTTTTTAGTTCATGATTCCTGATTTTTTTCCATCTCTGCTTGAACACAGTTGATTTCTTTGAATGAGTGATGAACCGCTCCAGTAGAAAGCAATGAAGGCTGAGGAGACATTTCAACAGATAGATTTAGGTGTTTCTGAGCAAAGACAATGCTAACGTTTTTACTACACTGATTTAAAATTAACACTAGGGGGTGCTAAAAACAAGTAAAACTGCATAGTGTGCCTTTAATGTTATTTTTTCACTTATGTTTATGATCTTTTTTTACTTAATATTCCTTTGAATTACTTTATTATTTTTTTTTGTCTTTTAATCATGTTTGAGTTTAGATTTTTCATAAAGCATTTGTGATTTTTATTGTGAAAAGTAATGTATAAATAAACTTTGCTTACTACTACTTACTACTGGCTTCATTTTCAAATATTTATCAATGATAACAAGCCTTTCTTGCCTAAAACAACAAACACAGGCCCAAACTTTGATACTGCCTTTACAGATGGTTATTTTTATTGTGTTTTTGACATTGTTCATTCTCTAACTTGTCTTTTCTCTCTTTTTCCTTGTTATTGTTCTCAAGATCTATAGAAAGCAACAAATACAAATAAAATAAAGAGAAAAAATGTTGTTTTTTAAACAAACAGCCCTCTTGTCTGTTGACAGAGTTTTTTATAATAATAATTTCCTGCCTTGGGGGCGAACTGTTAATATTTCCAGCATCTCATCAAGTTCCACAATATACAGGTTTACAGGCTTATTTGAATTCTTGTTGTCTTAGTGTTTTTCACTTTATGTTTATTTGTCTTCTACTTATCAACCTGTAGGACTTGTAACTGAAAAATTCTTGGTTATTTTTTAACCTACAAAAATGTGAAAAATGCTGAAAAGTCACTTAAAGAATTCATCAGAGCAGCAGGATGAATAATGTTCAAAGTTAGCAGATATTTAAGGTTCATATTTGGAGTTCATAGAAGTTTTCTGTCACTTCCCCACTCCTTCATCTTTGTTTGTTTATTTTGTTGTGTTTTTTGCTGCCTTTGTACACCTCAGTGCACTCACCATAGCCACAGATAAGCTGAAGGGACGCTGAGTTGTATGTAAATCAATTTGGAATGCAGCCGCATGTGGAAATGGAATTAGGCTCGTCAGCCACACCTCTTCAGATAGTCCTCTCCTCTTCCTCACTCTTATTCTGTAAATTTAGCTTTTTTATTTTGAAAATAACATATGCTATAGGAAGGCTTTGGGTTAGGCTTGTGGGTGAGTGGGGATTAAAAGAAATCACTGAAGTTAACAGTTTTCAAAGGCAGCAAAGAGGAGCCACATCCCTCTCAAATGGTTTCATGCTCAAAGGGATATGTGTAATGGTGAATTATTACAAGAGGCGTAGTTCCACAGATATGTAAATAAGGCTCAACACTATAAATCTGAACAGATCATTGTGCTCTCTGGATGCCTGAGAGAAAGACGATGTGAAAAATATTGATGCGTGTAAACAACGAGTAGCACATCTCGTCTCGGCTTCATTGATTATGCCGTTGTAGGGAGTGCCTGTCTGCTAGGTTAGATTTGTTCTTTTCAAATAGAACTCATCAAAGCATGTGTTTGATTCAGTTTTATCTGCCTTAATTTTGGATGTGGCACAAAATCCTACCTGTCAGTTTATTTTATGCAAAAGAAAGAGGAAGAGAGATTGGCTGTGCTCTAATGAGTTTTTCTGCGGTTCTCGTCTGAAGGGTCCCTGTATTGTGTTAGCTGTATCTCTGGCTCACGTTTACTGATTGTTGTTTAGGATTCACTGGATGTTAGCCGTCCACCAATGTCAGCGGATGGAAATGGAGCAAGAATATAAAGCGTGCGTGATTCCTGAGACCGCAAGTTGGAAGGTTTTAACATCAGCTTCTGCAGCTGCACAATAAGTGTCCCTGCAAAACACACTTGGCTTTTTACAAATCATAAATTCTACTTTATATTCAAACAAGATATGCATGAGCAGCATATTAGGCTTGAAAGCCAAGTTTGCAAAGCTACTTATCAAGACTTTTTAGAAACAATCGATAATTCATGCAGTAAATTAACTTACAGAGAAGGTAAATTAGCACAGAGGAACTGTTTGTGAGGTGTGGAATGAAAGAGATGGGAGATTATTTTTGATGACAAATAATAGTATTTCCTGCCTCCCTGAGGTGTTGTTAATAAGCTTGTCGTTTATCAAAATTAATCCGGACCACTAGTAGCGGATTGTTAATTAACTCTAATAAACGCAACACACACTTAGAAACAAACAATTTAGTTATTTACTTTGCATTCAGGAGGATTTTTTAAAACATGAGGTATGAAATGTTGACTGCATGCAGAATAAAGTTTTTTAATGCTCATCACTAAAGGTGTTTCCTAATTCTATAGTCCAGCTTAATAAGGGCTTACAGTGTTAGTTTGAAGTCAAAGTTAGTTTCAAAGTAAAAGTATGATTTTTGATTATTGTTGGCATCAGATTGAAACAAAAAATCTCAGCATAATTCAGATGCTCATATAAATGTCGCTTCCCCACAAGTGAATTAATTGCCAGTGGGCACAAACCCTGAAACTTTTATGGAAGGCCATGATTCATGCATCCGTATAATGATGAATTTATATCAACTCATTTACTTAATTAAGAATGCTTAATCTGCTACTTTGAGTGAATGTTAAAAGCTATGCGTCTGATGATGCATGCAGAAAAATATCTAATTTACCTTAAACCGTATGTAGCATCATTCAATTAATCCACCTTTCTCCTGCATTATATGAAAACTTCCCCAATGCTGACCTACGATAAACCTTTGTTCCAACAGACTCTTTTAACTCTATCAGGAACTTTGCAGGCTTGGTGAGCTAATGTCAACAGTTTCTGACCTCAGGTGGTAAGATAGCACCTCCTCACATCTTCAAGGGACTTGTAGAAGTAAGTCTCCTCAGGAGTGCCATAAACATTCTTTTCCTGTGCTTTGAAGAAGCAGAATCAACATTCTTCATCCAGAGACCTGTCTTAACAACTGAAATCCCATTGGTATCAGAATCCCCAAACAGGTTGGTCGTCTCTCGCCCATGAGAGATGCCACGAAAGTCTTTCAGATGCTAATGTTCAGTACTTTGTGAAAACAGCCTCAAAGCTGAGGACAGACACTGAGGAGCCTCAGTCTGCAGATAAAGTCATACATTTTGGGAGCCTCTATCC
>SSNR01000045.1:3358466-3406918 GCA_006937965.1 Callopanchax toddi | reverse complement strand
CCCCCCCCCCCCCCCCCCCCCCTCAATGTTTCAGTCTTCAGCTCTTAAAGGCTGAATGGTTAAAAATGAAAACCTTCAAAAAGCAACATGAATGAGGACATTCAGAATGTTCTGTGGAAAAAACAAAAAGCTGAACAATGACTGTAGAGAGAAGATGTTTTAAACATGACATGTGAAACTGTAAGGCCTTGCTTCTTTTGGTGAAAAAAACAAGGTATGTTAAGAAGAAACCGACCACACCTTCTTATTATTAGGGGGTCAAATTGACCCCAAAAGACTAGAAAGCTCCATGGGACCCAAAATAAGGACACTGCCAAAGGTTAAAACAATTAAAAAACAACAGTTGAACATCTCTTCCATCTCTTCAACTAAAAATGATCTAGCTAAAATAAAACACCCTTATTTGTTATTTAGTTTAATTAGTATATTTTAAGCTTATCTGCTTATGAGTTTTTTCAGTTAAAAAAAACACACTCCTTTAACATGACCCTCATACAGATGTATATACTGAACCACGAAATGGATGTTTTGAGTTACTAGCATAAAAGCACACAACCAGAAGTGCACTCATGCATACGAGAACCGTTACATCCCTGTTACAGACACATCTGGGGCGGCGTGTAGCTCATTTGGTAGAGTGGTCGGTCTGGCAACTGGAGGGTCGCCAGTTTAATCCCAGTTCCGGCTGGGTTACATTGCCGTTGTGTCCTTGGGCAAGACACTTCACCCACCTTGCCTACTGGTGGTGGTCAGAGGGACTTGGCGGCCGCCGATGCATGGCACCCCCTCCTCTGTCAGTGTGCCCCAGGGCAGCTGAGACTGCAAAAAAGTAGTTTATCAAAACCAGTGTGTGAATGGGTGAATGACTGTTGTGTTGTACAGCACTTTGGGGAGTGTAGAACACTCTAGAAGGTGCTCTATAAATACAGGCCATTTACATCTGGGGTCATCACTTTATCACAGATCAGCATTAGCTGCTTTTACTAAAGTTACTTTTACTATGTAATTTTAAAATCAGAGTTTTGTTATTCTAAAGCAAATGATCTAAATGCTCCTACTGCTGGTTAACAACTCAAATGCTGCATGTTAGCATTTCACTTAGATATGATGTGATTAGTTCACTGTTACTTCGCTTTGAACAAAAACAACCAAAACTGCAACATTAGGTAACAGGAAATGTGACAAGCGTCAGAAATATTAAATTAGGCAGTAAATGAATACCACGTGTGCAACTTCTGAGTCTCTGGTCCGGTGCCCTGAAGTCTCACAAAGTCACGTATTTCACGAGGGTTAGGCTAAACCAATGTGGCTAGATGTTATGCTAGCACCGGAGTGTTTTTATAATAATAATAATAGTGTATTGGGTTTATATAACACCTTTCTAGACACCCAAAGCACTTTGACAGAAGTTCCATTATTCATTCATGCACACATTTGCACCGGTGGTGGTAAACTATG
Source organism: Callopanchax toddi (assembly GCA_006937965.1). Taxonomy (NCBI): domain Eukaryota; kingdom Metazoa; phylum Chordata; class Actinopteri; order Cyprinodontiformes; family Nothobranchiidae; genus Callopanchax; species Callopanchax toddi. Next base: position 3,405,460 of record SSNR01000045.1, on the reverse strand, counting down.
ACAGACGTCTGTAGTCACAGCTGCCCTGGGGCAGTCTGACAGAAGCGAGGCTATCATTCTGCGCCATCGGCCCTTCTGACCACCACCAACATTCACACACACACACTCACACAGGCAAGTTGGGTGAAGTGTCTTGCCCAAGGACACAACGACGATCTAACCCAGCCGGAGCTGGGGATCGAACCGGCGACCCTCCGGTTACCAGACCAGCCACTCTACCAACTGAGCTATGCCCCAGCTCATGAATCCTGATTTTTTTTTTTCCCATCTCTCCCTGCTTGAACACAGCTGATTTCGTTGAATGAGTGATGAACCGCTCCAGTAGAAAGCAATGAAGGCTGAGGAGACATTTCAACAGTTAGATTTAGGTGTTTCTGAGCAAAAACAATGCTAACGATATTATGACAGTGATTTAAAACGGACACTAGGGGGTGCTAAAAACAAGCCAAAACTGCATAGTGTGTCTTCAACAGCAGTAGACATTTTTAATCCCTTTATCTGAAAGTTTTCTATTAAAGCTGGTGATCTGATATATACAACCATTCACTTAGTTGGGAGCTCATGTAATTCAGGCACTTAAAACTAAAAAGCAGAACATTAGTTTTATTTAAGTCTTTAGCAAACAACTCAGAACTTACATTTACTAACTATTAAAGTTAAAAGCTTTATTATTTTTACCCAAACAGGAGAAAGACATTTTCTAGGGCAAATAACTCAGATGTTTATGAGCTGAAGTGGAAGAAGTGAAAAGTGATCAATAAATCAGAGGAAATTTCAATTCTAATCAAATGTCTCACACAATTTAACCCTGACTGACTTAATGCAAAAGAACTACAACAATAGTAAAATCTGAAAACTTTAGATTACACCCAGACTACACATAGAAACACATCTATGAGTAAATCAGACATCAACACACTGATGAAGAGGCTGAATCAGGAGGACAGAGACACACACACTCGTACCTTGTGAGGGTGTTCAAAGGAGACGTGGAAGTTGAGCTGTCGGAGGATGAGGAGCTCACACTGGACCACGCTGTCCCTCAGGTCCCAGAACTCCTTGTCACATTCGAGAGGAGCGCTGCCTTTGTTGAAGTACCTGCAAGGGACCAACAGAAGGAGTGGGAGGAGATGGACGAGATTCAAGATGACTACATTTAGTTTTTAATTAACATCTAAAACTTGAGAAATCTTCAACTAAAGTAATCTGATTCAGCTCTAATGACATTTTAAACTTTGATAACGAATGTCAAATAAAGGAACTACTGAAAACAATAAAAGGATGTTTCAAAAAAGAATCACTGTTTGGTAAACTGAACAAACCTGTTCTATTTCTACTTTTCTTTTTCTTAAATTATGTAACAACAAATAAATATCACCTGCATATAAATGACATTTACTACAACATTACAATCACAATAACAAAGACTTCCTTCTGTAAACAGAAGCAGTGAAGAAAAGTTTAAGCATTAGATGAAAGTAGTCAGCAGTTTTCAGTGGAAGACTGTTTGAATGGTTTAGGCTAAAAATCCAGTTTCAACATCACACATGATGCTTGTCACCTGCTGATAAAACTGGGAGATATTGATAAAACCTTTGTCCGCCTTAGGTTTGCATGTTTTTCTTTTACGCTCTGAAATTCCTCCACATTCTTTGAATAGTTTTGATGTTATTCTGCACTGTAGGGGAGACATTAAAATACCCTCTAAGTTTTCTTTAAAGAACAATGTTTTTATACTTTTTCCCACATTTATCGAAAAACTGGAGATCCTGTGTTTATCTATTCCCCTCATATTCTTTCTTAGAGAAAGCTTTTGTACCAAATTATAATTACAATCCCGTTAACATTGTCTGTTTAAAATAACATCATTTCTTTAAAAAACATCTACCGGTACATTGTGGCCCTAAATTTTCACATCTCATCAGTGTTTATATCTGGTAACAAAGCAAACTATCTAGATTTCATAACACCTGCAATCAAAGTTAATTTAGGAACCAGAGTGTTTATTTTTCATTCTTGCGTTTCAAAGGGATCAAATATGGCACTAAATACACTTAAAAAGCTCTCCTTGTTTTGTTTAACAAAACTTTCTGAAATCCCAAAGGTAACCTTGCTGCTGGCTGAGATTATCTTCAGCAACTTATACAGATATGGATCAAAAAAATAGAAAATCATGAAAAAACTCAATATTTTTTCCTCTGCTGGTGTTGGTCCACTGTGTTTCTGAAGTCTACAGTCAACGCAGCCTCTACCAGGACATTTTAGACCTTCACGCTTCCTTCTGCTGACCAGCTTTACAGTATGAAGATGCTGATTTCATTTTCCAGCAGGACTTGGTACCTGCCCACACTGCCAAAGGGACCAAAAGCTGCTTCAATGACCACATGGTGTTACTGAGCTCTGATTGGCCAGCAGACTGTTCTGAGAATCTAGAGAATCTCTGGGGTGTCCAGAGGAACATGAGACAAAAGATCCAACAATGCAGACTACCTGAAAGCTTCTATCAAAGCACCCTAGGCTTCCATCACACCTCAGCAGCTCCACAGGCTGATCTCCTCCACGCCACAAAGCACTGACTCAGGAATTCATGCAAAAAGAGGTTTACCCAGGTATTGCGGGAATCCTGATGTTTCTATTTAAAATATATATTTTTATCTGAAATAGTGACAAAAAATATTGAACCTTTTCACAACATTCAAATTTTTTCAGATGCACCTGTAAATGAAGCGAAGTATTCATTATCTATGTGTATATTACCTGTGGCTCACATTGATGATGTCACGGGTCCTGATGTGCTGCTCCTCCACTTTGCCAGCCAGGTACACACAGCTCATGGCCACCAGGTAGGGCTCGTAAACACGGATACTAGCACGTTGAAAGAAGCGGTGGTACAACACACAGGCTGTGGCGACTGGAACCGAGCGCATACCCAGCTTCACTCCTAATCTCACACACACACAAAAACAAACACCGACTAATTTCCTTGAAAAGAAGCACGTCTTCTGCTTTAACAACTTTTTAAATCTAAGCCAGGTGAAAATTTTAAATCTCAGTGACTGTGAATAGTAACTGCTCCCTGCATCAATTAGAATTAAAAATGTGTCACCCGCTAAAACAAAGCGATCATTGTGGAATTGTAACAACGAAGGATTTTACTATTTTAATAAAATTTGCTGAAATTGTGCTTTTTTGTTTATATTTAACAACTAATGTAAATATTCTATATTGCAAAATTAGATAAATTAAATCTGATTTTTATCGAGTTTCTGAATGTTTCTTATGATCCTAAAAATCAGAGTGAGACATCTACAAAAATCTTAATACATCCCTTTAAATGAATAAGTAAGGCTGTTAAATGTGCTTTTATTAACTTGAAAAACACACCTTGAATATAAAATGCAGGAAACAAACTCCTTCAGTTTTTTTTATTTATGGAAAGAAAAAATATCTTGAATTTCACTAAACCATAGTTTAGAAAAGGGGACTCCAGTCATCTGGGCCACTATCTGCCCCAACACACCTGCTTTGAATTAAAGGGTAATTAACCCTTTAAAGGGTGTGCTCTGAAAGGCTTGGAAATTTAAAGCTTTGTCATATAAGTGTTATTGGAGGTTATTAAAGCTTGTCCTTCTGGGATTGTTCTCTTCTTTTTCAATAATGTTACTCCATTCTATTGAGTTATTTATATGCTTTTATATGTTTTTACTTTTTAACTTTTAAATAGAAGTTTTTTTCTTTTTCATTTCATTTTTTTTAAATTGTTGTTTTTTTTATTGTTCATTTTTAATTGTACTCCACTTAGGGATTTAGATTACTTTTCTAAACGTTTGTTCTTTTAAACTTTTAAAATGCTGGGTTTTTTTTATTTTTATTGCTTATTATATTTAGTTAGTTTACTTTTTAAACATTTGCACTTTTTAACTTTAACAAGAATATTTTTTTATTTTCATTTCTTTTAATTAGTATTAGTATAATTTCTTTATGGAATGTACTTTTTAACTTTTAAATGTCTGTTTTTATATTGTATTTACTTGTACTTTTTAAAATTAAAACCTTTTTTTTACATTCTTTATTTTTTTTTAAACTTTTTTGTAAAAGTTTCAGTTTTAAGATGCAAATCAAAATCCAAAGCAAATGAATAAATATGGTCACATGCCCTGTGAAGGGTTAACAGTCTACTACAAATCCCGTGGACAACCTGAACATTAATCCATTGCATCAGGTGTGCTGGAGCAGGGAAACAACTAGAACTTATAGGATAGTGGCCTTCAAAGAACATGAGCCTGGAATTCCTGGTTTAGAGAATATTGTATTGCTACTGCTTTGGTTTTTATTAATCTTTGTTTGCATTCTTTTTATTTTATTGTTTTTATTGACTTGTTTGCACCAAAACAAATTCCTGTAGCTGTAAACTGTTCATCTACTTGCCAATAAAGTTCTTCATTCAATCATTTGACTTAACCCAGTTTTTCAGTCCAATTCAGTTATTTTTAGTCTGAAATTAAATTAAATGTATTTGGCTTCTCGTTATGAAGAAATATTTCCCACATATTCCATACATTCAATTCAGTTTGTGATCATTATATGAAAAGCTCGTTTTATTTTAGCGCACTGGTTGTTGTTTCTTCTGGAAGAAACTGCCTTTACTCCAATTTTACTTATCATGGCAAAATAAACCAACTCGAACCTGTTTCCATAATGAAACGACAAACGCGAAAGTGCGTTCTGGTGTCTCGGGTGGCCTCAGTCCCCGAACCCCCACCGGACTCTCTCCTTTCTGCCAACCGAGGCTCTCCGTCCTTGGCGGCAGGTAACCAGCAGGTCGGACCCGCCATGTCCCTGGACCAAACACAAATTAGTCTGAAAATCTCTACCAGAGAACAAAACAACTGACTGCGTGAACTCACCCGGAATTTTACAACTCTAGGTTTGATTTATGCTCCTAATGAAGTAAAAACCAAAGAAATATTCACCTGCTACAACTGATGCTAGCTAACACACGTTTAAAGATAATACCGGAACAAAAACATCACAGCTTCCGCTTAGTAATTTCAAAATAAATGTAACTGCGGAAGAAAATTTGGATAAAAAAATAAACAACTTCAATATATGCTTTGATTATTTATCATTTTAACTTTAAATATTTATTAGAAAAAAAAGAAAATTGTTTTAAATTGTTTGAAGCTTTGGTTAGCGCCCCTTTTAAAATCCTTGTGTTAACACAAATTAAATTTCCGGTTGAAATTAAATATTAACAGGAGCGATAAATGCTGAATAATAAAATATACAAATTTATATTATTGCCGTATAAACTGTTTGTGTCAATAAAAAGTATTGTTGTTAAAGTTCCCTTTTTGTTGTTTTGTTTTGTTCTGTCAAAGCAGGAGTCTGATTGATTGTGTTGCTACGCAACGAGACAACAGCATACAGCGGATTTGGAGACTGGAGCAAAATGTCGCAGAGTTTCTCAGCAAATCAGGTAGGTTTTTATGAATTTCTCTTATAAAATTCTTCATGTGTAAGTATTTTATGGCTCACTGTTTCTGATCAACTTTTTCCCGTGAAGTTTGAGAGCGCCTTCAAATCGCAAAGGCTGCAGAACTGGTGTGAGGTTAAGCACTTTAAAGAGGTATTGAACGCTAAATCAAAAGTCATGTGAGGTTGAACTATATTGTTTTATTTTTTACCCATCTGATGAGTGATATGAGTTTATCTGTACGTGTAGAGACCTTCAGCACGGGTGGGTCAAACCACCTTTATTGCAGATGATAAAGGACATCTTCTCCCAGGAGTGAAGGTGAGAGCATCAAACCTCTTCTTGTCTCCTGACGTAAAGCAACCTGTCTGTGAATCTTTACTTTTCACTCTGTGTGTCTCGCTGCAGAGAGGCAGGTCCTTGACAAACTTTAAGGGCACCTGGGATTTACCTGCTCGTATCCCCAGCCACCCCATCAACCCCACAGCCCGCTCCATGGAGGGCCTCAGGAGGCTCCAGTCATGGGGGTTCTGCCCACCGCAAAGTGCCAAAGTACCCAGAGGCAGTAGCAGCACAGATGTTGGCGAGCAGGTCAGGTCCACCTTCAAACATGACGTTGTTGTTAAAATGTCTCTGCTTTGTTTTTGTCTTCTTTTTGTACTTCATCCAGATCAATCAAACAAAAAAGGAAAAATAAAGTGACATAATTATTATAATAATATTAATTATAATGAAAACTTGCAGACATTACAGTGTAAATGTCAAAGTCCACTCAAGGCTTAGAATTCTAATTTACACGTCTGTATTGTTAAGCCATACTTGCATTAAATAAAATCATTTAAAAATACCAGAACAAAAAAGAAAGACTCAACAAAAATAAAAAAAGAGATCATTTGGGGATCTACATTCCATTTTGCTCATCCTCTCCTGATACTCGTGTTCTTATTTGGCCTTGTATAATGCCCATTTTTCACAGTCCTCCTTAAAGCGATCTTCTTTCATTTTAAACCAATAAAAGATATATTTTAAACTGGCAGGTCAACCACTTACTAGAGCAGTTTTAGGTCCCTCATTATCATTAATTATGTACTGAAATTAACTGATTAAAAAAAAAATTCTAAAACTAAATCTGAGGAAATCATAAGCATGCATCAAAATAATATTACGTCATAATTTTTATATTTTTGTTTACCTACATTATACAGGGGTCAAACATATTAGCCAAAATCAAATTCAAGCACTTTCAATGCGACTTTTCCAGATTTTCCAGCACTCCAAACTGGTAAAGATTTACACACACACATAAACGCTACAGAGAATTATTGTTTAAATTATTTGTCCCATAAAACTAAAGGGCTAAAACAAAATACAGTTAGTTTCAAACACTTTCAAAACCTTGAAAAGGCCACATCAAATTTCAAGTGCATGTAAGAACCATAGTTATAACCCTTACCGCCCCAAATAAACAAAAACACACCCCTCAAAATAACAAAAACAGAAAAAAGTATTTTCTTGATGTGGAATTAAAGGGTTCACTTTAAGTCATTAGAGTTGCTGGAACAGACCAACATTTCATAATGAAAGAAGGTTAGGTCCTCAGGAAAAATCACACAAACATCTGTTTTACTGTTAAAGTCTATTTATAAGGCACTTTAAAAAAAAAAAGCCAAACACTGAACCCCCCCCAACTGGCACTGTGAAAATGGCTCTGCTCCTCAGGGATGGGTTAAATGCAGAGAACAAACTCCACTACGTTGGACTGTGGTGTATGTGGACACTAATCACTTCCTCTGGCTGGCTGTTGAGCAAAGTGCCCTTAATGGAACGTAGATGTTGAGGAGATCAGATAAATATGTCATAAATATTAATGAAACTCGGGCAAGGTTATCACTGGATGAACATCTTTACCTTTTGGAGCCCAACCCAGATACTGAGCTACAGTTTCGTCAGTGTCTGGGTCACAGAAACAGACTGCTCTAGATCTTTCAATAGTACACATAGATTCAATTCAATAGTGTAAAACTGTGGCATTAAAGGCAGCAGGGAATACGCACTATTTAAAAAAATCTGAGCTTTAAATACGTAAAAATAACAACCGTTTAGCTGGCAGGTCAACCACGTGGTAGTGCACATATAGTCCTTAAGTATGCAGTTAACTGGAAACAAATAAACAATAAAAAATGATAGAAATGTGTGGATGTTTCAATAAAAAGTTTATCACCATACGTTATTATGCCCTTAATATTAATGTTATCAATTTTATATTATTACATTTTATTATAACCATTTCTGTTCCAAATGAACAAAAACAATGAAAAAGTAAGTAAGATTTGTTCCTTTTTTGGTGCAAAAATGTAAATTAGTTTTAATATTTTAATAAAATAACACTTTGTGATAAATAGCAACATTAGGTTGAGTTTCATCAGCATGCTTTAAGGTCATTATAAATGCCACAGTTTACATTAGTTACAGTTAAAATGTTTTTTTAAAGGCTTATAAAAGCAAATGAGACTTTTTCTAATGTTAGCATTTATAGTGAAGCGAATCAATGTAAAACTGAGCAAGTTTGTGTTTAATAGTTTATTCAAAGGAAGAATAGTTTTGGTTTTTTGTATTTGATATTCACTTTTTTCTTGTAAAATAATTAAATGTGTTTATAAGTAAATAAAACATCTTTTTCCAGACTAGAGTGGCTGCACAGCAGGACGGCGCCGATTCGTTCCACACAGCTGATGCTCGACCAGCATCCCAGAACCGCCCCGGTACTGGGAGCCAGAACCACCGCTCACAGACAAACGTGGCAGCATCACCTGCTGCACAAGATATTCAGGCTGCAGGGAAGGACAGGCCACTGAGTCAGAGCTCTGCTAAAGAGGAGAACTCAGCTTCAACACCTACAGCTGCCACAGAGACCCAGGAGAGGCCTAAGACCAGGGAGGAAAGGCCTCAGAGCAAGATCTCAGAGAAAAGAGGTGACCGGGTAGCATCCTCCTCCTCCTCCTCCTCCAGGCAGACACACAGTCACAGCAAGACCTGGAAAACTCACACAAACTAAAGTCTAAAATAAAAGCATTCCTTAAATTTATGATGCTATATTTATTTCTTCATCAAAACTGAAATTCAGCAGGAGGTGGAACACAATATGGAAAGACTCTTTTGGGTAGAAATGTACAAATCATGAAAAGTGTTTTACATTATTTTAGTCCATTTCAGAGTAGTTCTCTTAAAGTGCCCATGACATGGTTTTCCATGTTTTCTGACTTATCTATCATGTTGCAACGTTGAGTTCTCACCTTAAACCTGCCAGAAAGAGCAAAAAACGGCGTCCATCTGTCTCCTAGTCCAGCCAGTGAGAAGCTCTTCCAGATTTCAGACCCAGGTTTCAAACCGTTTTTTTCACTCCAGCCCGCTATGAGGTCATAGTGATCCGGACTTGCTTATATGGTCAATTCTCCGCCCACATGCACGTTCACGACAACTGGAGCGAGGCAGTGCTGCCGCCATTGCCCATAGACCGTGTAGTGTATAGTTTCAGTTTCGTTTCTCTTTCACGCGACGACACTGCCCCCTGCTGCAGCAGAAGTGTCAGGCTGCCAAATAAGGAGAAACCCAGCAGAACCGGAAGGCGGCGCTTTCTTCTGATCTCCGAGTTGCTCGTTAGGAAATAATTACAGCGTATTTTGAGTTATAATGGTGCAACGCTAATCTAGAGGCATCAAAGATTACACCTGTTTAATATAAAGTGATTTAAATATGGAGTCACAGGCACTTTAATAAACAAGTCTGTGTTCTTTTATATGCTTCACTTCTTGCTGGATGCTTTCTGGACCCTTCACAATAAAGCCACCTGAATCACAGGAATTAATCACCTGCTCATGTTCTGCAGAAGTCTGTTAATCACATTCATTTCAATCAGGTGTGCTCAAGCAGGAAACAGCTATCTCTGGAGGAGGTGACCTTTGTTCTAGATGGATATTTGGCCTCTCTGAAGTGTTTAAAGTCACTGTATTTTTTGAAAATCTTTGCTCAGATGATGTAACATTTTACTTCCTTAATATTTGTCCTGTAAGACAAACTAGCCTTAAAAAATGTCAATAATAAAATCACATTTAAGATATCAAATTTGACTGAATGTCACAATAAGAATAGCTTCCTCTGTGACTCGTATTGCTGTGTTACCATTTAGCCAGAAGTCGCTCCAGTTCTGCGTGTCTCATTGTTGTCAGCTGATCAGCGTAATGACTTCCAGCTTCACTGAATAATGTAACAAAAGGAAAGGGATAGTTCTCTCTCAGGCGGACAAACAGGCTCGTGGTTATTAGACATGCTTGTCAGTTTGGGGCTTCACGAGGTTTCAGGTTTGGTTTTAAAATCCTGCGTTCTGAAACATGACGCTCTGGAAAAGGAGAATCTCAACATCCATTGTTTCCTAACAGATTAGTGTTGGAAACAAAACTAATTATTTCACTTTACATGAGTGAAATACTGTTTAACACACATCTATTAAGGTGTGGTTGTACTAATGGATGAAGCCAGAGATCAGCACACCCAGGTCCCCACCCACACTTCGCACATGGCCTTGATTTCTCTTCCTGCAGGTGGTGGATTTAGATGCAGACTTCCTGTAGTCTTTTGTGGTTTTTCTTCATAATCTGACCCCTCCCCTGAAGTCAATTTGCCATGAGAGACCCTACCAGGGACTGATGATCCAGACATCCCAGCCCCCTGGATCACAGGATGGAGATATGGACCAATGGAAGAGAGGTGAGCTGAAAGCAGAGCTCAGGATTTACTGGTCCGCCTATGTTCCCTCATCTCACAGTCGGTCATGAGATCTGATCATAACGGATAAAACAAGAAGCCAAAATGAGCTTTCTCTGGGTGATCAGGCTGAGCCTTAGATAAAGAGAGGAGCTCTGTTATCAGGGAGGTGCTCAGAATCGAGCAGCTGCTCCTCTTCAAAAGGAGTTAGCTGAGGTGGACTGGACATCTGATTAGCATGCCTCCTGGTCACCTCCCTCTGAATTTTTAGGATCAACCCACTAGGAAGAGACCAGAAGTTGCTGGATGGATTATATATATCCTCTCTGGTCTGGGAACACCTTCCTCCAGGAAGAACTGGAAAGTGTTACTGGGAGAGAAATGTCTGGGTTTCTCTCTATGACCTGACCGTGGATAGGCAGAAGAAGATGGATGGATGAGATGAGCTCAAAATGAGATGAATCTTTAGAAAACCATTGCTCTAAACAAAAATATTCTAAATACCAGAGTCACCTTGCTATGCAGCTGGATCTAACTAATTAACCCCGGGCCTTCATCTGAATTTGAAGAACACCCTTAGAATTTACTGAACAAGCTCAGAAATAATGAGTTGCTGTGTAATTTGTGAGGAGCCAAGTGGTACAAACAAGGGAAGGGGATTAGTTTGATGGAAATCACGTTGAACGAGAGCTATAAGAACTGATCAACAGCTGGATAAGCTGAACATTTAACAACAGGGTAGTCACCACCAGACAGCTGGGATCATCAGATTACCTGCTGCTGCTGAGGAACTTTTTCTTTCCAATATTCTTGTCATCAGAGGGAAAATATACTAATTTTACACCCAAGTGTCTTCAGACTTCACATTTCTATGTAACTTAATATAAACAAGTTAAACTCAGTTTGCACTGTAACTTGTTTATTGGATGATGTCAATCCGGACATGAAAACACTGCTTGTTTTTACAACTTTAAAACCTTTTTTCCAACTTCTGGTTGGTCAACATGTTTCTGTGGTGTCACTAACTCACACAACTCTTTCATTCCTAGATAACGTGATTGATTTATTGTTTAGTTGTTGCTGATGATCATGTTTTTGTAACCCGTTTATCAACCTAAACTTTGGGCGTTGAACTTCAGACTTCTCACTCTGACAGTCGCCTTGAAGCTGAGATTGAAGTAAACCAGGATTCCTTCAGTTTGAGGTGATTTTGTTCGACTCTTAGAACATAGCAAAGTCTAAGAGTTAAATTTTAAAAAGCAACAAGGTTGATTCTTTGCTTCTAATACTTGGAAGTCCAAGCTTGTCTTTAAGGGATGTCTTCAAGTCGCGTTTTATCAGTTATTTATCTGCAGTAACAGATCACTCAAAGAGGGCGGAGTCTCTAGTAACAAAAAAGTCTGACTGGAGCGATGCTCATGGTTAGTCAGATCAGGAGAGACACTGCTGCTGATCAGTATATTTCACAAGGTATCATATCACATCTGATCCACATATATCTAAGTTTCTAGGAGCTCCATCTCTGTAACAAGATTTGTATTTTCCTCAAAAAGCTTTTGTATTGACTCATACAGGTTTTCTGCCCTCTAGTGGAAGATTTAAATACTCCAGTCCAGTGCCCTGAAGTCTCACAAAGTCACGTATCTCGCAAGGGTTAGGCTAAACCAATGTAGCTAGCTGTTATGTTAGCACTGTAGTGTTTTTAGCTCATGATTCCTGCATTTTTTCCCATCTCTCCCTGCTTGAACACAGCTGATTTCTTTGAATGAGTGATGAAGCGCTCCAGTAGGAAGCAGTGAAGGCTGAGGAGACATTTCAACAGTTAGATTTAGGTGTTTCTGAGCAAAAACAATGCTAACATTTTTACAACAGTGACTAAAACGGACTCTAGGGGGTGCTAAAAACAAGCCCAAACTGCGTAGTGCGTCTTTAAAAAGACTCCTGCTCTGAAAAGTCACACTGATGCTTTAGAATGCTGTAAAACCTGTTTGCAAACATCTACAATTTGGTAGGAAACTGTTTCAACCCAACAAAGTCAGAATGACCATGCTACTGTACGTGATGCTAAAGCTGCATAAACAAAACAAACCATGCTAAACTGTAGAGATTTACAAACATGTAATATTGCGTTCTGTCATATCAGGATGACTCTTTAGAGTTGAGTTGTTTTAAATACTTGAAAATTACCTGATAAATTGTCACAGTTCAGAAGCAGCGTCTCCCCTGATCCGACCGCTCATTAGTATTTCTCCAGTCAGAGGACTAACTTCCTGTTTCTCCACTCACTTTGAGTGATGTCACTAGTGGGTGTGGTCTTTACTGTAGATGCATAACGAATAGAACGCCACTTCAAAATGACCAAAATATCTCTTTAAGAGTCCAAAATGTCCAAAACAAGAAACACAGCTGCTTCAACATAATCACTAATCTACTGTCCTTTGGACAAATCCTTTCATTAACTAATATTACTTTTTGCAACTCATAGTAAAAATTGCACAAATTTTACAAGAACAGCTTGCCCAGAACCTAAAACTAAACACAGTGTCGATAAATACCCAGCATGAGGGGTCGTTTTTGGCATTCTGTTAAACAGTAAAAGTCTCTGAAGGCTAGAAAGCTAGAGTGCAAAATGTTTACATATAAAAAATAAGCAAGCCCTTTTCAAACAAGTCACACAAAGTTTAAAATCAAACATCTCTGAGGAGGTAGCCATGTTTTTTTAAAGTAAGTGCTGACAGAGCGTTGGAGCCTGCAGATAAAAGGATGTTTTTTAAAAAGTTCCTTCAGGTATTTAAGGAAATCAAGCTTCAGGGGTAAAGGGACAGTGCTAAACAAAAGGTTTACAACAAAAATCAGATGAGACTGTTGTTACTCGTACTGAGTTTAACACCCATGTGGTTGCTTGTTTAATTATGGCTGACCAATGAAATGTCTCCAAGTGCTGAGGAGACAAATCCTGATCACATAGTTTGGTTGAACATTTCCTTCACAGAGGCTGGATGAGACTTCATAACAAAAACAGTTCAACAAGGCACAAAGAAACCAGTGTTCTTGTTTGCACAAGAGGTCCAGCAGGCAGAGAAGTTAATCATTATCCAGAGAGGAAGATACATTAATGCCTCTGCTTTGTGTCAGGAGGACTTGGTAGTGATCCTGATTTTCTGAATGATCACCCAGTCCTTCTGAACGGCTGTGACCAGAATCCTCAGGCACGAGGAGGGAATGCCCTGCTTCTTATCAACCTCGGACATCTCAAACCTTCCATTTTCAAGAGTTCCCACTGATTGGAACACTTCACAAGTCTTCTCCATCCCTGAGGTGACCACGTCGTGGCCTATTTCCACCTGAGCCGAGTCCAGCAGGTCTTTCCCCCCTGACCCGGTTTCCACTAATATCCCTGTCACCACTGTGGGTTTTAGGAACACTACCGTCAGATAGTTTCCTTTCTCTGGAGAGCGTCCCCAGAAGAACGCCTCCCCAGCTTCCCAGGCCAGTTTGGGGTAGTTCTTCTGGTAGGTGGCCATGTTGGAGTAAACCTCAGCTGAGGGATTAGCGTAGATTCCTTCCTCAAAGTTCTTGTCCTTCAGCTTGTTGTACGTCCCCCGGAAGGAGGAAAACATTCCCATGTGTTGGAACAACGAAGGTTTAAAGAGGATCGCCTCTTTTTGGGTCATCAGTTCTCTGAAGTGATTCATCAGCCAGTCACATGGCATTTCCTGGTAGAAGAGGAAGAGGAAGCGGGTCAGGAGAGGAAGGTGGGCTGACTTGTAGAGTTTCCCGATGTAGCCAAGAGCAGAGAACTCCAACATCGCCCAGGTGCCCTTCTTTGAGTTTTGCTCCTCGATTCGCCTCCTAATAGCCGTCAGGAAGTTCTTTGCGGAGGAGACGTCATCTTCCAGCTGGAGATAGTACTGACCCAGACCTGCAGAGTAGTGGATCAGGAAGGAGTAATCCAGGTTCTGCTTGGAGCGGAACATTACCCGATCAGGTGGATCATTGTAATTCCTCTTTAGACCTTCAGGAGAACCACAGAGACTTGCATAAACATTACATCATCACCGAAATGCAACATCAAGGGGAATGAATCTGACATCTGCTGCACCTGTAAGAGTCGGGTACAGATCCTGGGAAACGTGGATCACCACAAGATGGCCTTGCTCCAGCTCCGAGGCAAACGTGGATTTGATCTGCGTCACCGTATCGACCCTCCAGCTGACGTCGAAGTCTGCGAGCAGAACTACCACCACCATGGAGGAGCGCTCCTCAGGAGACGACTGGGAGAAGAGGGACTGCAGCGTGGGGACGAGATAGCTGCCCTTCGTCCTCTTCACCGACGATAACCCCACGGATAAAAACCCTGGAATCAATCGGGACAGAAACGAGAGGCGTAGGGTCATCAGGAGTCGTGAAGTTAGGAGGAAATCAAAGGTTTAATTCAGGTTTCTGAGGCAGTCGGGATAAATGAGCTCAAAGCGTTTATTGCTCACCTTCGGAGCAGGTGATAATGTTTTTGCCTGTGTCTGTAGTGTTTTGCCATATACAAAAAGACCCACATAATTTACAGCATCTGTGCTGAACCCCAAACAGGAAGCTGACTCCAGAGCAGCGGGGGCTGAAAACTAAAAGCCCCGCCCCCAAATCTGGTCCTGGAGATTCTAGGGACAAAAAGTAAACTGGCACCTTTAGAGAAGGGGGTTCTAGTGTGGTAAGGGGTAAGAAAACAGGCAATATAAAGAAATTAGATCAAACTTTTTAACTCTTATAATCAAGTTCATTAGCTGCCACAAATAATCAAACACAAAAATGTTTACAAGCCAGTTAGTTTTACAGATATGTTATAATTTTATGTTTGTAACAGAGTCATTCACAACACTTAGGAGAGAGGATACAAAGAACTAAAGTGTATATTTTTAGCACATTTAAGTACACTGAAAGTTTGAGCCACATGCTGTCCTGTAACCAGGTTAATTTTAAATTCTGGGATGATGGAGGGAACACAAACATCAGCAGCTACTGAGTAGCTTCTTGCTAACTGAAAACGAAGCAAAGGCTCATGTGGAAAATCAACAAAGTCCGTAACCTCACTAGTATTTGGTCAGATCACTTGATTTATCAACTCCAACTCATAAAAACACAAGAGTTCAAATAGTTCCAACAGCTCTGAGAGAGGAGGAGCTCAGGGTCAGAATTCAGCACCTTCTTCCTGTATTTACGTCTCGTAATCCCGCCTCCAGATAATCTGACCAATCAGCAGACTGAATGTTCTCATCTAGTTTGCTGCTTCGCATTTTGCTTCATTTGCTGTTTTCTCTGTGAAAATAAACTGATGCACAAGAAAAAAAAAAACCTGCAAATTAACAAAATGATAAACCGATTCGGAGCAGAGGAACAAAACTCTAGGTGTGAAAACGTCAGACTGAACTGACCTCATCTCCTCACTCTCTCTTCCCTCTCTCTGCTCTTCATGTTTGTGTTTACAGTTATCGCTGCCATTAACGTTATCTTCTCTGTTTATCTAACATAGAAATGACGACTGGTCCAACCTGTCTGTGTTTGTCTGTGCTCTCAGTCGGTCGAGGAAGCAGCTCGTTGCTTTCTGCTGCTCAGGATAAGGGTTTGTGCTGAAAAGGCGTTTTGAGGCAATCTGCTGGTTTTTTCTTATGTTGGGAAAATTTGTACTCACTGGCATATTCTAATCTACTGAATAGGATTTTATTACAGTTGAATTAAAATGAACAGCAAACATCTGGCTTCAATCTGGACCTGATATGAACTGGACTTGTTGTAAACTAGTGTCATTTAAATGTCCTCTGTTTGAAGAAATAGAGTTTATGTCCTTCAGGACTGACGAGCTAACAGACTGATCACAGCCAAGACCAACGTGTTTAAACAGCTCCACTCTCCTAAATTTCACTGTTTCATGTAATGTTATTTTTAAAGGCATACTATGCAGTTTTGCTTGTTTTTAGCTCCCCCTAGTGTCCGTTTTAAGTCACTGTCATAAAAACGTTAGCATCGTCTCTGCTCAGAAACACCTAAATCTACCTGTTGAAATGTCTCCTCAGCCTTCACTGCTTTCTACTGGAGCGGTTCATCACTCATTCAAAGAAATCAGCTGTGTTCAAGCAGGGAGAGATGGGAAAAAAGCAGAAATCATGAGCTAAATACACTCCGGTGCTAGCATAACAGCTAGCCACATTGAGTTAGCCTAACCTACACGAGATACGTGACTTTGTGAGACTTCACCGGACCGGAGACTCGGAAGTCGCAAACATGGTATTCTGGACACAAGCAGCAGATGGGGCTGAGTGACTTTTCATTAACCCTGTAAAGGGTCATATTAGCACAGACTGGCTCAAGAAAAATATTTAACAATAAGAAAAAGTTACATAGTAGGCCTTTAAACCTTTAAACTGTCGCCAGATTCAAGTAACACATTTATTTCAGCATCAATATTAAGAAATGTCCCCTGGATGCAACTAAAGTGATACTTTTTCTGCTGGTGATATTCACACTTTTAAATAACCACAGTAATTTACAGTAATGCAAATTTGATGTTGTCTGTAAAAGTTTATAAAACAATGTCACATAAACTTTGAAGCTTTCAGACGTATTTCTCTGAGAAGAGGTCATTCAGGAAGCTGTCTGCAACAAGTAAGATAAAAATCATTTATAACTTTAACAGATTAAAAAAGAAAAAAGGCAGTTCATTCTGAGAGTAAAAACAAACAGGAGGACAGGTTGCGTTTTGACTTGACTCACTCTGCTGGGTCGACGGCGCTCCGGCCAGCAGCTGATAAGTCACATTGAGAGGCAGATAATCTCCCTGTTCCACCCAGGACTCTTTACTGATCAGACGCTCTACCTGCCATGTTAACTCCTTAGGAGCCGACTTCAGAGACCTCGCTGGGCCCTGAAAAAGCAAACACATCAAGTCCAGCATTTAAA
Organism: Callopanchax toddi; assembly: GCA_006937965.1. Taxonomy (NCBI): domain Eukaryota; kingdom Metazoa; phylum Chordata; class Actinopteri; order Cyprinodontiformes; family Nothobranchiidae; genus Callopanchax; species Callopanchax toddi. The sequence continues at coordinate 3,388,275 of SSNR01000045.1, read as the reverse complement.
GATTATGTTCATCTAGATTCCTAAATAAAAAACCCAAACTGATCATCTGGACATTCCAAAACACTTGAGACACACCTTAAATGTGTGTACACTTGGCTCGCTCTTTGTTTCCTGTCAGGACTGTTGTGTGTGTGTGTGCGTGTGCGTGTGTGTGTGTGTGTGTGTGTGCACTTACTATTGCGATAAAACCCGAGTAATTAAAAACGTACAGCCCACAGACGAGAAGAAAAACCACCAGAGCCACATTCTTCTTCTTTGAATGCCGTCGCATTTCCTATCAAACACAGAAACAATGAGCATTCCATTAAGCTGGCGTGTAACTCAATCAGTGCCAGAATAAATAATTCAGCCGATGAATGTTTCAGATGATCAGAAACAGGTAACTCCAGACTGCGGGCCCCGTTAAAGTAAACTTTCTGCTGCTGAGAGTTTAAACACACATCTGAGCTCAGTGTGAGTCGGCTGCTTTATTTATCAGAGGTGGAATGAGGGTAGATCTGATGTGAAGCCTCACATCTCTAACTAATAAAGATTTATGTGGTCTGAGTGACCTAGCCAGGCTTTTTCATCCTAATAAAATGACCTTCTGATCAGTGTCACTATAAACAGCAGAAACACAGGAATATTTCTTTGTTGAAACTTGAATTCTGCTCATTCTGAAAGCTTCCGATGAACTTGTGTGGAATCATCTCACCACGTTTATTTATTATTTCAGTCAGTTTGCTATTCAGATGCTTATTTAAACGTATAATAGCAGGTTGTCTCAAGTTATAGGAAGCCAACAATGACTACTTTGTGACTAAACATTGTGTCTTTGTTCACCCGACTAACCGAGTACGAGGAACTATGACAGTTTATTTCTAGCAAGAGAATAAAAAGGTCACTGAACTTCCTGACGATCATCTTGATGATGTTCCACCTCTCATTTGAAAGTAGTCTTCACTTCTGATTGTGTTCATAGAAATTAAAGACGTTTTAACTGAGTGGAGCGGCACACCCAGGCACTTTGCCCTTAGTGCTCTCGCATCTCACTGAAGAAAACAGGCTCTAACGTCAAGACAAATTTTGTGGTCTTTGTGCAACAAAATGAGCAAACAGAAATGTTTTGTAGAATTGTTTAGTTGCATGAATATCTTAGCACACCAGGCAGAAAAATATCATTTATAGAAAAAAGACCTAACTAAAAGTAACCAAAAACTTAAGGTGTTAAAAGTTTCGGGGAGAATTAAGGTGCTTTTGTTATCTCTAAATGGGCAACTTTTTAAATCACTCATTTTTTACAAATATGTTCAAAAACAACTAATAAGCATAGTTCTCAACGAGAAAGTGTTGGGTTTTTTGGTATAGATCTGTTAACTTAATGTTTCTTTTTGCTAAAGCGGGTCCTGAAAAAAGACAACTAGATTTGTGTTTCCTTGAAGATGTTTTAATTCTCATCCAAGAGGCTTTTTCAGTTCAAGCAGAAATATACTTTTAACTTGTCAACGCCTGATCCTCCACCGAGGGCTGCTGGGGTCTCTGATGTCCTGCACACACAACCCCACTCGGTTTGGGTGTACAGATCGCCTCACTGTCTTCTGCTTGTCTGGTTCCAGGTCACAGGAGCAGCATCTCCAGTAGGCCAGGCTGTCCTCTCCCCAGCCACCTCCACCTGCTCACCTGGTAGGATCCCAAAGCATTCCCTAGAGATATACTTCCTCCAGCGTGTCCTGGGTTGACCTGAGGGTCTCCTGCTGGCAGGACATGCCTGAAGCACCTCCCCAGAGAGGCAAACAGGAGGCATCCTGACCAGATGAACCACCTCAGCTGAATGTAGAGAAGCAGCTGTTTTACTCCAAGTCCCTCCCAGATGTCCTCCCCTGCCATCCTGGGGCTCCGCCACCATGTACGTAGATGTTTGACTACCTTGGCAACTTCTGTGTTGCTGAGATTGAGGAGCATCTTAAAATATTCCTTCAACCGCCCGACTATATCCCTAGCTGACATCTGCAGCGTCCCATCCTCACTGTAAACAGTGCGAGAGAGTTGCCATCTTCCTCCCCTGAGGTGGAGGTCTGCTGCTTTTGGAGACCCACAGATCAACCATGCCCTGTAGGCCTCCTGCTTCAGCTTGATGGTCCCCCTAACCTCTGGTGTCCCCCAGTGGATCATCCGGCGTTTACCGTCACGACGCAGCTAACAGCCACCTCAGCAATCGCAGAGTGGCACAAGGCTCTTTCAGACTCAATGTCCCCCACTGCTCTCAGAACGTGGTCAAAGCTCTGCCAGAGGTGGGAGTTGAAGACCATCTTGACAGGTTCTCAGGCGTTCCCTGAGATATCCACATCACACCAGACCCTGTGTTCTTAAATCAACAACGAAATCTGAAAAAAACACTACACCGCATCAAAAAAAGGCACAAACAATTTCCATTCCATAAGTGGCAGGTGTTTCTGAAAAAGTCCTGATGAAGTTCAAACCCAACGACCTCCTCAGACAGAAACTGGTTCATCCACAGGACCAAACACCCAAACAGAACCTGGGTGGTTCAGTACAGCAAGGAGTGTTCAGAGCTTTATGTAAGGAAAACCCAATGACAACTACACAAACACACAGGAAGCCAACTCTTCAGATCAAGACCCTGCTGTTTAACTATACCTAACAATAAGGGACACTCTTTTGAGGACAACAACGTTCAAAAGAGGAGTAGAAGAAGCCATCTTTGTCAAAGGGGAAAAAAACAAAAGGGGAAATCTGATGTTTCACTCACAATGCAGCTCTGAAACCGATTCCCTGACAGATTCACAGAATTCCACATCTTGTGGAGTGTGATCTGAACATTTTGACCAGGACATCAGATATTTGAACAACCCTCTGGGGGAGGATCAGTGATTTGATTTGTAAACCAGCTCGCATTAATGAAGTTCTACAGATCAAGAGCATGGTAGTCCTCGTTTCTCTGCATGAAATGAAAAGAAACTAATAGAGCTGAATGTCAAGTTGTTCTATTTCCAGAACCCACTGGGTTTAAGATCCCCTGGATGACTACATCAGCACTTAAAATGTTTTAAAAAGTCACATTGGAACATAAACTATAGCAGGTAGGGACCAAGTACCCACCTTATTCCTATCCCCCGTGATCATTTGCAAGAAAGAGGCGACCGACTTCCGGTCCCGCGTTTGTTTACATTGAGATGATGCGATTCCTTTGTGCTAATCCTCTTTTTATGGGCTTTTAGAGACTGACAATATGTGGGAACACTAGCTGTCACAGCTCAAACGGGACACCGTTAGATCCCTCTGCCTAACACAATAGAGGGAAGGGAGGACGATCTTAAAATCTGGCCAAAGAGAACACACAGTAGCATTTTTAGCTACTTCCTGAACTCAGTCACATCCAACGGCGAGACAATGAACAATCGTAAAAGCTCTGAGGCTTATCAGTATCGATAAGGTTGGTGATGTTTTGTTGGAAGAGGTTGGACACTATGTTATGTACTTAAAGAGCCTTAAAGTCCCTCATCACCACAGGGATACTACCTACAGGTGGGTCAAATTTCTGGTTTATAATTTATTAAATAATTTGAAAATAATCTTCATAAAAATAACCTGAGATATATTTTACATGCATTCCTCCAGATCCAGCTTACAATGATGTGCCAGGGGCTGCAAACCTGTTTCCTTGTCACCTGGACCCATCTGAGCACTCTGAGTTGGACATTTAATTTGACAAAGCCTTGTCACATAAAACACCTCCAGAATTTCTACTTTTCACATTTGCTTCCAACATTAGTGGATGAAATTGTTGCAAAGAAGGTCCTGCTCTGCTCCACATCTCTTGAAAATACAGGAAGAACTTTGGTGTAATGTGTGTTACAAACAACAAAATAATGTGTAAAAGAACATAAGGACAGTAAAAAATTTATACTTTCAATTATTTATTTGTTATTGTTGCAAAGAAAAGAATGTGTTCAATACAGTTATAATATTTTGGTAAATTCAAAATAAAATCCCATCCTTACATATTATTGGAGCATTCACCAAATCCAAACATCTTCGTATGCTAGAGCCACTTAAACTGTTCAAATCACTTTTTATCACTAGTTCAACAACAAATGCTGCTCTGAAAAGATCAAGCATTTATTTACATTTTGTTAAAAATAAAGTAAAGCTCTGCAGCTGTTTAGTTCTAACATGAGAACGTTCAGGGAAGGAAATATGCATTTGTGTGTTAATTTAAAAATGTACACAATTAATTCTATGACAAAGTTTGGTCTTAGTTTCATTAAAGTCATTAGAATTTGGTTCACAACTACCATTGGTTGTGAGCAGGCCACAAGCGTTTGAAATACTGAGTGGAATCCCTGTGGACAGAAGGGAGTCTGCATCATTCTTTAATATGCCGTCAGCGTGACGGTGTGACACTTCTGATGGTGGTGGTGGCGTCCTAATTCCACGTGTGACGGTGGGCCCTTTTGAAAAGCTGTGATCCTCCAACCATGAATCTGACCGCTGGGTTTGAGCATCACAAGACGATTTAGCTCCTCGCCATGATCCATCTCATCTCGCTCATCTGAGGGTTGCAAAACAGAACATAATTATCAAGACTTAATGCATTCATGAATAAACAAACCCACAACTTTTCACCTACAGCAGGGGTGTCCAAAATACTGCAAGGACCACATTTGTCCAGTGATTTTTACTCAATAACAGACTTTGTTACAACCAAAATCGACTTTTTTATGAATTTGAGAAATAATTTGTTTTCAAAGAAAAAAAGATCTAAATCCTGATAGTATTGGGTTTCATTTTGTTCTATTTTATTTGTCAAATTGAGTCCTATTCAATGTGCAAAGTTTGTTATAAGGCAAACCTACAAAACTCATTTTGCATCTATAATAATTTACACATCCCTTTCTAACAACAAATTGGGCTAATTACTAAAATATTGCATTCTTTGTTAATTGTTGACTATGTAAAAAAAACTTTTGACTTGACAATATCGGCCCATGTGACAAAAAGTATGGACACCTGACCTACAGTTAACAAAGTTATTCACATTTAGTTACTTTGACTTCACCAGCAAGCGGAGAAACATATTCCCACAATGATTCCTCTTGTACATCCTCTTATTAGTCTGTGTCTTTTCAAATTAAGAAAAAAACTTGCTGCTTGTATAAAAGCAACTTTAAAGTCAGGTGTATGTCCATTTTGGGATTGAGCGTATGCTCCAAGAATAAGGAAAACCTGGTAACAGATACAGCATGAAGCTAAAGATTAAAATAATGGATCGTTGATCATTTAGTGATGTCTGTGTTGAGATTATGGCACTTTTAAGTTAATTCTGGTTACATTATAACTATCCTGAACATTGTACACATGAATCATACCTGTCGTTCTTGTGAAACTGCTGTCAAATCTCCTCGCCACCCGGCGTTTTTTCTTCGGAGGTTTGTCGTTTCCCAGCAACAAAGTAGGATGCGGGTGTTCCTCTGTGGGGGGTTTTCTCAACAAAATGAAAGAGGAACACACAAATAAAGTTTGTGGTGTTTTTTTTTTTTTCCAAGTTAGGACTTTTCGGCCACATTCTTCTGGGTTCTTCATCTCTGGGAAGACGGTGAAAACTATCGACGTTTGGAGCCACTTACCGAGGTGTATGTTCTAAACATCGCTCTTGTAGCCGCAAATTTCATTTTCTCCAGGTTGTTTGTACAAACACGAACAGAACAACATCTTCCCGAGTACATTTATCGGGGGGTAAATAGTTTTTAAAATCCTCTTCAACTGTTCAAATAAACTGCTACTAGCAACGAAACCTCACTGTGCGAGCCAATGGGTATGCGCTACTTCCAGTGTCTCACCGGATGTTGCTCGCATCATCGCTTCTCCATGAGCCTAGCCAGGAATAAGGTGGATATCGGATCTTCAAAAGACAAAGGCCCAGGAAGGCTTCAGACCCAGCGGTGTGTCTCCTTCCTCCCTGAAGGTCTGTGGTGATCAGCAGGCCCCCCATCTTCAACACATCACTAGAGCTATACAAAATTCCAATGTGCTTCTAAAGCATCATCCCAGTCCACAAAAAAAAAAAAAAAAAAATCCATTAAATGACTTCAGGCCTTTCACCCTGATGTATGTGGACATATATCTATGACAGGCTGATGCTGAACCACCTGAAGATCATCACAGGACCGCTGCTTCCTGCAGCAACTCAGGAAGTTTAACCTGCCACAGGAGCTGCCTGTCCAATCCAGCCTGTCCTCTGTCAGTCCATCACGTCTCATTATGGACAGCAACCAAACAGGATAGAAACAAACGGCAGAGGACCATAAAGACAGCAGAAAGAATCACTGGGGCTAACCTGCCCTCCATCCAGAACCTGAACTCCTCTAGATGGAGGAAACGAGTATCAGCAGTGACCCTTCTCATCCAGGATTTAACCTTTCACCTCTCCCCTCCGGCCAGTGCTACTGAACACCAAAACCACTAGACTAAAAACTGTTTTCCCCCAGGCCGTCAGCATGTTGAACCATCACATTCAACACCCATATTGTAGGGAAAAAAACTAAATTATGCCAACTATAATGTAAATAGTACCTGTAAATACAGGCTTCAGATCAAATTCTGTACCTAATGCTTTGTTCTGAAAAATTGTGCATGCATGTTTGTGGATAAGTACAGGAGCAAAAATGAGATGGGAGTCAAATTCCTTGTGTGCGACAATAAACCTGATCAATGACTCTTCTTTATAGAATTGTTTAAATTCAGCCACATTAGAGGGTTTTCCAACATGAACGTCCTGTTTAAGGTTAAAGGTCACACATTCTCCTTCAGGATTTTCTGGTAGTCAGCAGAATTCATGGTTCCATCAATTCCAGCAAGTGGTCCAAGTCCTGAAGACCAGACCATCACACTACCACCACCACGCCTGGCTGTTTATGATGCTTTTCTGAAACACAGTCAGTTTGACTCCATGTGGAATGGGACACACACCTTCCAGAAAGTTACACTTTTGTCTGGTCAGTTTACAGAATCATTTCCCATACGTCTTGGGGAGCACCAAGATGTTTTTATCTAATATGAGACAAGCCTTTGAGCTGATTTTGGTCAGAAGCATGGAGCAAGGCAGCTGTTTTGACACAGAAACTTTCTCCTGGAGGACAATTTTTATTCCTTCTCTTTCTTATTGCTGAATCATGACCTCCACCCTTAACTTTAACCAAGCGAAGCCCTGCAGTCAGTGATTTAGATGTTCTGGTATCTTTTAGAACAGGACGTGATGTGTTGCTTTTTGAGATCTTTCAGCCTCCTTCATGTCAGACAGGAAGTGATTTCTTAATTCTACAGGTCTGGTGGGACTGAACTCTTTCTAAATAAAGTGGTTAATCACAGGTAATTCATGATTTAACAAAGGGGGCAATCACTCACAGGACCAGGTTGGTTTGAATATTTTTCCATAACTGTTGAAATCATACAGCTTTGTATATTAAAGAAACTTAAATCACTTCATATTAAACTGAAGGACCTGGGAGATTTTTTAGCTCTATACAATGAAAAAACAGAGCCTGAATGATCCAACTTGATCTAATCAGGCTATAACTTAATGTAATGTAAACGCAGGAGAGCAGGAATTAGACGGTGGCTCACTTTCACATTTATATTTAGCCTGCTTCTATCTGCTGTGTTTTACATGTTTCTTCATGGGAATCCTACAGAGTACTTCAACACCTCCAGCTGTTTCTCCTCTGACGGCTACGGGACAGGTTTAAATCATAGAACGTGATAATCAACAAGTAGACGGAGCCCTTTTCGCTCATTTTAATTATAGCTCAGTCCGTGTGAGCTATAATTACTCTCAATCGTTATCTAGACATAAAACTGGTTCTCTAAATCATCCAGTCTTGAGAATACATTTTCCAAACTACATGTAGCACTAAAAACCTGAATAACAAGACGGATGAGTCCAAAAACGGATTCCATCATGTGAAAAAATCCATTAACGAACGTGTTAAATATTCGTCAACAATTGAAGCTAAACACCCGACGTTTTAGCTACATTTATCGTCACAGTTACTCATCATATTACTGTATTTTGACTTGGAAAGACCACCAAGATGAGATAAGTCACTAAGTAGCGGATACGATCCTTAAAAATATAACTAAGGGACAAAGATTTGGTGTCAAACCTACTGTTAGAGATGAAACTTCAGCCGTCTTCTCTCCGGGTTGTGCGCCGCGACTGAACGACACACTTAGCGGGACGCTCTCTCTGACAGTAAAAAAAGGAAGCCACAAAAAAGATGAACCTCAGACAGATATGAAACCCTTCAGACTGGCCATGACCCTCACGCTCGTTTCACACTGGGCTTCTTCAGGTGGAGGCGTGTCGGGGAAAGGTGTGTCGAAACGGATGAGCGACGTCCGATCGACAACCATACGTTAACCCAGGCAGGGGCGATCCTAAGAGCCCGAGTCAGGGGGGCCAGGCCCAGCTCAGAGAGCATTGATTTTTCATTCTATTTGCACCAGTTTTAATTAGATTCAGATAAATCATGTTTATTTAGTTAGTTACAATTGGTGATTTCCAAACAAGGATTTTGGAAGCTTTTATTATATAAAAAAAAAAGTTTCGTGCAAGTGATCATATTTGATCATTTTTGCATTGTGGTGTCTTAAAATAACTTGTGATTTTAAAAATAAAATCCTGTATTAGCAGTTAAAGTTAATATAAAAAATTGTGGGTCAGAAGAACAGAGCTGTTAAAAGAGAAGATTTGTATGCTCATGAAACCAAAGTCCAATTTCTTGTTTGTGCACTCAGTCTTATACGATTCAGATTCTGGGAACCAGGTCCAGACCGGTTCTGCTGGATGTTTCTTCCTGTTACAGGGAAATAAGTTTACTCCGCTGTTGCTCGTAGCATGTGCAAGTATATTTACTTACTGTTGTAGTTTAGATACATTCTTATATAAACACACATCACCAGCCATTTAAAAATGAAGCTATTGCATCACAAAATAAAACAAAAAGAGTAAAACTAATTTTTGGTTTAACTTTCATTGTGTTTTCCAGGACTCCCATGGAAAAGAGATTTTGAATCTCAAAACCTTGTAAAATAAAGGTTACCATCAAACAACTGTCATATTTTATTGACAGAAACAAAAGTTTAAATAATCATCTGAACAAAATGTAGCTCTCCTATGAAAAAGTTAACTGTATAGATGCTGGTTAATTACTCAGTTGTTGTAAATGTTTTACATTTTATCTTCTTGTTAGACTTGTTGTATGAGCAGTGGTACATAAACCTTAATCCCAGGTTAACCTTTGTACTACAGTTTACGACTCCTGTCTTCAGAAGTAATTTATAAGAGGCAGACTCTCAGTCTTATCTATCCATTATCCTCTTCTTCATCACTTCTGTTTCACTCTTCACCTCATATCCTTGGTCAGTTTGATTTTATTTACAAAATTTAAAAAATGCAAGTCAATCAGAAATTTACAAAAAATTACAAAATTAGGTCAGAGCTGGAAATCACTGCATCGCTACAACCTTTAGCTCAGTTTCTGTAAATGTTATGGTATTTTGTGTTTACTCATATTGATTAGCTGAGGCAGTATCTTTAACTGAGTTAATTCCGAAAGCTGTTCCGTTGTAGACGTTCGTCCAGTGATTTACTTCTTTGAGTTTCATTAAAATCTGTCCAGTGGTTCATGAGATATTGAGTCAAAAGACTTTTATCGACCATGACCTTTTTATTTTCATATTATTACTTCTGGGAGTTCAGTGTGTGACTGGAATGAATCAGTTTTTAATATTCCGCCTCTCTTCGGGCTGTTCAGAAAACATTCAGGTCAAATAACACCTCATCTTTGTGTTTGTTCATGTAATATTACACACACACACACACACACACACACACACACACACACGGACTCATCCAAAGCAACCTTATTTACCTTGATTTATCTCTGCTGAAACCATCTGCTGTGACACAAACAGGAAGGTTACAACCGCCTTCCTCTGTGTGTGTTTGTGGGTAAACATCATTGTTTCCAGATCTATCCAGAGCTGAATTTTGGTTGCTGAGAGCAGAAATGAACTGAAAACCACTATTCTTTAATAATCTACCTCTGCTTTGAGGGGAAACACAACAGTAAACTCAGGAGATTTAACGAGTCTCAGTTACATTTATTCCTCCACTGAATGTTCTTTATGTTCTCTGACTCTGATATGAATGTGGCTTCCTGGTTGTGATTTATTTAAAAAAAAAATCTGTGTAATGATTCATCCTCCAAGGAGCTGTTTCACACTTGTGTTTAGGGCGTTTGGATCGCTGAGAACAAACATTCTGTGATGGATCTAAACATTCTCCGAGGACAGAGTGTGCAGCACAGAGGTGAGGATCGACAGAAACACCCTCAGAGTTTTAACGTCTTTAGGCTGTTGCCTCAGAGTCACGTGTAGTTCATCCTCTCTGTTCTCTGTTGCTTCCATTTCTTCCTTCACCTCCTCCGTGCTCCTCTGATTTGCATTCCCGGAGTAAAGCAGCTCTGCCAGCACCAGCGTGCTGCAGGGCGTGTCGGCAGCGTGCGTGCGTTGGGTGTGTGTGTACAGGAACACTTTCCAAGGAAGCGTGTGCAGCGGTGTGAAGGCGAGCGTCTGGATGTTGACCAGCTGCATGGCGGCCTGGAGGCTTTGGGGGGAACAGCGATGTACAACCGGACTCCGGATGCTTTCCTGAATCCAAACACAATCCTCCTCCTCATCAGGTGACTCAAAGCCTGGATGAAAACAAACAATCTCAGAAGACAAACTTTTCCATGTCAACAAACTGGTAACATTATTAGAAAAAAGATTTTATTGTCACACACACAGATTCTTCTCAGTTATACTGTACAATCAAATATAATTTTCACAGCTTCAAATCATAATTAGAGAAATATGAGGACATTTCTGACACACATACCTTTATATTTAACTTGACTTCTCAGAGTAAGTTCAAAATAACAACAACAGAACAAGCCTGCTTATTTCAACAAGATAATTCCATAAAGTTTCTAAAACTTTGAAAATCTTGTTAAAAAATCATGATACTGATACGTCAGAACGCCATGTTACCGGTTTGTTAACCTCTACAGTTGTCCATGAGACCAGATAAAAACTCATAGCTAGTCAGATTTTATCATGAGACGGTTTATTTCAACCAAACAAAGTCCGAATTACCACGCTACTGTATTTGCCACTGCAGCACTTAAACTAAACAGAGGCGGAAATTTGTCACCAATCTGCAGCAGTGTCTCTCCTGACTGAACTAGTCATGAGTATTGCTCCCGTCAGAGGACTACTTCCTGTTTCTAGAGACGCAGCTCTTTTTGGGTGATGTCACCAGTGGATGTGGTCCTTAATGTAAATAATTCACTGACAGGACGCCACTTCAAAATGAACAAAACATCCCTTAAAGAAAAAAATCTATCGAGTTTTCAACTAACGGCTCTTTGTGGAGCACCCCGTTGAAGCTAAAATATTTTTTATTTTCGATCTGTGTTATCTGCAGTGTAGTATTTTTCTGCTAAAGTAATGTTTTTGTGGCAGGCTGCTGAAAACAAAGAACCTAAATGAAAAATAGATCTGTGCTAAGTTATGTGTGAACACATCCCTTGAGTTTTGGAACCTTTTATGCCTGAATGAAGTCAGTAAAGAGACTCAACACAAGACTGGAGTGAAATTCAGTGAAGAAAGTGAGACTTGGACAATACTTTGTCCCCTAATAGAGGTGAAAATATGACCTCTCACTGCTGAAAGGTAACGGCAGTTCATATTGTTGTTGACTGTGAGTGTTTGTTAGAGTTACAGCTGTTTTGGTCAAACCTTCAAAATGGCATAATGTAAAATCTCAGAGAATGTGTTCCTAATACGACATTTTAGCTGAATTTTTGTAAATATTTAACAGCTCAAGCCATTTTTGTGTTTTCTAATAGCCGCTGGCTGTGGTGTCCATCGTTAAAGGGGACGTACGCCTGTTGATCTCTGAGGGTTTCATTAATCCAGTGGTTCAGGTGATATTTTACTAACTGACAGACAAAAACACAAGAACTGAAAAAGAAAACTTCAAAGTATTTTCAGAACGTTTGAAGAATATTTAAATATTACACAAAAGTCTGGTTGCTTGCAAAGAAAATATAAAGGTATCACCCTACAACACATATGACTGGCATTTTAACAGTGAATTCACTTTTTAAATGATGTATCTTTGCAGAAATAACTTGGTAATGTCTTTTTTGTTCCGTCATTCATGCAGTCATTAAATATTTACAACAAAATAAAAGTAAATAATGATCACAATTATAAAAAAGTAACACAAAACAGCCACATGTGCAAAAAAGGCACATATAATGGTCAACATTAGAGTTAAAAAAAAAACATCTTGTTTTAAGATTTGTTCTAAATGAAGGACTGACGATGTGGACTGAATGCAGACAACACAAGTGTGTGCTGTAGATTTCAGCCTGCTCCCTGTGGCCTACAGTAATCTGAACTGCTGTTATTAGCTGCTCTCTGGACTCTAATGACTCCGTGGAGCAAAAATGTCAAAACTAATTTGCTGTGATTTTTATCAAGGTAGCTCTCTATGCTAATGCAATAAGGGGCATTCAGTCACTGAGAGGATGTTGGTTCACAATGTGCTCTCTCTGCTGTGTTCCAGCTTCATTTAAAGGGATTTTTATTCACTTCCCACACAGAACTAAAATCACTAAAACACACCAGTAGAATAGTGTTTTATCATTGTTAAGCTGCACTGTAAATAACTGTGCTGCATGTGATCAAACCGTGTTATAAATAGCTGCAGCTGTGTGAAAGGCAGCTGCCTGCTCGGGTGTCCTTGGAGGGGTTTTACAGGCGAGGTCGTGGTCTGACCTCCACAGGGCTCTGAGCAGACAGCCTCCATTACTCAGCTTTACACAAATACATTCTACCTCATTTGATATTTAGTGGCTTTTACATGTTAAATATGAGAGTCTGGACAGAAGAATGTAAACGGTGGAAACACATAACCCACTTCAGACCGGTATCTTAAAACTCTCCTTGATTTAGGAATGCTTCCTCCCTCCCTGATGTAAATTCTGTCATCTTTTCTTGGACTGGATGGACAAAAACTGACATCAGCGGATCTCTCCACAGACGTTAAACAGGTCTGGACTTAATTATGTTTGTTTTCTTCTCCTTTTTGCACTAATTCTGAGTAAACAAAATGCTACAAAAAGAACAACGCGGCATGAAGAAGGTGCAATAGGTTCGACTTAAACTGAGTTTAGGGACAGATTTATAGCGGAAATGCAAATCTATGAATATCTGCAGTAGATGCAGCCTATTATCCAAATTCCTGCACACGGTTTACTTAACTGAAGGAACGGATTCTTACAATTGCAACATTTTTTTTACCCCTGACCCCTGAAGAGCTCCATATGTTTGTCAGTCTGTTAGCAAAGTATCTCCTGAAGCATTGGGACATTCATCGACAACTGAATAACTTTGAAAGTTTTAACTTCTTAGAGCAAATTTAAACAACTCAAACTTCAAACATTTTAAAGCAAATACTCTACTGTAGATTTTACAGTGTTAGCTCGTTAGTCTTGAAGAACACTAGCTTTATTTTACTGGTCTAAACTATTTCAAGTTCATTTAGTTTGACTCTACAGTTCTAGACAGACCAAAAGATAATCTAACACAACTAATGATATAGATGCTTTTATGAGATGTTTTCAACTAAAAATGAGTCAAAAGGTTATATTTATTTAGAATTTTACATTTTTTCTGTACTGATCTTAATAGTAACTAGTCACCTGACACCATTTTAACAGTTCGACCTGAACAATCCTGTCAAGCAACATCTCCCTCTGGTGAAGCAGAAGCTTTGAACGTGTCAGAGTGTAAAAGCAGCGACGATAATCCCTCCATTTCATTACCGTGTTCTGGATGCGAAGCGTGTCGCCGCAGCCACAGGCGCTCAAACTCCTCCGGGCTGACAGCCGGGGAAAGGAACAACGTGACGGCGACCTCGGGAGCCGTGACGTCATGGGGGGAGTCTGAACGCTGACCTGCACTGTCTGAGCCTGGAGAGGACAAAGAGGAAGACAGAGAGGATGCTGGGAATATGGGGAGTTTCTCTTGACTTGAGTTATGAATAAAGAGCTTACTGGCACTTGTTGGAGTGATCAAAGCTTTAATGGTAAATGACCTGTATTTATAGAGCGCTCTCTAGAGTCTTCACTCCCCAAAGTGCTGTACAACACAACAGTCATTCACCCATTCACACACACACACACACACACACACACGACCCTTCAGTTACCAGACTGGCCACTCTACTGAGCTACATCCCAATAGTTTCATATAATATCCCAGGTCTAAGCCTGGATAAAATCTGACCTCAGGAGATTTTTTTTCCTGCAGCTTGGCAACCTGCCACATTAGATTTCCATAAAGCAAACAGGAAGCACCTGAGTTCATCACTAAACATCACAAAGGGCCCATTATGCAACCGGGAAGAGGAACAACCTGTTACAGTATGATGCAAAACATTATCATCATCATCATCTCAAACACTCAGCTCCAGTTTGGTCACACAGAAACCTTCTGTAGTTGTTCTCTTAGTGATGTCACACTCACAAACTTACTTTCATTAGGAGAAACTGCATGACTGAAACGCAAGTCGGGAAAAGCAGAAACACCAGCAGCTGAAGCCGAGTGAATTAGTGTAATTTATAATTAAACAACCGTGATTGTCTCCTCCTGCTGATGTATTAGTCATGATGTGTCCTCTGAGGCATTAAAGCCAGGCTGCATGGCACCACAACAAACACATGATTCACACAACCATCGGAACAACACAGGAAACACAGTAAGGATCAGAGAAGCGCTGGACGGGGGAATCATTTCTAACAAGTTTAATCCACCACTTTTAAAACATTTTAATATAAATGTAGTCTTTAACAAAATACAGGAAAAGAATGTTTTGAACACAGATTATTACTAAATAAACCCTGAGTATTTCCTCAGGGAGGAATTATATATTAAAAAGTATTATTATATTATATTAAGAAGTTATGAATTATATATTAAACTAAAATGTCATGTTTATCAATGTTTAGTTTAATGTAAACATGTGTATGTAAATAACAACAACAAGATAAATAATTCTCCATCCAGATATAAAAGAAAATCACACACAAAAGAAAAACTGAAAACCAAAAATACACCGTTTTTTTTTTTCATATTGGAAGTAAAATACTTATTTATTAAACATTATAATATAACACTATAATATAATATAATCAGGGGTGCACATATCTGGTTACTGATAACATGCTTATTTGTTTTGATAATGTTGTGTTAAAGCTGCACTGTGTAATTTTCAAACAAGTTAGCCAGCTATCTTACAGAAACAGGTGTTTTTCTTTTTGGGACTCTGGTATTTTTTCCTTAAATTGAAGCGCTAACAGACGGCCGTTTCTGTCCTTCTCTCACTTCCTTGATGTTCTGCTTTAAAATGCTCCAGCATGCATTAATGGAGGATCCAAGCAGTGAGGAAGTAATAATAATAATAATAATAATGCATCAGTTTTATATAGCGCTTTTCTATGTCACTCAAAGACGCTTTACAGAGTTGCATTATTCATTCACACAGTCATTCTCACCGGTGGTGGTAAACTACGACAGACGTCTGTAGCCACAGCTGCCCTGGAGCAGTCTGACAGAAGCGAGGCTGCCATTCTGCGCCATCGGCCCTTCTGACCACCACCAACATTCACACACAGTCACACTCACATTCACACAGGCAAGCTGGGTGAAGTGTCTTGCCCAAGGACACAACGACAATCTAACCCAGCCAGAGCTGGGGATCGAACCGGTGACCCTCCGGTTACCAGACCGGCCACTCTCCCAACTGAGCTAGTGCCGCCCCGAAGTGAGGCCCGAAGTGAGGCGCTTCAGACAGACAGAGACAGACAGCCGGATTGTCCAATAGTTGCTTTCGGTCTGAAACGTATGATTGGCTGAGGTTTTTAGAGAACTGTGAGAGAACCACCTTATTGATTTATTTAGTTTTTTTAATCGCTATTCGCTACAATATATTTATAGCTATACTATGTTAGAACGTTGTTAAGAGGCATAAAAAACAAACATTTTAAGCTACATTGTTTACCAAATGCCCTGTTGTACCTTTAACTGTATTAGATTACTAACACTAAGATAACTAAGATTTATAAGAATATATTACCCGCTCAGTTAAATCTCCCAGGTGTCAATCCTTGAGTCCCTTATTTAATTACGTGGTAAGACCAAACACTAGATATAGTGACTAGCTAGCTATGTTTACAGGATACGTTCTGAAACAGCCTCAGAGAAACATCAGAGCTTCTGAGGGGCCTGAAGAGTTTGCAGCTTTAAAAATATACAAAACTTTCAGAAAACCTTTAAAGCAACCATTCAGTCTGAAGTGATCACTCTAGTGAACAAGAAAATTGAGGGGAAGCAGTTCTGTTTTGGTCTTATCTGTATCTGGAGATGAAATCTTAGAGAAATGACAACACTACTGCTACAGGAACAGGTCGCCAGGACCCCGAATTAAAAATAAGATCAAATGAATCAACCAGAGCGGGCTCTAGAGGGAATTGTGTAATACCACTTAAGAAGATTGCTTTTGATCAAGCCATATTCTTTCTTTTATTGTGTATTTATAATCTGGAACACAATTCCAAATTCAATACGCAAACTCTCCACTTGTTATTGCCAACTAGCTTACAGGACATTTCAGAGGGTCATTAGGATCTTTGAGTCCTGGTTCCCCTGAAACATGACAACGAGGATGAATTACAAGTTATTGTTAAAGTGGGCTTTAGCAAATCAATTACTACATTATAAAAGCTTGGGACTTCACACTTTTCTATTTTGAAATGATAACACTTGGATGAAAAACAAAACATCTTCAAAAAAAAAGGGGGTCAAGTTGTTATTTTCTCTATAAAATACAGAATAAAATATGATTTTTAACATAATATAGTGTGGTGATATGAAGCCTACACCAATTTAGCAATGACCACACATGCTCACTGAGGACAAACCTCTTCTCTCAGAAAACAACATGGCAGCACAGCTGTGGTTTGTAGAATTTCATCAGAACAAACCACAAGACTCCTAAATCAACGAGACCAAAGTGGAGATGTTTTCCCTTAATGCATTGCTGCACATTTGGAGAAAACCAAACTCAGCACATCAGCACAGACAGCTCACACCAGCCATCGGCACGGCGGTGGAGGAGTGATGGTTTGGGCTTGTTCTGCAACCGCAGAACCCACCGAGTCCACATGAGCTCCTCAAAGTGTTCTAGAGTCAAACGTGAGTCCAGCTGTTCAACAGTCGAAGCTTGGACCAAATGGAGTCGAAAACCAGGACAAAGACCGCAAACACACCAGCAGGTCTACAACAGAATGGATGAACAGGGAAATAATCAAGATGCTCCAATGGTCCAGTCAAAGGCCAGACCTCAACTTCACTGAAACACAGCAGCAGGATCTAAGAGCTGAATGTCTCAGTGAGTGAAATCAAAGAGAGGGTCAGAATTCCTCCAGAGCCATGTGAGAAATGGATGACGAAATGAAACGTTTTAGAGCCACCACTCACCTGACTGAAGCATCTCAACATGGCTACAGTCCAGAGTGTCGGGGAGATCCGTGTTTGGTTTGAGTTTAGTCGCCACGTGTTCAGGGCTCCCCCTGCTGGCTGACTCCGTCTCTACAGCACTCTGCTTCAGAGGCTCCATAGTGTTAAAGCTGCTCGCCCATTGGCTGACGGGCTCAGCTTGGCGTCCAATCAGAACACCCAGAGAAGGATCCGATCTCCGACCTTGGAGAACTTTTCGCGTCTCTTCTATCCCACAATGCAACAGGCGATAATAGAGAAGCGCCTGGTCACGCACACACATGTCTCTCTCCTCCTCTGGAAAACACACAACTGTTATCATGTCTCCGTTTCACACAATCCACTTCTACTCACAAACACACACCTATACAGAAGTTCAGCAGTCTTCCCAGCATGTCCTGTGTCTCAGCTGGGCGGCACAGGAATAATCTCATGGTGGCCGTCAGCAGCTCCATCTTCACTCCCAAAGAGGCTTCGTTTCTTACTCCGTCGATAAACCCTTCTAATGTGTAGGGGGCGCTGGAGACCTGCTCCCCGTACACGCCCAACAGCCAGAGCAAGGCCTGCCGGCCCTAAAGAGGAGGAGGAGAGTCAGTGCTTCCATTAACTTCACTTCCAAACAGACAGACTTTCTTGTAATTTTTCTAAATGTCTTCAGACTTTCTAGAAGACTTTTCAAGTTTTAACTGCATTCTGTTACGTCTAGTCCTTTGAAATAAATCCGAGTCACCATTGGGTGTGGTCCTTATGTTAGAAAAAATAACTGATAGAACACCAGTTCAAAAAGACCCAAACAAACACTTGACTGCATTTCAAGAATGGGAGAATGTCCTGCCAGCACAGGCTGCTGATGCAGATCCACACTTAAAAAAAGTAAGATTTTTACTGTCCAAATAAATAAAAAGCCACGGCCACCCAAATAATAGCCTCACTCGAATAAAAAATACAGAAAGAAATGTTTCTTTGTTATTTTTCTTGGTGTGGGAGTTAAAAGGTTAACCTCATGTTTTTGTTCTGTGGGAGGAAACTGGAGATCCTGGAGAAAAAACACACATGCAAAGGGAGAACATGCAAATTCCAGATGGAAAGGATCAAACAGGAAGTCAAACTCCTGACCTTCTTGCTGTGAAGCAACAGCGATGACCAGCTGTGTGATCTGTTAGTGTGTTGAGAAATGACTTTATTTTGTCTCAATATCTGTTAAATTGACCGAGTTGTGGACAGTTTTGTGTTAGCGCAGTTAGCTCCACCCATCCTGAATGATGTTGACTCCAAAAGTTAATAAGTTAAGAGTTCATCCAGTGAAACTTTAGTATTTTAGTGGGTTTTTTTAACAGCTCTCAGTGTTTCGTTTTCTCTCGTTCTTATTTTATGTATAGTTGGGCTTTACCTTTGTTCACAGCCTTCTTAATGTGTTTTTTAATAAATAAACCTAATCTGATTTTGGACTTGAATTCATTTTTTCATGTACGGGAGCCTCAGTGGGTCTAACCTGGCTGTCCTGCAGCGTTTCCTCGCAGCCCTCCAGAGCCAAACACACTGTGTCGCTGCACTGAGGACACACCCAGACCAGGTCACGCATCGTCTGCACCACAGCTGAGGACATAAGGATGGAGGAAAAGAGCACAAAAAACCAGGGAAAAGGGTTTTGATGAAATGCATTGCTACAGGGGAACCAGTGTGCTCACTGACAGACATGTTTGTGTTCCTATGTTCGGACGGAGTTCTACCAGAAGTTATGTGTTCCTGTTTGAGTCCGAGAAGCCCTGTGAGGATTTCCAGACACCTGTCGCTGTAGCTCCGCCCAATGTGGCCTGACAGGAGAGAACAGGAAGCAAAACCTTTATTTCAGAGTGAGACGAGCCTTCAGACCTCTGCCATTTTTTTAATGATATTCAAGATTTTATGACCGTTATAAAACAACAGATGGGTAAATACTGAACACACTAAAATGTTCTTATCTTCTGGTTCCTCTTCAAATTGACTCAAGGTTTTGCTGTATGACATGGACAATTACAGAAAACAGAAATGCCTAAATGGCATACAAATAAATAAATGACTAAAAACATCAAACCTCAGCGAATAAAACTAGACTTTATTAAGATATTTGGTCAGAATTAGAATATGAATATATAACGTGATTTGAGGCAGCTGGAAGCTAAATTGAGACATTTTGAAGTGTTTAAATCAGGATGTGTATCAATAAAATCTGTTGTACAAAATTAGAACTGATAATAATTCATGTACAACACAAATAAAGTTAGTAAGACTTAAATCAGCATCCTGCAACCTGATACTGTCGTATCAGCCACCTGTTTCTGTCACATAGTAGCAGTGTGTGTGTGTGTGTGTGTGCGTGCTCACCGATGGCTGAGATAGCAGCCTGAGCAGTGTCAGTGTTAACGTCAGTGCAGTATCCCTTCAGCTCATCCAGCAACATCACAACATTCTCATCATTAACCAGCTCAACCAGCACCTGCAAACATTAAAAAAACAAAAAAAAAGTTCTAGTTTAATAAAAAAAAGTGTTTATTTTTCCTTCCAAGCTGCCAGACTCTTTTTGATCTTTTGAATTGATCTTGATGGTTAGATCTCCAGACTCTCTGAAGGTCTTTCTTTGAACTTCGGCTGCTTTTTTAACTCATTTTCAGAGAAATCTTTTCTTCTTTTAATGATTTTTGTTCAGAGTATCTGAAAGTTATTTCTTTAATAAATAGTAAAAATTCCACTAAAGACCTGACAATAAGGACCTTAAGATTAGAGCAAGAATTTGAACTGAGGGATAAATGAATGAAAAAGCAGCCAAAGTCCAAAGAAAACATTTTAAAAACTTCAGAAAATCTGGTGAACTGATCAAGCTCCTTAAAAAGACAAGAAAGTTTGGCAAATTAGAAGGAAAATATAAAGAAACAAGGGATGTGTTAGGTTTCTGAAAGAAAGAAAACAAACCTGCATCTTCCTCTGCTTGATGAAGGCCGGCTCAGCGTAGCCACAGAAGAAACGTTTGTAGTGCTCCCCCAGCAGGCCGGGGACAGAACGCAACAGCAGCTACAACAAATACACGTTTTCATTTCTCCAACTGTATTCATCCATCATCAATAAGAAATAAATCTCTGACAAAGAAACGGGACAGCTAACAGAAACACTGATGCAGAAAATGATAAATAATCAGGATTTCTCACACAGTGAGGAGGTCATTATATGATTTTATTTGTAGCATATGGTAACGCATTTATTCTGAAATAAAATCATTACCCAATTTCTGTTCCTTACAAATCTGACTCTGAGATAATTACGTTGATTTTGTCCTTTGAAAAAAACTGTTAAATAAAACAATCTTTTCCCAAAAGAAATGTTTAATTCCTTGATGTAACAAATAAAATGATCAAACTTTTCAAACTAGTGCTTTCAGTCAAGCTTCCTTTTTTTGTTGTTTAGATTTTGCTGAACAACAGCCAGAACTTTTAATCTACAAACAAGACACTTCAGAAACAAAAGTCCAATTCACATTGAATTAAGTCAAAATGAAGTCTCTTGTTAGGCCCCTTCATTCATTCACTTTTACATCAAAGCTAATAAACCAAATAATCCAAAATACAGAGAAAACTGTTTTAGTTTTATGGAAAACAGCCGACTTGGTTCTTTGTAAATTGTTGTTGAGCCTTTAGACTCATAAACAAATAACGTCTGTAAACTGTAATCGCACTAAGGGTTGGCTTCCTCCAAAACTATTTTTAATGTGATTTTTGTTTTTAGACCTTTCTTGAATCTTTCACCATAAAAAAAGTGAAACAATTAATTAATTAAAGACAATTTTGGGCAAAAGGAATTTATTTAACCTCCTGCTGGACTTGAACCCTGGAAGCACCAGAGGTTCAACCTGTAGCTGCTGAAAAATAACCGTGGAACTGATGGAGGTACGTCGTCTCGTGAATTACTTTGAAATGTATATCGGAGCTGTTTTAACACACTTTGGTATTTGTTGTACCCAAGCTAGCCATTAATGGAAGTTTAGAGACATGATAAAGTAACAAGCTGATTCTTAAGGCTGAAACACACCGGAGACATCAGCGCTGCGCCACGTCGCGCCCGCGCCGTTATTTTGAATGAAAACCATTGTAGTCCATCAGATCACTCACACGGGGACCGCCACAGCGCGTCCCAGAAAAGCGAGTCCACGCCACGGAGCTAAAGATTCGCACCAGTTCTACTTTTGCATGTGGAGCAGCTGAAACGCGTGTGTCACAATGGTGGAGTACTTTGTGACACTGATATTACGACGCAGAACGGCTCCTGGCACTTCTAAATGTGTAGTCACTTCTTTAAAGTATTGATAGCTTTTAGCTATTATAATAAATAGCTTACTTAGCCATTTTGAAGGAATTAAAGAGTCCCATAACACATGATGGCAGCTCTGATCACTACAAACAAAAGATCCACTTCCAGCTTCCTGTTCTCAATTCCAGTGTGATGTTGTGATTATCAAAAACAGTCACATAGACATCAAAATGCGCAATTTTAATATAATATTGCAAGCAGCGTTCTATGGCGCGCCGCTTCAGGAACGGGTCCTGTAGACGCCAGAACCGTGGAGCATGTGCAGCGCAGCGCTGACGTCTCCGGTGTATTTCAGCCTTTAAGAATGCGTTATTGGAAATCAACTCTTTTTTGTTCCGTTTCCACAGACACTTTAAGATCAAACTACTGTACACACCATGAGATAGGGTTTCAGCTAATGTCTTTGGGTAATCACTTTTCTAGTGCAAAACTGTTTTATGTCTGTCAGACTGTGATTATGTTACAAGAATGAGACTGAAAATGAGAAAAAGCAGTCACATTCTAAAGAAAAACTTTCAAAAACATTAAGAATCCTGAAAAACCCACTGATCTATACCACTAAGATTACAACAAAGTATAGCACCTTGAAGGATAGAATACAAAGAAAATGACTTTTTTAAAGTCCTAAATATCTATCCATCCATAAGTGGACATTTGGGACCAACCTGAATGTGGCAGAGGGCCGTGAACCTCATCTCCCTTGAGCTGCTCCCACAAGCAGCCAACAGGGGTCCTCGAGCTCGCTCCAGAGCTGCCAGACTGACGGCAGGAAGGTCAGAGCAGAGGCTCAGGAAGAGGCTGAGGGTGGCAGCCATGACCGGTGGGTGGGGGCTGATCAGGGAGGCGTCCAGCAGGGACAGGATGTCGAAGAGCTCGTCCTCTGACTGGGGCCGGTAGCGCTGGAGGACCTTCAGCACCTCACACTGACCCCAAATATCACACTCCTTCAGCCTGAAAGCAAACAGAAAATATAACAAGTTATAAACGACACTAAAGTGAACAAAATACTGAGTTCAATACCAGCTTAAGGTATCTGCATGGGGCAGCATCCCAAGTAGGGAATCCCAGACTCTCCTCTCCTGGGTCACCAGGTGGGACCCCAAGGCATCCCAAGGCCAGCCTGGAGATGTACTTCCTCCAGTGTGTCCTGGGTCGACTCGGGGTCATCCTACTGGCAGGACATGCCTGAAACACCTCCCCAGAGACGCCTCCTCACCAGATGACCAAACCACTTCAACTGGCTTCTCTCAATTTGGAGGAGCAGTGGGCTCTCGATTTACTGGCCGATCTATGTTTCATGAGCTTTGGGTAATGACCAAAATAATGAGATCGTGATACAAGCAGCCAAAATGAGTTTCCTCTTCAGGGTGGCCGGACTCAGCCTTAGAGACAGGGGAGACCTATCTCTAAGACATCCAGCAGGGAAGAAGTCCTGACCTCATTCTTTAGGCTCATAATGTTGCTGAACCTACACCTGACCAACTGCAGCAACCATAGCACGGACTCACAGGCATGATGGGTGCATCACTTCATGTTCTTCTCTGTTCCTGACCACATTTCTTCAATAAAGACGATAGCTCCTTACTATCCTTCCAGGTTTTAATAATATGTCGTACATTTCAAATTTGAGTAGCTTCAGCAAATTCCTTGGAGGTTTTCTTTGCTTGGTACCAATAGTTTGACCCTTCTGAAAAACAGATTATCTTTCCCACAACCACAGGATGCGTCTTCTGACATGGTTGTCTAAGAAATAAGACTGCAGAAAACTAACTCTTTTCTGTCCTCTAACACCCCAGTTGGCCAAGGCAGGAGGCTCCGCCCACTCTGAGGCTGGAGGTTTCTTCCTGTTTAGAGGAAGTTTTCCTTCCTACTGTTGACCTCTTACTGTGCTGCTCAGAATGGGTGATTGCATTGAGGTGAAGACTCAATACGATCGTCGTGTTGCGTTTTACAGGGCAAATTTGACAAACAGACGTTTAAAAATGAATCTAATGTATTACAAGTGAACTGAATCAACTCCAAACATTCTGGTTGAATCTGGCCCTGAAAGGAACTGGACTTCCAGATGAGTTTAGTTAGACTCTGTATTAAAACACGTGATAATATTACATGTTAAACTCACAGAGTGAGAACTGATCACGCAGCAATTTGTAATATTGGGTTAGGCTCAGAATGACATTATTTTTAAAACTGGACCAAAACAGCCATAATAGCTCCATTGTTTCTCAACACAAGAT
Source organism: Callopanchax toddi (assembly GCA_006937965.1). Lineage (NCBI taxonomy): Eukaryota > Metazoa > Chordata > Actinopteri > Cyprinodontiformes > Nothobranchiidae > Callopanchax > Callopanchax toddi. The sequence continues at coordinate 3,364,027 of SSNR01000045.1, read as the reverse complement.
GATCTTACTTTAAAACAACGGTTTATGGATGAAACTCCTCCATAAAACTGCTGATGATTGTGAAAAATGGAGATATGAGGTTTTAGCCTAACAGTAATGATTTATTTCTCAAGATATTCTCATTTTCCTGCTCTCAGTTCAGTGTGGCAAATGAAGAACCAGGATTGTAGTGAATCTATTCAAGACTCTACTGCTGGAAACCCTCAATAAAAAAACCACGTGTGTGTCTTTATCTGCTGCTGAACTGAACCCAACCAAATTCTCCTTGTTAGCAGAACCTTCAGGTGATTTAAAACCAACAGGTTTTGTGCAGCAGAAACACTGTAAGACTCAGAGAGGGTTTGATCTTACAGTGGGGCTGGATATTCTGGATATTGATGCTTTTAGGTGTTTCCTGTCTGAGAGGACGAAGTAGAAACTGATATTACGTCCTCTCGTCTGGCTCTGGATGTCCGTAATGGACCAGAGAAATCTAACAGGAAGCAATAAGGCGGTGCAGATTTGATAAGCAGTATAACGATGACTGATTACACAGAAACATGTTCAGCACATTAGGGCTGCCGTTAGACACAAAATACAAAAAAATACCAGGAAAACAGCATGAAAACATGCCACATTTAGCATAAAAACTGAGGTTTTTTGACCACAATTTAATTATTAGTTGCAGGAAGTTTGTTTATAAAATGTTTCATAAATAAAAGTAGTGAGAAAACTTCATCTTTGGTCACTTGAACTCAGTATTTACTATGTCTTTGTTCTTTATTCTCTAAAAAGTACCTGTTTAATAAAACACGTCAGTCATTAGCATAGTTAGACATGTAAGGTACAAACGTTACTCTTTTAACCTATTCTGAAAATAAAAATTGTCATCAAGTATAATTTCATTTACGTTTTCTCAAATGCGCAGCAGGTAATTTAAAATATGTTTTTGTCACATTTGTTATTTTTTCCTACAAAATAAAACAGCTGACTGAACATCCTCCATTAGACATGATTCCATTTTTCTAATTTGATTATTTTCCAGGTGTTTGAACTCAGGACCAACCTGTTGAGGAGGTGGTGGGTGATGGGTTTGTTGATGACGACTCCTCCTTCCTCCTTCAGGATCTCCTCCAGAGCTCGGAGGCAGTTCACCATGACGACGGGGTCGGGGTCCCTCAGCAGGCTGTACAGCTCGTTCACCACTGCAGCGTCTGGAGAAATCAGTCGAAATGTTTGTGTGCCTCTTATGGATGTCAAAGACGTTGGTGAATGATTTGTTTTCTCAGAGTCTAGACTCAGAACAGCTGGAGAAGCAGCTCTTTGTTGATCACGACTCGAGTTAATGACAGGCATTAGAGATTTTTTTTTTGCAGATGATGTGGTTAGTACGGTATATATATCATGCCACGACAAAAATCAAATACAGGTAAAACTCAATCCAAAGATCAGAACCAACCATTGGAGAATCTCCTCTGAAGGTTCTGAAAACATTTATAAATCTAAAATAAATCAATGACAACCGGGCTTTACCCTATAAAAATAAAAACTAAGTCTAAAGTCAACATCTTGAACATCTTTATCTAAATCCTTTAGATTAAAATTGACCCCAGGTCTGATTTTACAGAGCAGAAAGAGGCATGATTTTTCTGTAACCAAAAAAGAAACAAGCCGATTAACTGTTGCATCATTTGAGGGGATGTCCAAACATTTTATTCACTAATCTAATTTCCCACATTATGACTGAGATCTCAACAGAACATCACTGCGTTCAGGGAGACATGTTTGACGGAGCAAGCTAACGATGCTACAAACCTGTTATTTAAAATAACGAGTTCCTGTTCCACGCACCACCCTTTGATTGCATTAACTCAGGGAATTTGATGCTTTAGTAACTTAAATGCTTCCCATATTGGTCTTAAATATTAAATTTAGATATTTTTTCAGTCACGTTAAGTTAAAAAATTGTAGTAAACTAATCCATTTAAGTTTATATTAAAGACATTAAGCCTTTGACTTCTGCAACCAAAAAAGCAATGAAAATTTCCCTTTATGCATTTTTTTTAATTTAAGAAATAAGTGTTATAGTATAAAGTACTACTACTTCTGTTATTTCTGCTGACAGGATGGTTCTTTTGTCTGATTATTTTCCTTTAATCAGAATAAAATGATAACCAATCCTATAAAACTGCACATCAATTTATTTCTCACCGACTCTGGTTTGCTTTCACGTTTTGTCAGAACCGTTATCTCTTCTGCTCGTGAAAACATGAAGATGAAACAAAATGCAGGAAGAGACAGATGAAATGTAAAACAGGAGACTAAACTCCACCTATGTCAGAACCGGGTTGGAGGTTGTAAAGTTTGGCCCAGCCGAGCACCGCCACCCGCCGAACACAAGCTGCTCGGTCTCTCAGTCCTGCAGTCAGAGGCTGCTCCACGTACTCCACCAGGCTGGGCAACCTAAAACACAGAAACACAATGTCAGTTTAGTGGTAAAGCAGTTCACAAACAGCTGCTTCTTGACATCTTTAAAGCTGAATCAGGACTTTACTTTGGTGAAAAGACGAAGCTGAAAAATGCCTGAGTTGACCTGTTTATCTAATCAAAGCCAGATTCCTGACAGAGCAGGTGGATGGAGTCAGCTGTCCAAGAACATCGTCAGGGATGGCGACCAAATTCTTCCGTCCAAATAACGACTTCTGTTTTGTTGTTTAGGTACAGGAAGTTAGAGTGTAACAATGTTTTAATTTCATCCAGATAACCCATTAATAATTTCAGGGGAATATTGTTTTTTAGCTTTGGGAGCATGTAGATCGGACTTCAAAAGTACAGCTCCTTTGATACCTACAAGCTGTTCAAGCAGGGACAAGAGGATACGATGATCTATGGTATCGGGTCCAGCAGCACAAGAACCACAACTTCCCTGAATCCACAGTTAAAAACGGTTGTTAAAAACTCTCAAGGCTGTTTCAGTGCTGTGATGTAGATTAAAACCAGACTGAAACTTTTCAGAGACTTAGTTATTTTATAAATCCTGTTCCTGGATAAGAACAAGTTTCTCGAGCACCTTTGACAGAAAGAGTCATTTGAAGATTGGCCTGAAGTTTGAGAGAATGGAGGTGTCTAGATTCTTTTTCCTGAGAATAGGCCATACCAATGACCACAAATTCACCACAGACTGATGCTGTCATGGTTTAGGCTCAGGTCCAGGTGCTCACCTGAGGTTGGTCATGCTCCTCAGAGCGAGGCTGCGGACCATGGGGTTTGGATCCTGGCAATCTTTCCTCAGAGTGTTGACGACCAGCAGGGACAGCTCCGGGTTAGAGGTGGCGTAGGAACACAGGAAGACATACACCAGCTTCTTCTGGACGACGTCCACCGTGGCGCACGCTTTCACCATCTCACTGAACAGGCTGGACACGTCCACACCCTGGGACATCGTCCTGAGGAGGTGGTTGGAGAGTTAAATGAAATTAAAAACCAAATATTTATTAAAAAGGTCTGTAAAACATGCTGCACTGAGCAAAAGTCTGCTTAAAAAATCACAAAAAGCACCTTCATCATACTAGAATATATTGTGGCCACTATAAAACGTATTTACATCCCATAAAATATCAGCCACTTTGGACCTTATACAAAATTAATTTCCAATACAATGAATTAAACTCTAGCTGAGCAAAACATGGACAGATAACAGAATAACTTCCAAAAGCTGCAGAGAAAAGCTGCTCCAGGACCTGAATGTCCAAACAAGGTGGGAGTAGAAACAAAAAGTGTTTTTCTTTGTTTTTATTCAGGAGTGGTGAGCTACGCTGGGAAACATGACTGGGCTGTGAACCATAGTGGGTGTGGGAGGTCATAACTGAAGATAATGCAGGTGGATTGTTTGACACACACTTAGACTGCTGGGGGTGTTTGGCACCTCATCCTGTTTGTAGTACAGACCTCTGGTTTGTGCTTAAATGTTATGTTTCACAGCAACAAGATACTTTCTACTCTTCTTACTGGGTTTTAAAGTTTTATTGGTTTGGCATCCAGTTATTTACTGAGCTGCTTGATGTAAACAACACCAAAGGAGCACTGGGATCATACAGCCAGAGGCTCTTAGTTTAAGCAAAGAGAGGATTTTGTAGCAGCAGCTACTAGTTTGGGACAACATCTACTGTATATTCACACTACAGAGTCTGTTCAGTCTTTTAAATCCCATCTGAAAACTGAGGTCAGTTCAGTTTGTAATATGTCCTGGTGTTTCCCTGTTGTAGCATGTTTTTTAGTCAATTTTATTTAGAGATGCACCAGAAAAATAGGCTGATGATCAAAATTAGCTAATATTCAGCATAATCAGTAATCGGCCAATGAGAAACTCAAAAACAGATTTTTTTTTTAAGTATGTGAACATAAGCTGCAAAAAATTCAATGTCTGTGAACTCACCATCGCTGAGCACCTGCGGAAGGTTTTACTTCCAGGATCACATTTTTCAAGTAGGAAAAAGTATTCTAATAAATCTAATTCTCTGAAATAAAACTGGAATCGGACTAAACTGGAAATAAAAGGTCAAAGCTGTACATGAGTCAGGGGTCAGTATCAGCCCTCAAAACCAGAATCGGTGCCTCTACAATTTTTTTGTTTTTGTATTGATTGATTTATGATTTTTTCCCTATGTTTTAAAACCAACTCTGGCCAACATTGTTGTTTTTAAACAGATTACAGAAATTGACAGTGATCAACAAATGCTGATGTCATGAGCTACCCACAATGCATCATGGAATCACTACCATTTTGTCAAAGGTGCAAATAAATCAGAATCATAAATCATCCTAGAAAAGTGCAAAAAAGTATTTATTAAGAGGAATATTTAATAAATCAGACAGGAATGAAGAAACGTGGTGCAGATTATTGTAATGGTATATGGTATAATATTTGTATGATACAATACATTATATATAATTTATTCCCTCTAAAACAGTGGTCTCAAACTCAAATGAGCTGGGGGCCACTGGAGCCCGAGTCTGGGTGAGGCTGGGCCGCACCAGGTCGCTCACAAAGAAAGCGTTGTTAAAAATTCTAATCTTATCAAATCTCTTTATTTTTTATTGTCTAACACAAAATAATAAGAAAAAACAATAAATAAATTAAGAATTAATACAAAAATAAATTAATCAGTACTAAATAAATAATAATAACTAGATTTGTCTAGTCAGCGACTTTATGTGGTTTCTTCAGTCTTTGATATCTGCCTAATTCAGATTCAGATGTCTAACAGTTCTTTAACCATTTTAACACGTATAAATATATATAAGGACACACACACACACACACACACACACACACACCTGTCACAAACACACACAAGTTATGGTGCTATGTTGTTTTTTAAGAATTCTGGTCACTTAAATTGACTATGTCAAATCTCAGCATCATTTCATAATAATCTGAACTCTGATTTCACAACAATGAAACCATTAATGCTGCAAAGTTTGAGTTTAATGGAGTCTGGTCTGAATTACTGCAGAACCATTAATCACACATGGATTATTTACTGAGTAAAATGAGTTACTCTGAGCAGGTTTATTAAATA
>SSNR01000045.1:3264503-3358295 GCA_006937965.1 Callopanchax toddi | reverse complement strand
ACGCGTTGTTTACGCGTTAAAGACACACGAAATGTCGTGCGTTAAAGTCACTTGTGGCTTTCCATAAGGATCCGCCTGCGCGAGCTCTGTACCGAGTCCGGACTCCCCCCTCCCCTGACAAAAGTCTGCGCGAGTCGCTCGCTGACATCACCTGCACTGAGTCTGGATCAGGACCAGAGACCGCCGTAACCCTGAAACCCGGTCCAGGGGGGGGGTAGGGTGTGTGTCTCGTCCTGGTCCACTCCCAGAGCAAACTGGAAGGTTTTACTCACCAGTTTAGAACTGAACTCTGCGTGTCTTCTGCTCAGCAAACTCATGATGAGAGAAGTGAAATCCAGTTTCCTACGTGGTTCTCATCCAGTCCACTCAAACGGTCCTCCTGTCCCCTAAAGGTCTTCAGCTCCATGAGACCCCGATCAGAACTCTATCAGAGTTAGCTCCTGACTGCATTTTGCTCCAAACCTTTCAGTGCAGACAGTTGAGATGATGAGGATGATGATAATGCCACCGGTGTCGGTCCGACCGAGTCGTAGAGACCGCTAGAAGCAGGTGGACCGGCCTGAAGGGGGACCTCAGTAGAACCACTCGCTCCGTCAGACCCGCCGCCGAATTTAAAATAAATCCAGTTTAGTCCGGTTTGATGTGGTACAGACGTCTCCTCCTTTCCTTTTTTGAGAACCACTTTAGGGCTTACTGGACATTTTCGCTGAGTTTTTCACCACTAAAATGTTAGCTAAAGATCCGTGAGCCAAAGCGTCAGCGATGATGACGTTTATGATCACAATTAAACTGATTGGATCAACAGATTACCCAGCAGGCTTTGTTCTTTAGTAAATGTTGAAAATAACATGAAATTAAGTCATTTTAATTCATTTTTACCCACAGTAAAAGTTTTATTTCAGAAATGATCATTTCTGAAATAAAAACTGCATACAGTGAAGAACAGTAAAGGATTCTATTTATATATTATCAGCAAGTTGAGGCAGTCTGGTGGCTCCATGACTGGAAGAGACGGAGCAGGAGATGCTTTAGAAAGCTTTTTCGTTTGGAAGAATGATGATAAGCTTTATTAAATGGCTCTGTCCACACTGAGATATCAGAAGGCACCGCCTACTCGCGGGATGAACGTGATTACCACAAACTCGCGGCCCGCGGATCATCAGCCCCGCCCACCCGCGGGGCCAAGGCGGGGGCCACAAAGTGGCGGATCGCGGACCGCAAATGGCCCGCGGGCCGCGAGTTTGAGACCCCTGCTCTAAAAGATCACAATTTACACATTTAAAAAAAATAGTTTGAAGGTATTTGTGTTTTTAAAATAGAATCTAATTGTATATTTAAAATTTACAATATTTATACTATCAACTAACTCTGACTATATTAAGATTTTCTTGATAAATTGAGGAACTTTTCTAGACATTATTGCAAAGCCTAAAAGGACCAAAACATCTTCAAGGAGACAAAGTGTTATTTTTCCTTTATGTCTATCCATAATGTCAGCTGGAGGGCTAGATCTCAGGGTTCTTGCACCTTTGCCAAAATCAAATTTAAGCTTATTTTAAGGTGTTTTCAGGCTTTTCATGCACCTTACACTGGTGATTTATATGCACTACAAACTTCAGAAAAAAAACTTTTTGTTGGTTGCAGCAATTCAGTGCAAATACCCAGATGAGTATTTTGCTCAGTTCATATTGACAAACTTGAAAATGGGTCTAATGCTTAAATTATAGGTTTTGATGGGGCCTATTTTATAGTTTTGGCCCTGTTAATATGTAGTTCCGGTCCTGTATTTATGAGGTTTGTGTCAGTGTGCCACCTGATGACTTTGAGGATGATGTTCCTGTACCGCAGCGGGTCGGACTGGATGTTGGGATTGGACAGAGCTCTCCTCAGCTCCTTCACAGTCTCCTTACCGCCCAGATACGGCATGATGACGATCGCTGGGGCAAACACAGATCAGAACGGTCACATCTTAACGTCACTCTTTATATAACTAACATAAAAACGTAGTTTAGGTTTAAAACTATTACCCAACAAGACTTCAAACTGATGATTTAAGTCCTGGTAACATTACTTGGATGACTAGTTTGTTTACATCGTTCTCACTTCCGTATTTCTTCTTCTGCTATAGCGCCTCTGCTCACATAGATGCATACTTCTAGGACACTTACGCCCTCTGCTGGCTGGATAGAAAATAAAACTACAACTTTGGAAAAATAAAGCTCTGGGAATCATTTAATTTTTTATATCATAGTTATTGTTTAAAATGACAAAAATACTAATTTACAGATGAATATTTCGTGTTTAATAATATTATATAAAAAGTTTTAAACAATTTACAGTATTGTACCACAAGTTTTGAGTCAGCCTTTATGTCTTAATATTTTGTAAGGAAGATCATTTTTTCTTGAAATATTTTAAACTGAGTTTATGTAATGTTTCTCCAGGCTTAAAATCCTCCAGATTTATTTGGATTTTGGTTGTTTAGGGGCACAAATTAAAGTCAGTAAAGATTTGTAAAAATGTTATTTTTCATAAATCAAATCGTTTCATTATAAAAAATAAAGCCTCCCCTTCACAATTCCACTTTTTTGAGTTGTCTGATTTCTTGGTTGAATTTATTACCATTAGGTCAAGTTACAGTCTGTTATGATCCAAACATCTTTAAAAACACAGGTCAACAGAACATGGATGACAGGACTTAAAAGTTATGAAAAATGTTTTCTTCAAGAGTTTTTCTTAATCATAGTAATTTTTTTAAACACACTTAACCTGTAAAACATTAAGTTCAAAATAATTAAGTTAAGTGATAGTTTGGATATGTTTATGTAGAATTCTATGAAAATATGAATAAAATATTCTCCCTAATGTAGACGACTTTGAAAAACTTCAAACTAAGTTCGGATGAGCTAGTCTGAGTTAGTGTTTCTGCGGTCTAATAACTTTAGCTTTTGTGTTGTTTGCAGCAGACTTGGCTGTGGAACAGCTGTAGGATGTTAAACGTGAATTTTTAAAAAATTATTCTGCAGAAATGATCATGAAATTTATGATAACTTAAAGGTTAAAAATAAAAAATTTTCATGTTTTCTCAGAACCCCATCATTTTAAGTCTTGATATAGTGGGTGAATCAAAAAGTGTCATTATGGTGTCCATTTACGTTTTTATCTATAAATGTGAAAAATTTATGTTCAGATTTCTTTTTTAAGAAAAAAGTTTTTTAGCCTGGGAAATAAATAAATGCAAACCATATATTTAGGTAAAAATACATATTGTAAAAGAACAATGTTTTTGACGTATAGTCTAATGAAAACAATCTGCTCAAATTTCCCACTATGAGTGAAAACCACCAGAAAATATTTGACTACGGTTTAGGCAAAGCTTTCCTTATTTGAGAAAATGTTTAGCACATTTTTCAGTTAGTATTATGAAGCTTTAAGCCACTAATGTTGATATTTATTTCCCCAACACATTTCCATGCTGAACAAAGGACTCATAGATCGTGTTTTTCAGCCAGTTTCCAACATAAACTACACCTGTATGCTCCACTTAGTCTTTGCTTAATAAAAAACAAGACAAAATGGGAAATAACAAAATGCCAACAGTGTGTTAGTCTGAGTTGATGGTTTTATTGATTGTAAGAAGCAAGAAACTCTACAAACACAGCGTTAGACATCCAGCGTCGTCAGCTCGACCTCTAATCCGAAGGCAAACATCAGCTCCACCTGGCCCCAGGTCGGGGTTTAAAAAGCAGAGCTTCATTAAAAAGGAAAAGTAGGAGGAGCTCCGTGCTGGATGGCCAATCAGCTGTCGGAGGCAGAAATCCTGGACGCTGCCCTGCTGGTCGCACAGGAAGCTGCTCAAGCCTTCCAATGAGATGCGGGCCGAGCCAGGTGCCATGATGAATGAACCATTTATTTTCCACATCACTCTTTTATCATCATTTGATTTAATCAAAACATCCCAGAAAATTTAAATAAAAAGAAAGAAAAAAGACTGAAACAGGGTGAGAAGGCACCCTGAATGAACAATATCAAAAGAGGTTTTCAACAGATGATAGTAATTTTGGTCTGAAAATGAGATAAACACCGATCACACAAACACACCAGAGAAGAGTCTAGGACGAGTTGCTGCTCGTGTCCAGGTTGGTGGCGCTGTTTTCCTGATTTGCTGCCTGGCTTCCTCGGGGCGGCACCTCAATGATGCGAGGCTTGTCGATGATTCGGGCGCTGCGGTCGCCTTTCTCCACGATTCCAATGATCCACGCTCCATTTGAAGCTCCACCTGCTGCCGAGTTGTGGCTTTTCATCTCAGAGCAAAACTTAGCTGCCTGCTCCCTCGGTAGACACACCAGCAGCCCACCTGGAGGGAGGTCAAGGGTCAACGCTCAGCAGTCATGCAAAGGTCTTAATTCACCCCTCAATTCTTTATATTTTGCTTCCAATAAGTTTGATTTTATTCTCATTTTTAAACTGGTCTAGAGCAATGGACTCCAGAGTTTCTGAAGGTTTTGCTGCAGCAGGATGTACAGTGGCTTAGTAGTTTGAATGTCTCTTCATTTCAGCATGTTGCTTCTCTGCACCATAATATTTCTGTTCAAGTCATTGTCATTCAGAGGGAATGTTTTTTTCTTACAGTTTTTTATAGTTTAAACATTTTCTAACAGGAGCATCAACATCTGATGAATCTGCTGAGTCTGCAAAACGAACAAAGTTTAAACAAACCAAGTTACTTTGGCCTTTGATGAATAATTAATAACATGTTATGTTTTAAGATAGGGTACAACAGTTCTGAGCTAAAGTAAAAGAACAACACGTCTTTGTGTTTTCTTCAAATCAAGTATCAAAGATCCAAAGAGAAACTGAATGACCTTCTGAAAAGTTAAAGAAATATTAATCAGAACCATTTCAGGACATTACAATAAAGTCCGGTTCTTTGGAAGGAAAATATAAATAAATAAATAATATGAGGTGGATCAGAACTTTTGCGCAGAACTGTTGAAGTCCTTGTTCTTACCGGAGGTCTCGGCTGATCGGCCCTGCAGCAGTTTGAACAGGTTTCCGCCGGCTTTACTGATGGCACTCATCTTAGCTATGATTGGTAGGTTGTGGATAACGAAGGACACCTCATTCTTCTGCTGTGCTGCCAGATTGTTGGCGTGTCCCAACAAACCAAAACCCGTCACGTCTGTCGCAGCGTGAGCCTGGTACTTGTGCATTAGGTGAGCCGCTGTAGATGAAACAGAACCATAAATGGATCGGGTCAGACTGACTTTAAAACAATACACCCGAAAAACATGAGTTCAGTCCTTAAACTGGACCAGAACTCCTAAAACTGAAGACACACTGAACCAGAGTCACACCTGTTCGGTTTAGTGTCGACATGGAGAACATGGCTTCCTGATACGCTTCTTTAACTTCCTCTTTGGTGACGACAAGCTTGATCTTGTTCCACTTTTCAGGCTGGTGAAGAAATAAAATCAGCATTTAACATGTTAAACTCTCAGTTTGGTCAGAAACCACTTCCTAGATCTCCTAACCAGACTTTAGTCCACCGGCTCAGAGTCTCAGCGTCTTACTGTTGTAAAATAACAGTTTTAATAAAGTTACAGCCGCTTTTCCATCACAGCAGTTTTAACCGACGGTGAATTCATCGTTTCATTTGAAAACTCCTGCAGGTGGATAACGTTTCTAACGTGGTCTTAATGTGTGTTTAGTGTTTGAAGATTTAACTGGACCCCTGGAATCTCTAGGAGCAGGATTCTTGCACGTCTGCCAAAATCAATTTCATGCTTTTTTCAAGCAATTTCAAACATTACACACTGAAAAAGGTCTGGAAAAAAGCAGAGGTGAAAGCGGTAGGATTTACAGAAATGTTAACCGTTTCAAAACCTTAAAAATGTCACATAAAGTTAAAAAAGTGTCAAAGATTTCAAGCCTGTAGAAAGAAATCTCTAAAGCGTTCAGATCTACAGTTATGTGTTTTGTTTGTGTTATTTAATCAAAGCAGCATTAAATTATGTATTTAAATCCATCAAAATACATGCAACGCGACACCTTCTACTTCTAATCCAGGTTAAATGCCCAAACATTAAATATAAAAACTAAAAACAGTTACATGCTGCTACTAAATAAAAATATTACTACAGCTTTAAAAACAATGATCTGAGGAGTATTAGTAGTTTATCTGCAGCAAAACAAAGTGCTAAAACACAAAGGTTCTAAATAATTAAAGTTGCGTTTCTGACTTGATCGAGCCACTGGTGAGCATTCACGGCCATCTGGGTCCCCAGAGGTTTAGTCAGAACCAGAACATCCCCGGGTACCGCTCCATCAGGCCTAAAAACACGGAACAAAAAGATAGTTTTATCATCTTCAGTCACTTTTCTCATTCTAAAATGTGAGATTAAACACTAAATTCTGACAGCACATAACAATATGAAATAAGAACGTCTCATTTATCTTTATAGTATTCATTTGTTGTTTCCATTTTTTTCCTCTTTGAAAAAAATATAAATTCCTCTATGAGAGGTGATGAATATAAAAGTAAAACTGACTGGAGGTTATGATTCGTTTGTCTTCAATACGCCTGGGGAACTCATAGAACAAATAGGGGGTTTTATCTTTGGATAAAATAAGTTTGTTTTTTTATTACTCTAAAAGTGAGCATGACCCAAATGTGACCGACAGGAATAAATTCTGATCCAACAAACAAATCATTAAAAAAAGAAGGATAAAAAAAAAATCTGAATATGTTTTAAATAATGCAAAATATGAATAAAGTTGCTGGATACCAATTATCTGATATTTATGATCATTTCTGTTTCTACAGAGGAGAGGGACCGTTTTATGTGTTTTAAAATAAATAAGAAAAACAACCAAAGCTGAATGTATCATTCTGATAAGAACCTCTTCTATCGTGAATGATCAAAGCTCTGATGGATGCAAGAACAAAAGCTTCATATATCAGCAGAACAACAAACTAATCTCATTTGAAACAATAAAAAGATCAAGATAAAACCAATAAAGATCCTTTTCAGGTCGCGACAGACTCACATGATGAACTCGTTAGGCTGGCAGACGACAGACGCCACGCCTCCAACGATGATCCACGGGTTGACCACCGTCTGACCTCCGGTCACCGACGTCCCTCCTTCCTCTGCTGCGTCACGAAACCCCCGCATCATCAGCGGCATCACCCGCTCTCGATCCTGTTTCCACATGACCACAGAATCATTACAGCATTGTAGCGTTTACTCAACAACTAAACTGTAAAAACAAAGAAAAATACAGAAAACACATCATATGGAACCTGAACTAAACAAAACTGATTAAATATTAAGGATATAAAAAGTTTCTCGATTTTTGGTGCCCAGCTTATACAGGGAGGGACATGAGAAATAAGAGGAAACGGTTATTTACTGAATAGCTTGTTGGATCCAGGAACAACATAAAGATACCTTCTCATTCATCTTCTGGCTGACGCTCAACAGCATCAACATGTTGTCACATTCTGTGATTCCCATGGCGTAGAGATCACTGAGGACGTTAGCACACGCTATCCTCCCCTGAAAGACAGGAGGCAACAAAACAGACATTACATCATCTCAGAGCAAAACGCAGAGTTTCTACAGGTTAAACTTTGACTCAGTTTTAAATGGATGTTTGGGTGATTTTGAAGTGGCACTTTATCAGTTATTTATTTACAGTGAAGACCACACCCACCAGTGACATCAATCAAAACAAGGGGTACCTAAAATCAGGAAGTAGTGCTCTGATCTGAGCAATACTAACAGCTACTCAGATCTGGAGAGAGACTGCTGCAGATCGGCGCCAAATTAGTAGCAAATTTTCTGTTACATAAAAATACAACAATCGAACTAGTCTAACAGTTTCATAATCACACACATCTAAACTACAGTCACATGACCAGACGGACACAAAACAGCTGCAGTGCTGAAATCTACCAAAGCATCAAAGAAAACCCAAAAGATGACTCTTAAAAACAACAGCCTGAGTCTGCTTCCTCTGCAGCTTCATGTGCAATAATTAGCTGCAGGATGCAGTTGTTTTTAACACCGTCTGACCCAAATAAATGAGAGAAAAATTAGCTTAAAGCAACTGAGCTGCAGCTGCAGCTTCTCCTCTTCATACGGCATTATTACACACCACACCCCTGACTATAGTACACATAAACCAATAAGAGCACGCTCAAAGTGCATCCTCAACCATCCCCCAATGCTCAATTTTTAGTTAATAAATACAAAAAGGCGCTGCTTTCCTTTTTAGTTTTCCTAAAAGTGGTGGGAAATGGATAGGTTTAATCAGTTAGAAATTAACTAACTCACACCAATCATAAATGAGTTTATTCTGCTTCACGGTCTGGAACATTATTTTTCAAACCCAGTAAAAAAGTACAATGAGAATCTGGATTCTTGTAAATAAAAAATAAAGTAATAAACTGTAAAATACTGTAACTGTTTCTGATGACACAATCAGTCACATCCAATCAGAGGAATTTTAGTAAAGAAAGGTTCAAACTCTCAGATGGGGGTGAGTTTTCTCTCATATAAACTGCTCGCTTCAGGTCATTCCATTACATTTTTCTTGGATTTGGGTCAGGAGTTTGAGTTCACAGCTGAGTGTGTTTTAGGCTCGGCTGAAAGGAGAGGAGGGGGAGCAGCGACGCACGAGATGCCGCCACCAGGAAAGGCAGATTAACAAAGCTGCTGTGTGTTTCAAATCAATCCCCATTACTTTATGTGCAGTAATGTTATTGGACCACAGCCTTCAAATTAAAAGCTCCTAGAGGTTCACATTTTTTGTGTTTTGTGCAACATATAAAGTAGATGTCATTACTTAAGAAAACAAAGACAAAATACAGAAGCAGTGTGCCGCTTCTCTAAGATCACTGATGATGTCATCCGTCTTTCTTAACCCTTTTAAAGGCGTTTACTGAAATACTGGGGAAATTTACATTTCAACATTGAGTGTTATTACAGACTTTTTTTTTTACTTTTAACATTAATTTTAATTATTAATTTAATTGTTTAAAAGAGAATATTTGTCATTTTTATTAACTTTTTAAAAGCCTTGTTGCTTTTTTCTTACTATTAAAAATATGTCAACCCTGGACCAACTGAATCATCATCGGTCCAGTTGCCATAGTCACCAAGGACCACTCCCATCATATTTTATATGTTGTTGCATTTGGTAACAGGTCTGTCCTTATTTGCTAACAAAGTGTTTAAAACCATTATCTTATCCTTAGCAGCTAATGTTGTGTTTTTTCCAACTTGAAATGTTTGTCAAATGTTCATAAGTTATTTAAAAACCCTATTATGCAGAAGTGTCAAATATAGTCACTTGCCTTTTAAAGGGTTAACACACAACTGAATGCTCCAAAATAAAAAATAATAAATCAGATCTAAACATTTTCTTATGAAGATAATCAACAGATTTGATTAGCAGCATTAGGCTATTGTTTAGAATATTAATAATGACAGTGAATATCTGAACTTAGGAGATGTAAAGGACCAGATTATTATAAAAAAATATAGCCATACAAAACAAATGTAGACTAGGTCACCCTATTTTATGTTTGTGAGTGAATGCCTGATAGAATGAAATGTAAACCTGTGACTTACCATCATGTATGGATCTTCTACCAGAGGGTAAAAGAAATCAGTGGTTTGGACCAGAGACAACCCTCCATGTCTTAAAGGAATCACACAGCTGTCCATCCCAATACCTGAAAGATAACCAAACACGTGTGTTTCTAAGCATAAAACTGCATAATTGATTTAATTATTTTACCTTAATATTTAGTGTTTGGAAGGCAATTTCTCATTTCATGGTAACACTATGTGGTAAGTTTAATGGCAGCAAAGACTGAACGGTCCTGATGAACTTTGAACTTGAGCATCAGAAATATTTCTGCTGAATCACTAAATCATACAGCTCACCAAACATTTATTCTCTTTCTTTGGCTTCTGTATGTTTTAAACGTTTATTGATGTGGCTAATAACAACATAAATAAACATGATAACAAATTAACCCAGTATTCCCTAGCTGTTTGCTGTCTATCTGCAAGCTAACAATGTTAGCAACAGTTCGTTAGCTAGCTCAGGTTAGTCGAGTTTAGACTGCTCTCAGCAAAGAGGTTCGAGCTACCTTCAGTTTGGTTCCTTACCAAGCCGCGGCCCGGACAACTGTTGGCCGAACTCCCCAGCTTGATCTTCGGCCTTCCCCGAACCATCGGCTCGGTCATGCTCCAGTCCCGACAGGAGTTTGAGCAGAGCCTCCTGCGGGACCTTGCATCCTCATCCTTTCATTTCTGAGAAGGCTGTGAGACGAAACCCGCGATCCAGCCCGTGCTCTTCTGGCTTAAAGGGCTTGTATCCGGGGGGGAAACAGCTCGCAGACCCCGCAGCCTCCACCGGGGGAGGTGGGGGACTTGAACTTGACATTACTGCTTGCAGACGAGTCCTAAATACAATGCGGGTCACAGGTCTGAGTCTGGCGAGTAAAGACATAACGAGCAGCGTCCGTGTGACGAGCGCTGTGTGCTTCACTGAAAAGGACTGCCAAAATAAAACCAACTCAACTTCCGGGTGGAATTTTTGCCATAAAAACATTTTAAAAGTTCAAATGTCCATACGTAAGACTCCAAATTTTAGAATATTTTTATTACAATATAGTTAATATAATAAAACCAAATTACTTAGATTAGGGACGAAATTAATAAAAAAAAGGACGTATGTGCTTTATTCTGAAATCGTAAACAAACTTCCGGTCTTGAGTCTAATTGAAATTGACGAAGCGCGAGCTCATGAGGCCCGGAGAGTTGGACTGTACCATCTTTAAGTGGTAGGGTTTAACCCTCTGATGTACCAAACATTTTTGTTTGTGCGTTTTAATTATTAGTTTTATCAAATTTTCATGCGTATTGTTGATAACTTATGCAAGCTTGTGCATTATTGAGCATTATCAATTTCTTAAACGTTTTTTAGCCTCTTGTAACCAATAAGATCTAAAATACCAGCGATTTGTGTGTGTGCGTGTTAAAATAACAGAACAGATACATTGTAGAGCCAAAGTTGTAAATACAAATGTAATAATAATATTAAAATAAATTGAAAAATCCTCATAGTCCTAAGTAGTGGCGCTAAACATTGATGCCAACATGTGAGACACATTCAATTTAATAAGTGATTTATTTTATGAATTTCCAACAGTTTGCGTATTTGCAACAAATTATCCTTAATTACAAACATTATCACAAACTGTAAAGGAACCTCATTGTGTTTACATTCATATAGATAAATAGCAGGCGTCACAGGTAAGATAAGACAGAATAAAGGGCACAACAAGAGCTGAGGTGGGTTAAGAGTCAGCAGCGGCACAGTCAAAACACAGGCACAGAATACAGAGAATGGCTACTTTTTTCAACAAGAGTAAATCCATCTCTAATACGTAATAAGTGATGTTTTGAGGTAATGCAAAAAGCTACATTTGCAACCAAAACATAATAAAATTTCCTTTACTATTTAAAACTAACTAGGTTAATTCACATGCATTTTCCCCTCATTAAAAAAAAATCTTCTGATTTGTCACATTTTTTTTAGGTCCAATAAATACTGATATGTTAGATGGAAGATGCAATGAAAGTATACACATTTACTCTGTGGCATGTGGTTTATTCCTCATTTGCACTAGAAAAGGGAGATGGGGAGGAAATGGAGAATGAGAGAAATGGAATCATGTACAAATAGCAATGGATGAGGTGGAGCATCAGGAAAGAAAAGGCCAGGTGTTGGGATGAAAAAAACCAACGACTTGAAAAGGATTAGATGAAAAAGCTACAGCAGTATCAGGGAATATGATAGGTATCTTATTTTTCACTTATCATTAGGGCATTTTGATTGCCTTCATGCCATCTATTGATTTTAACACGTGTAATTTTGAACAATCAGATGGACACTGGATTCAGGTCTGTGTATTTGTGTGAGTAAGGTGCAACAACCAAACATGTTTCTCCAGTCTGTGCTCAGAACTGGATGTAAAAACACCAAATGCAAATATACTATGAATCTGTGTTTACGGGTGTCCCCTGCTACTGTATACAGTCCATGACATGTATCTGCAGTGTATCCATATCTGGAGCCAAGTAATGGCACTTAGGGCAACATAAATCAGGCAGATCCTCGTTTCCTGCTGCTCCCTGGTCGCTGACGGGTATCAAACCCTGGTTCCGGAAAGAGGGGGCCGGCGGCACCGTGTTGAAGGCTCCACCGGGAAAGACTCCTAATGCAAAAGAGAAAGAATGCATTTTAATGTGACTTATCATCATACAAGATTATTGTGAAGCATAATCTCACACAATACTGCAAGGTTTTGTTCTATAAGCAGCACTTGAGAGCATGTTAGGGATGACTTTCAGCAGATACAGATACAAAAAAACGACTGGGTCATATTTATTTTTATGTTCTCTAATTTCAGTTAGCTTTGGGGTCATCTTAAAGTGGGTTGACTTCAAAAGGTAATCAGCTGTGTATGATTGCGTTTTTGAGGCTTTCATTAATATTTCATTACACACACAAAAACATTATCACCGGCTTTTCCGAAGGCTGATAAAAACAACTACTTTAAAAATTCTAAATTCAATAAAAATAATTAATGAATAAGAAACACTTAATATGACAATATTTGGTCCTAAAAGATAAACTAAAGTACAAGAGAAGGATGTTTGCTGAATATTTTCTGCTTTCTAGTTGTAAAAACATGTTCAACAAATACAAAACTGTGCAAACGTTTTAAATAATCCATTCTTTATTTGTTTTGTGTTTCCAAGGAGACAGATTTCTTTAATCTTTTACGATGATCCATAAATGTCTAAGGCACAACGGGGCACTCTTTTCTGCACTGATGAAAAAGCAGCTCTGTTTAGATTGTGATGATCTATGATCCGATTGTCAAGATAAAAGAAATGAGGAACTTTGCTCCACATTGTGTTAATTAGTTGGATCTGAGCGGCAAAAGATGATTACTCAAAGTCAAGCAAGAAAATGTTCATTAGCAACCATTTAAACATGTAAACAAGATTATTATGCAATTCAAAATGACAATTGTTTTCTTTTTAGCAGTGTGATTGATAGCTAGACATAGTAGATGATATCAATTGAATTTTTTTAATGCTTTTTAGGAAATTTCTTTAAAATATGATTCATTTTCCCAAAAATAAACTTAAAGTCACAATGACTGATGCTGAAAGAAGGGAGAAAGATGGCAAAACGTAGTGACAACGAGTAGTTTAAACGGATAGTCCACCCAAAAGGGATTTTTAAAAATCTGTTGCCATATTCCCCATAGTTAGATCAGTGGGCAAAAACAATTAGTAAACAGCCCAGTTGTTATCCTGACCCGGCAGTACTCCTTTAGCTTTAGCTTAGCAGAAAACAATGTAAAGTGAATGGTAACAACTAGCATTGTGAGAAAAAAGTCCTTAAAACTCACTCAATAGTGATACTAATGATACTAATTCTGCCTAGTGACTCCAATAATCATATCGACTGCAAGTGAAAATAAAAACGTAGCGCAAGGGAACTACAGGTACTATTTTAGACTTGGGACTAGGGCTGGGCACTGAAACACGGTACTACACCGGTACCAACCGAAAGTATTCGGTAGGTACCGGTACCGAAAAAACATGGTACAGATTTTGGTACTTTTACAATAAAATGTCCCTGTAAATGAGCTGCTTCTTCATCGCTGCTCCGCTCCATATTACCTGAAGCGTGGAGGAGCAGGGCATCCGTCCACACGCACGCACGCACACACACACACACACGCACGCACGCACAGCAGCCCCTCCTCTCCCTGTCAAAACACTTCTCCCACAAGCGTAGCGATTTCCGGGTTGAAAATTCTGGAATAAATCTAAAGTTTGGCTGCATTTTGGAAAGGCAAACAGGAACAGAGTAAAATGCAAGATATGCAATAAGATTTGTGCCGTGAAAAACAGGAACACCAGCAAATAGTCAAAGCAACTCATCGCGCGTGGAATCAACTTGTGAGCTGCAGCGTGTTCACCGTCATCCAAAAAAGGAGACCTCGAGCTTCCAACCTCTGAGGTGTGTGAGGAGAAGACAGTGACATAACAGAAAGTTCCCGAGGTAAGCAATAACTACTGGTAATAATAATAAAAGCATAAATATGCCATAAAATGATGTTTTTTTGTTTAATTTAAAAAACTCTTAGTACTTTTGTTATTTTTTTCTCAGAATTATACATATAGGTACAGAAAAAAAGTATCGTTAAGGTACTGGTATCAAAAACCATGCATTGTTAAAGTAGTAGTATCAAAAAATATTAAACGGTACCCAGCCCTACTTGGGACTACTTTATAACAAAGAACAGCTGTAAGCCTCCGCTGAAAGGCACAAGGACATGACGCAGCTGCCCCAAAGACACCTACTTCCATAAACGCGTATCCACACGTTGTTTACAAACCTCACAGACGAAGAAAAATAACACAAAGGCGGAAGCTGCACAGGGATTATCTTCAAAAAAACGTTACCGGGTTTAGCCTAGTAGCCAGTATTTGTGTTTACAGAAGTAGGTCTCTTTGGGGCCACTGTGTCATGTTCTTGCGCCTTTCAGCGGAAGCTTACAGCTGTTCTTTGTCATAAAGTAGTCCCGAGTCTAAAATAGTACCTGTAATTCCTTCATGTTACTTTTTATTTTCACTTGCAGTCAATATGATTATTGAGGTCACTAGGCAGAATTAGTATCACTACTGAGTGAGTTTAAGGACTTTTATCTCACAATGCTAGTTGTTACTGTTCACTTACATTGTTTTCTGCCAAGCTAAAGCTAAAGGAGTACTGTCAGATCAGGATAACAACCGGGCTGGTTACTAATTGTTTTTACCCGCTTATCTAACTATGGGGAATATGGAAATAGACACAAAAAAAAAAAGTTTTTGGTGGAGTATCCCTTTAAGGTAAAACTATCTGTTTTGACTCAACTAAACTATATCTATTGGTCTTTAAATGCACTTGCTCTTGATTCACACAACTGTAGCACGTGACTGTAGATGTGTGGTTTGAATGCAGGTGTTGGTTGTAGCGTACCTTGTGGAGGAGGAATATGGAGGGGCCGTGGAGGAAAGTCTTTCATGTGTCTCAGCTTCATTTGCGCCATTCGCTCACTGAAACAGGAGGGAGATTTTAAGATTAAAATCATGAACAGATTTAATTCAGATGAACAGAATCTGAAAGTTATGCTTTTAAAATGTCCTGAAACAGGAGCTGAGAGATGAATCATCCTTCAGCTGATCATTAACTTTTCAGCAGATGACTTTTTGGAGCTAAAATGCTATTAATGTGTCAAACAGTTTTATCTCTGATATTTAGAAAAAAGCAACACATTTACTGCATCTGTGACAGGCTCATGATAAAAAAAGATACAATTTAAAATAGGTCTTTAGGCTAGGTTTATTTTGCACCAACACAAAACTGGCTCCTCTCTTGAGTTTAGGAGCATTTTTACACCTAAATGATTCAGAAATCAGACAAAAACACAAACATTCCCCCTAAAATTCACTGTAAGTTTGTAAATTATTTGCTAATTCTGTCGCCTGGCTGAGTTTAAGACGTCTTTATTATCTCTGTTGTTCTTGTTCGTGGTCTCACCAGCGATGATTCAGACCTGAAGCATGATAGCTGCATTTCATCGATACTCTGAAGACCTTTGTCCACTCTTCCTCTCTTAGAGATGTGGTGTCGCTTTGTAAACCAAGTCAGCCATGTTTGTTAGGCAAGCTGTATGCTGTTATTTATTTGTTTAAATCGGGTATGTAGACACTAAATCTGAGCAGGGTGTTTGACGGGCAGACGGGTGGGAACACAATTTAAATGATATGCAAATTATTTTCACAACACTGGCACTCACTGGTGTACAGAGCAAACCTACTCTAATGTTTTGTCCTGGTATTGATGAAGAATCTTATATTGACTTTGTAGTATCAACGCCTTAATCAAACAAAGACTTAGACTTTTGAACAAGTTAAGGTGTTTTTTGAGCCATCGGGTTTATCAGTGTTATGATAAAGGACAAATGCAGCTCCATTTAGAGTGATGTCATAGAAAGTACAAACAGCCCTACTTGTGATGACATTAGCATTACAGCTACTGAAGCAAACTGCCTCTCCTTGAATCTGAAGCGACCTGGGAGCTGTTGTTTAACAGACTCAATGCTGCACCAACAGGCCCAAGTTCCTTCCTCATCACATGAACTGGGCTCGCTTTTTGAGATGGATTTAGAGGTTTACCGTGATAAGGCTTCCTGCTTCAGCCTGTCATTTTCAGACAAGGCCTGAGTGAGCTGTTCCTGCAGCTCCTCTTTCTTCTGGTTCAGCTTCTCTCTCGCTTCTCGCTCTGCAAGGAAATCTGCCTTGTAGATCTCAGCCTGAGAAGACACAAAAGGCAAAGACAGCAGGTGGAGGCTGTGTTATTTTATAGGATCTTGGTGGAAAATGAATGCAACTCTGGATGGAAATAAATGTGACATTGCAGAAGCTCAATGAAACAATGCCATAGTGAATGTGTGCCATAATCAAAGCTAAAGGTGGTCCAACAAAATATTAAGTGTATGACTTTTTTAAACGAGCAGTTTATGTAATACTGGCAAAAAGTATAAAAACATGAGCTTAATCTTTATATACAACAAACACTTTCATCTGATTTCTCCTTTAAGCTTGTAATCTGAGCAAAATAAGTTCACGCTTAAGGGCCAGAACACACTGTAAGTCAGTGGTATGTGTCAAAACTTCTGTTTGTTGTTTTTATGTATTACCTCCTGCACACACTCTGCAGTAGGGATGTCCCGATCAGGTTTTTTGGCCCTCCAGTCCGAGTCTGAGTCATTAGATTTTGAAGATCTGCCGATCCCGAGTCCCGATCCGATCTTTTTAATATGTTGTTGTGATCAACTTTATAAAGCCTCCAGACACAGACATACTCACGCTTTCTGCTTCAAGCTGCTTCTGAGTTCTACTTTGCCGAAGTTTAACTAATAAAAACAAACCAGTAACAAAATGATGTCATGCTGCAAACATAAATCCATCCATCTGTATAATCTATCATATCCATATATGTTTAAATACTTAAACATAATTCTCTGTGCACAAAATTAGTTTGTGGTTAAAGTAACTTTTTGAGGAAAATCTTTTTTTCCTACAGCTGTTCAGGTGCAGAAAAAATGTCAACATTATTTTAACTCTGCTCCATTTTTTGCCCAGAAAGAACAAACTTGTTTACTGACAATGACCCAATCATTTCTTAAGTCATCAGCTTCTCCTTCACTCCTCCTGCTTCATTATCCTCTGAATGCAGCAGCTCTGAACAACTTCTTCATTAGACTATTTGGAGAAATCGTTTTGGAGCGACATTTAATCAGGAAACTCCTCCTCAGAAAGTGCTTTTTTAAAATCTTAACATCGCTCAACTATTTCCCGACGGAGGGCGGGTGTTGTGCTGCAGCACTCAGCAGAATCTCCTCCTGAGGCAGGAGGGAGACGCTGCGTAGGGACAACGAGTTAGCGCGGGTATGACTCGCTCCACGCCGGCCTCTCCGCCTCCTCCAGACAGAGTACTCCCGTCGGTGCTTGGCTGCTTTCCGTTCAGGGGGAGGACGAGTCCCGGTGGGTGTGGAGAGAGCAGCGAACTCGGTCGCTGCTGGATAAGTTCGCGTGTCTCTCGGTCCCGGCCCCTCCCTCCTCCTGGACCGGCGGAAACTGATTCAGACTCTGATTATGGTTAATATAAGTGCACAAATATAGACTATATATAAATCCCATGTGCTTTAGATTGTTTAACATATATTTAAAAACCCAAACTTCCTTCTGAAGGCATAGCGGCTTTTATTTTGGCGGGGCGGTGCGCATGTAGAGGAAACCCGAGTCAAAATCGGGAGGTGACGTCCGATACCGATCGAGTCCAAAATCACGTGATCGGGGCCGATTTCCGATCACGTGATCGGATCGGGACATCCCTACTCTACAGCGCTTCTCAAAAGCAATTTTCAAGCATTGCAGCTAATGCAGTCTTGTGCTAACTGTAAAGGTGTAGAAACAGGTAATAGTGTTCTGATGCATCTGTATGATGTTGTTTTTAGCAAGAGTTGTTTTAAATATCTGAATATTTGCTGCTAATTTGTCACCGATCTGCAGCCGTGTCTCTCCTGATCTGAGGAGTCATGAAGTCAATAAGTTTTAAGGATAAGTCACTTAGAGTGATGTCATAGGTTGGTGTCGTTCTTACTGTAAATAAATAACTTCAAAATTACTGAAATATCCCTTTAATATATTGTATATAACAATATTATTATCAGGTAAATAATAATCTACAAATTTAAACTTTACACTTAATTTAATCTGTTAATTTAAGAAATCTGAAGCATGCTGATGTAAGCAGATATTCAAGCATTTTTACAGTTTTACAAATGTTGTCATTTTTTTCATGTTTTAGTCAAGATTTCAGCAAAACAGACAAGTAAAGACAAATGAGGTCAGTTGAAAACTAACAAACACAAAAACCTGAGTTTAAAGAGTGAGGATTAAAAAAGTCCACAGAAACAACCCTGATAAAACTGCAGCAGTCCTAGTCTTAATAAAGTGCTAAACGTATTCTGGTATCATCTGTTTAAAACAGACTTTTTCAAGCTAAAACTGAATGGCAAGAAAAAAAGAAAAGTGAAAAGAGAAAAAAAACTACAGTCTGTAAGAGATCAGGGACGGTGTCGTCCTCTAAAAGAGGGATGTGATGGTGAACTGTGGTGCACAGGGATATAAAGTGACGTAACTAATGATTTGAATAAAAATAGAGTATGTGACTACCTGTGCAGTGAGGACAGGGACGGTTTCTAGCGAGCCTTTTTGTTGCTCCACCTCCTCCTTCAGTTTATCGATGGTGTCCTGCTTTAACGCCAGCGCTCGTTCTGCTTCATCCAGTCGGCTGCTAAGATCTCCTTCCTGTAGCAACACAGAAACAAACGTTAATACAACAAATCAAATGAGGTAAAAGTGTCTAGAAGTGGTGTTTTTTTACCTCATTCTTCAATTTGGCATCATAGTCTCTAAATAGACACGTGTAGGCATGCTGCAGTTGTGTCAGTTTTTTCCTGAGAAAACAGAAAACCTGAAAAGTTGA
Organism: Callopanchax toddi; assembly: GCA_006937965.1. Lineage (NCBI taxonomy): Eukaryota > Metazoa > Chordata > Actinopteri > Cyprinodontiformes > Nothobranchiidae > Callopanchax > Callopanchax toddi. The sequence goes on along the minus strand of SSNR01000045.1, from coordinate 3,339,089 downwards.
ACTTCACCATGCATGTGCTGCTTCAGGGTTAGATTTTTGTGTTATGAGGAATTCTTGTTATCCAAGCACGTGAAGCCACCTCTCCTCTGTGACGACGTGTCTCTCTGTCTTCAGGGCCTGCTCCATGCTCTGGACCTGCAGCAGCAGCTTGTCCATGGCCACATTATGCTGCTTCTTCTGCTGCTCCAGCTCCCGCTCTGCCGCCTGCAAGGACTTCACCTTACTGACCAGCCTGCACGCAAAGACAAACACAGCTTAAGAGAACAGAGAAGACTCCACATTTACAGCTATGCTGATATAATGAGTCAGCTCACTTCTCCTCCAGTATTTTGCGCTCATAATCGCTTTTCTCCAAGCAGCTCTGCCTCTCGTTCAGTTCTCCTAACAGAGACGTTGCCTGAGCTTTCAGAGCTTCACAGTCTTTAGCAAGCTACAAAAACACACAGAGCTTTATAACACCAAACCAGTGACTGCCACAGAGCTGTCATTTAAATCTTTGTAGCTACAGTAGTTGGTAGGTGTGAACAACATTTTGGACGTTTGTCCTACCTGAGCACAATCCTTATCCTTCTGTTTGAGCAGAGCTTCGGTTCTGTCACGCTGAGCGGAGCTTTTCTGTAGATAATCCAGCTTCTCCTCCAACTCCCGATACCTACAGAGAAAATGCCTCTGTCACTGCTGACAAAACCAACACTCTCAGATGGTTCTCTGTTGCTTTGTAGTGGTTTACAAAACAAGATACAGACCAAATGGAAGGAAAACTATCTAACACTTCTGATTTACGAGCAAAAACAAAAAACACACACACGGGCCAACATGAGTTCAGATTTTAGAAAGAGGTGGGGTATGGTGACATGCAGACGGTGAAAGGAGAGAAGCACAGAGCTGTGGGCTCACCTGCCCTGTGTGGCCTGAAGCTGCTCTGTGAGCTTAGCCAGGCCAAAGCTAGAAAACAAAAAGAGATCGAGGAGGAAGACGAAAAGGAGGACATTTCAAAGGTTTTTGTTAAGCAGAAAAACAGACAAGCGACAAATTAAGCATGCTAGTATCTTTATGCTACATTAGTGTTGTTTAACAGAACTTAGTTAAAGTTTAGTTGGAAGTCAGTTTAGTGCCGTTAGTTTCTCTTTGCATTACTGATGGAAAGCTGCCGTACCAGTCGGAGGAATGCTGCGCCTCAGAGCGGAGCTGAACAGTTTCCTCAGTGCTGCTGCTCGCCTGCAAAACATTTAAACACTTCTTTCAGGTTCAGATGTTGATTCATTTAAAGTAATAAAACCTCTGAAAACTGCTTTGTAAGGAGAGGAGCTGCAGTTGAATGGTAGCTGCTTAAAGTCATGAAAAAGATTTATTCACAAGCAGATTGTAATGACGAAATTTACACTCAAACCACCAGAAATCAAACAGCTGATCGATGCTGCTCTCATCTTCATCTCCTTTTTGTTTTACCTGTTCTGCTCTACTGTTGACTCATTTCTGTTTGCACTGTTTGCTGTGTAAGTGAAAAACAAGATGTAACAAAGGGAAACAGGATGTTTGATGAGCAAAAAAAGGATCAATTAGTGCTAAAATATCTTTATGTAATTACATAATCTGCAACCAGGATTTAAAAATGTCTAAAACTCTAATAATTATTAGCTTTATTGAGAAGTGTGATTATATATTTGTGATGAAATCTCACCAATGCAGAGATGTTATTAATAGAAATTCACCAATTTTGTTTTTGAGGGTTGATTCCAACTTAGTCTTAAATATATTTCCTATTATGTACAGTATGTTGTTAAAAACTGCTTTGCCTCCCGATAGGATTTGATAATGTGGAGAAACAAAAATGTAGAAATAAAATATAAAGTTTTCCAAAACCCTCCTCCTATCTCGTGCTTTGGATCAAATTTAGTGATTGATCCATCTACCCGTCAATCATCATGTCTGTTTCCATGCGCTCTTATTTTGGATTGTACCACAGAATGCTGCTGAACAGAGAGGAGCTGGTCCTGTGAAATGTCAAACAAGAAGCAGCAGCAGCTTCAGAACCTTCTACTTTTGGGAAAACAACCAGAGGATACGTTGTGATTTAAAACACCGTGTGAGGTCAGCAGCACTCTCCTCCTCCAGCTGAGAAAACGTTCTCAGGTTACGGAGGCCCTGAAAGGGTTTAAATGATCACTTTCTCTTGCATTTGTGGAAACATTATGCGATCCAGCTTTTATTTAAAAAAAATACACTACTTTAACTTTTCTTATTGGCTTGAAAATTATGATTCTGGAAGTAAAAAAATCTCTACATGGAACATTTGTTATAGTGCTTAGAGATGATGAGTTCACAGATTGGGGAAAAAATGTCTGATTTAGTGCTACGTTTAGGGACCCTCCGCCAAAGGAAGTTTGGCCAAGCAAGCGGAAAATGGGCCAATTCCAAACAACAACTGATTGTTCTGTGCATCTCTAGTTATTAAGTAAAGTTTGTGTGAATGCAATCATCTCCAAAGAGACACGCTCCAAGTAAAAAACATGTGAGGAGTGGAATCAAGTCTCACAACACCTCCTAAAATTTCTCTGAAGTCAAACTGTATGAGAACTTTGTAGTCTTGTTGGATTTTCCCCAAAGCATGATGCAGGTGTTTCATAAAAATCTCAGGGAATCATGTAAATCTTTAAAAAACACAAAAAAACGTCTAATTTAAAAATAAAAACAACATTTGAAGTTTCAGTTTTAGACAAAACACTTTAAACTGCAATCGCCTCCTTTTATTCCTGTTTATGACTTTCTCCATGAGTCTGACTGTCTAAAACTCAGAAACAATCAGAGTGAGATTAAAGACATCTTCCCAGAGAACATAGAGATGTCTAAAACCATTCAACACTAAAGATGACTGAAGCAGGATGCAGTAAAAGGCTCTGATGTATGAAGGGCACATGCTGGAGCTCAGAAAAGCTCCTGTATATTTTTTTACCCTGCTCATCCATGAAAGTGATCAAAAAGCTTTGAAATGTACTTGGAAAACAAAACAGAAATCTACATGTAAGATGTTATTAAGTATTTTAAAATAATTTCCCTACTTGTTTGTGTTCAGAGGCTGTATTTTACATCTCTCGTGGGTTTACGTGTCGGGTTTTTGCCCTCTTCTGCCTATTGTGCTGACCCGTCTGTATTTTATCACACAGGATGCAGAGTGAATCTGAGCACGCTCACATCACAGCGTTACCTGTGCCTGGAGCAGTTTGGCTCGAAGATGTTCGATGCAACGACGCATTCGCTCTTTGTCTTCCTCTCCCTCTCCCATCTTCTTTATGAGCTCTTCATTTTTCCTCTCAAGCTCCTCAGTTTTCCTCTTGAGTTCTCTCGTCCCTTCCTCCGTTTTCTCTTTGTGGCTCTTCAGCAGCTGCAGGAACTCAGTTGCGCCATCCACAGGCTGCAGAGAGGAAGAGACAAGATGATGATGATCGAAGCAGACGTAAAGAGGGGGATGAGCAGAGAAGTAGTGACTGAGATGAGATCAGCTTCATGACAGACTGCAGAACTGATGCAGAAAAATGTGAAAGCTTTGAAAATGACAACAAACAGAATGACTGCTGGATATAAAAGGTTCCAGTCAATCCTAATTCTTTGATTTTAAATTTAAAAAATACATAATTTCTTGATTGCATTTCAATTTTCACTGGTTTTGGAACACGAGTCAGTAGTTTGAAGTTGTTTTATAAAGAAACTGATTTGTTTGTTAAAATAAAAAGTTGTTTTCTTTGATTTTACATCTAAATTTGCTGCTGTGTGAAACAATTTGTATCACAGGATTAAGAAAGTCCATTATAAACACATTTTACAGGCAATCATTTAATGTTATTCTGTAAAGAGAATCAGGGTGTCGAGGCAGATGTGAACTGAAGTGACAGAAATGATGTGAGGGCAGGCGGCCGTAGGCACAGACACAAGATCAACAAGCTCTAATAAAATCTGACCAGGCTGCGAAGAGGTGTGGTTTGTGTTTGTTGTTCTGCTTCATCAACTCTTTTCTTCTCCCACTGGTCAAGAGTCTGAAAACAAACAAGATTTAATATTAGAGCCGTAATTATTCTATCAACAGATGATTATATAAACCTATGGACAAATTATAGATATAAGATTCAAGATAACTGATAGGAAAACATATATGTTGTGTATGTTACTGAGTACATAAAAACAGTTTAAAAGAAAATCAAACTGATAAATAAATGTTCGTTTGGTTGAATTTTTAAATAACCTGATTGTCATTTAAATGCCATAAAAAGTTTATTATCAAAATAAAAACACAAAAAGCTCTTGGCTGCACCTTTTGCATCAAGCGTCCCTGGAAAAAGATGTTTATGTTAATTATCACAATTTTGTTGAAACTTGTACTAGAATGCCTCTCCACTCTGTACCCAACATAAATACTGTGCTGAAATCAGATGAAGTGCTTGATTTTAGTCTGATTTATTTTATTTAAATCATATCAATGTTTTCCCAGACACTGATTATAACTAAGGAATGAGTAACCAATGTTAGGATGGATCACAATGGTATTTAATGGTGTTTTTAAATCATGTAGTCATAAAACACTAGTTCAACCCTTGGGTTTTATGCAGTTTTGGCTTGTTTTTAGCACCCCCTAGTGACCGTTTTAAGTCACTGTTGTAAAAACGTTGGCATCGTCTCTGCTCAGGAACACCTAAATCTAACTGTTGAAATGTCTCCTCAGCTTTCATTGCTTTCTACTGGAGCGGTTCATCACTCACTCAAAGAAATCAGCTGTGTTCAAGCAGGGAGAGATGGAAAAATCAGGAATCATGAGCTAAAAATACTCAGATGCTAGCATAACAGCTAGCCACATTGGGTTAGCCTAACCCTCGTGAGATATGTGACTTTGTGAGACTTCAGGGCACCGAACCAGAGACAGTTGCAAATGTGGTATTCTGGACACAAGCAGCAGATGGGGCTAAGTGACTTTTCATTAACCCTGTAAACGGTCATATTAGCACAGACTGGCTCAAGGAAAAGATTTAAAATATGAAAAGTTACAAAGTGTGCCTTTAAACCCTTTTTATGTCCGAGTGATTCATATGTTCGAGTTAAGAGGCTCAACAAACAAACCAATTTATCTGGTAGAAGTTTTGAAAATGTGTTAAAATGCAACCAAAGTCCAAAGGAAAACTGAAGGACATCCAAAAATCTGGAGAACTTAATTTAAACCACTAGACAGAGAGCAGAAGGCAGCTTGGAAGGAAAATAAAACAATAATGGCCGCCTCATTACATAAAAATACTCTCAATTAACCTCTGCTTCATCAAATGGCTGCATTCTTGCCAATTATTGTCAAAGAAAAAGAAAACAGAAAAAATATCCTCATCATTTTCCTTTGACCTTTTAGAAGCCAATTTATAAATACATGCTTGCATTTATAGAAGCTTTACGTAACAAGTTAAAGATCAATTCAATAATACTGTTAGATAGTAGACTCCACATATTTAAAAATAGAAATCTACCTTCTTTAAAAAACTTGAAGACAGTAAATGAACAGTTTACTACAGAACCAGAGTTGGGTTTATTTTGTGTTCACCTCAACATTACAAATTGAAAGGAGAACAAATAATCTTTAACAAAACAAGCAGAACTCCAGCTTTGAATCAGATGCAGTGAACAAAAGTGACCATTGTTAGAATCCTGACTCCCAGTGAGAGAAGATTCCAGTATGATAATCACCAGTCTGTAGAGCATTAGGAGCCATACTGACTGACAGAATCACCTGAGATTCTCTTTAGGAGACAAAGTTATGATCAGGAATGAGTCCATCAGAGGGACAGCACATGTTAGATGTTTATGAGGTCAGATCAGAGATGGTTTGGACATGTAGAGAAGGGATAGTGAATGCTTAGGTGGGAACTGCCAGGCAGAAGGCCTAGAAGAGGAAGACCAAAGAGGAGATTTATGGAATGCAATAAAAGAGGACATGAAGCTGATTGGTGGGAGAGTAGAGGACAGGGTTAGGTGGAGACAGGTGATTGGCTGTGGAGACTCCTGAAGGGAAATGCTGAGAAGAAAAGAAGACAATCTTACAGAATCACCAATTATAGGTGAGGGAGTTTCTTTAACAAATACTAGACTTTTCAGCTGAACTAATTCACTTCATAAACAAAAAATAAACAAATGCGCCCAATCTAAGCTATTTTAGACAAGTCAAGAACATTGTTGGCTCCATCAATTACTGAAAGTCAAATTCCTCCTTAATGTTCCTCAAAGCTTCACTCAGAAACATGACAGTAAGAGAATCCTCTGAAGTATTTATGGCATGTTTGGGATGTGCTAGCGGTTATACAGTTAGAGAAATGCAAGTTGAGGTTAATAGTTTTCTTCTGCTGCCACTTAGTCACTTCAGAACACATGAAACTTTTATAGTTCTCAGAACTACTGGAGGGAGTTCCCCTTCCTTCTGTGTGTTCACACTGCAGGAACTGGAGCTACTTGTAGTTTATGGAACTTCCTTTCTAGAGTATTTGTATATCTGATGTAAATGAAACGTAGAGTTTGAATGAGCCGACAATGCCTTTCAAGAGGATTCTGATTCATCCGCCAGCTGGACGTTACATCACCTGATCATTCCTGCATGTGTGTGAATTCAGCCAGAGAACAACAACAGATAACACACAGTTCTGTGTTTAAATGTTTTAAGCCAATATATACATTTCTGTCAAAAAGGTTCAGATTTTCTTATATTTTAAAAGGGTCTTTATTAACTGTTCCTTGAGTTTTCTGAAAGTCTTTCCAGATTTTTGGGGGGATTTTAACTGCGACTCAAGCCTCCTAAATTCAAGGGATGAACCAGTGCTGCATCTACACATAAACAACTCCGACAGATAACCATAAAACTATATTTTTGCACCAATTAAAGGATTTACAAAGACGGAAAACTACAGAAAATTATCATATTTTTCAAGTGTTTTTGTAAGGTTCATTTGTAATTTCCTATAAATATCACTTTCAGATCCTTATAGTTTTGAGTCCTGCAAATGTGATAAAATATATTAAACATTAAAGGACATCAACTGGTCTTTATCACAAATTGGGCTTACAGCAATAGATGTTAAGGTTAGAAACCTCCACGTTTTTACCACCAAGCACAACCATTCATTTGCCCAAAGTTCTGTGTCAAAAACATTTTTGGACTAATAGCAAGAGTGAATCAAAAAGTCGAAACTGAGAGTAGTGACGGCTCTATTAGACACCGTAAACCACAATGTGTTAAAGTGAGAATGGCATCCATCCACCCACGTCTTGAGTGGGCCTGTTTGCTACTGATGTGACTCCATAGAGTTTAAACTTACTGAAAGTACCCAGAATTAGTAAGAACATCTTTGGAATTTAACACTAAAGTTTGATTCTATGATCCTCCTTCCCTGACGTTATCCAGCCAGACCTTAGACACACAGCATATGGTAACATCTGTTTGGACTCCTGCAAATTTAAAACCCTCACCAACAAAAAATTTATTTTATAGCTGCAGAAACAATAGATCTGAAGAGTTAAATTCAGTTTTTAACTGATCTGTGACTGTTGGAACTGTGAGAGGGAGTTTCCAAGATATCTCAAAACATTAGTGAGGGTTCTTCTCAGTTTCCTACTGTGAGCCACGGGGCCTCGTGGCGCTGGAATGTTGAACACATTCGAAAAACTTAACAGACATAAATTCCCTCAAAATAGTCACAAAATCGTGGTGGGGATCTGGAACCTGCACAGAAGCCTTCAGGGTTTAGTCTCTGTGAGTCTGAATGTGTGAGAAATGTGGGACTGTGTGTGTGTGTGTGTGTGTTTGGGGGGGGGGGGGGGGGGGGGGGGGGGGTGTGACAGCTCAAACAAAGTTGTGACTGAAGACAAAAAAAATCTGACATCATTTGGGTCCCTACTCTAGATATATTTTTTGTTTTCCTTTTTTTGGCAGCTCCATGTGGACACGAGATACTACGCTTTGCAGAAACATTTCTGCTTTCCCACTGTGGCTTTGTGCACTACAGACCAAAACAACAGAGCCTTTGTTACTTATTTCTGCAGCCGTTTCACTTGACTCTGATCCTGCTACTATTAAACTTTGATTCTGTGTAAAAATTTACACCTGAGAGGAAACTGCAAACAATATCAAAGAGCTCTAGGAGAGTCTTCAGTCAATCTAAGAATGCCCTCTCGTGGGCGCTCTTGCTACCTAGTGGTGTGGTGGGGATATTTCAGCATTTCTGTCAGAATAATCTGGATTAAAATATTTTCATGAATGAATTTGAATAAATCTATCTTGACAGAGATACTTGAAGAAATGTAGAGAGGGCTTCAGAATACAATGAGGCAAATCAGAACATGAACGAAACTAAACTGGAATGTCAGAAATGTCACAATTTACCGTATTTGCAGTTTTGGGTGACATTTTTTTATTTTCTTGCAATTTCATGTCTCCAATTAGTCAGCACCTGTCGCGGCCCAGCGAGCTACTGATTTAAATTTATTAATAACACAAGAGAAATGTGAAGTTTCAGTGTTCTGACCTGTGGTCCGTCCACCGGCCCGTTTCTGGACGGGCGTCCCTGCAGGTCTTCAGTCTGGCTCGAGCTGCAGGAGTGGTTAGAGGAGGAACCTGGTCCGTTTACCATGCTCTGTAAGGAGTGGTTCTCCTGGGCCAGCCTCTCCACCAGGGCCCTGGCCTCCTGGAAACGACAGCTGAGAAACTCTCGGTCCTCCCTCGTTTTTCTCTGCCAGCCCTCCATCTCTTCACAGCGCTGACGCAAGGCTTGGTTGCTCCGACGCAGAGCCTCTGAAGGACAGATGGATCGAGTTATACATCTTAGGGTTAGGGTAAACTATCTGAATTTTAGGTTAACTTTAGATTAAGTCATTTCTAGAAGAAAAATAATTTTGAGCCACCTTTACCGTTCAACAAGTCAAATTAACAGAAAACAAAACAGACACTTTCACAGAGCTTGTTGTTTGGAAGTGAAAGTGATTACATTTCAGATTTTCCGTATGTGTAATATCACTAATAATAGGAACAATCTGACCCACAGCAATGCAGAAATAGTCCATGCATCCACTACTTTCAGTCTTGATTAGTGCAATTCTCCATTATCGGGATGTTCTAAACATTCTCTAAGAGCCTCCAGCTGATGCAAAATGCTGCTGCCAGAGTTCTGATGAGCGTTAGGAGGAGAGATCAGAATTCTCCAGCTTTAAAGATCTTCTTGTTCCAGATGTATCCATCAGCGCTCTTGGCTCTCAGACTGCAGGTTTACTTGTGGTTCCTAGATCATGAACTATGATGGAAGAGGAAAATCCATTCCAATGTTGATTTGAAGAATGTTTTTCAAGCAGTTGCTCATTATAAACTCAGCCTTTCAGAGACACCATTGTATTGAATCTTTACATTAAAAGTTTAAATCACCTGTTTAAGTTACCATGTGTGTGTGTGTGTGTTTACCTCTAAGCTGTTGGTTGTCACACAGCAATCTGGTTACCACTTCATTGCCAGCAAGTTCTGGAGGGACCCTGAGGGCCCCCCCGCTGTCCTCTCCTGACATGTCCCACTGCATAGGACCATCAGGCTGTGGCTGCACCATCGCTAGATTAGTAGAGTAAATGTCACTGTTATTACACCTTCACGGCTTTGTAAACGTCCCATAAAGTAAAATAAATGGTAGACAGACAGTACTGTGGAGACATTTCTTTATATTTTGTTTCCAATAATCCAGACTTTTGGGTGTTTTTGAGATTTCTGGAGGCATTTCATAATTTTTTGGTGGGGAAATTTGTAGCAGTTTTTGCTCATCAGTCCTTGTAATGTCTTGGAAAAAATGTATTTAAAAAAATTAAAAGGGATGTTCAACACTTTTGCAAGGAACTCCTTACATCCAACATGCATGCATTTTTGTTTATTGTATAGTGGCAATTCCTTTTGATGGTCAAAATAAATAAAGCCACTGATGCATCCTGGGAATATTCTAAAACTCTGAGCTGTTACCAACAGGACTTTTAAGACCAGCAGATCCAGGAACAGTTTCTTTTTCACTGCCATCAGAACACACACACACACGCACGCACACACGCACGCACGCACACACAACATCACAGAACCGAAATAGATTTACGCTACTTGACAGGTTACTGCTGCTACTCTGATAATAATAACGAACATACAAATAACGCTTCTGTCAGACCGTCTTTTAAACTTTATCATTAGTTTCTCTTTTTTAACATGGCCTATACAAAATTTGTCTTATTGAGTTTTCTTATATCTTTAACATAGAGCATCATCTAAATATCCCTGTTAAATTCACTATGTTCTTACACTGACAATAAAAGCATTTTAATAGTTTACTCGTCTATAGAGCAAGCAGCAAACAAGAAGCCAACTTTCACTGTTCCTCCTGTTGCTTCTGGTTTAAAAAGAGAAAGTTCATAAGCTCAGCCTGTTGCATGCCGGTCCTCTAACTACTTCCTTACTCATATAGATGTGTTTCCCATAGAACCATATGTATAAGTAAGGAAGTAATACTGAACAAAAGACAAAGAAAACATAGTAATTATCAACACAAAGCTCATCATAATAACACATTATAAGTCTTTTAGAACTGAAAGTAAAATTCATTTAAGTGAGAGATAAGTGTATTTTTATAAATAAATTTATACCTGATCAAATTAAAACTGTTTATTTTCCTTAAATATAACATATATAATTGGTTCCCAAATAAATGACTAATACAAACATCATTGAACAAATTTATACTTGGTGCATCTTTAATAAATGCCTTCATAAAGGTGTCAGAGAGGCTGAACACGTTTCTGCCCCCGTTAGGTGATCAGAGAAAGGGGAAACTTTCACTTTCAGTTTAATTCTAAACTATGTTAACCTAAAAAAAAGCAAAGGTCCATCTGGCTGTCTGACAATTTCTTTTTCCCATGGGTCATTGGTAAAATGCCAGAAGCCTTTATAGGCAGTAAACCTGATTACAGGTGTGACAGAGGAGAACACACCTGAAAACAGATATGATTTTTCAACATCTTATAACCTTCACGTATATATATATATATATATATATATATATATATATATATATATATATATATATATATATATATATATATATATATATATATATATATATATATATATATTTGTTTTTGTTTATGTGTGCTAGAGGTTAAAGTGTCTGATATGAAAAACAATATGGCCTGAATAAAGCTCACGGTAAACACTGTTTTGAATGACATAGCTCAAACAGAAATACAAAATTAATCTTACCTTATTCTCTTCTTCAGTTTTGATGACCTACACAACAACCAGCCAGCCTGTCACTTACAAACTAAGCAGTTCACGTAGTTTTACTCAGAAATCTGGCGAATACAAAGCAGCTAATTAGCTTAGTAAGCTAACATAGCATATCATCGGCTGGGCAAACTAAGACGCTTTGACTCACATAAACACTGACCTAAATAACGAAATATGTGACTTCCAAACAGCATTGTGTCCAGTTCTGTAACCTCTCCTAGACGAGTTTAAAATTGCCCTGTGTAAACCTGAGAGAAATCTGTCATACCCGATTTGAGTGTTTAGCTCGGAAATTTATTTATAAAGATCCCTGAGTTTAGCCTCGCAGGTAGAACACTGACGAGTCAGTAAACTCCCCCCCAAAAAGAAAAGTTTATCTTAATGGCAATAACAATGTTGACGAAAATGATTGCCGTATAACAAAACAAATGAAAAAACATTTTCTGCAGTTTATCATTTTATCAGTCATTGTTAGAAACTCTACAATATTTAAAAATGTACGTGACAGAGGAACAAGAAAAAAATATTCATCCAATATAACAGGCACATTTTGTATTTATTTCTGCCACTTTTGGTAGATATGGTTCATTATTGGGGCAGGGCAGGGTTATTAGTTTTTAAGACCAAAATCATTGGATAATTATTCTGAACATTATGGTTGATTTAACATAATGTATGCTTCTCGTATGATAACTAGTGGGAGTAGAGTTTAATCTAAGCGTGAACGTTGTAAGCTCAGTGGCAAAACAGCGTGATCTTTTGTTATTGAAAAAAATATCTGCCTGTCAGTCTAAACTCAGGGCCTATAACCATCTCTCTTCAGGAAATCCCCTTCCTTCTTCCGTAGTGGAAGATGACGTCAGTTTTCTGCAGCATTTGGAAGGAGGTGACAAGATGCTCTCCATCTCTGCCGCAGCAGCTACTCTTCTCCTGGCTTGGATTTACCCGAGCTACGCGTTATATTTCCACATAGGAGAGACGGAGAAAAAATGCTTCATTGAAGAAATTCCTGACGAGACGATGGTGATTGGTGAGCTGGTAGCTTGTTAGCTAACTGCTAACTAGCAGCGTGGCTAACAGCTGGTTGTTTTAAAGATGCAGCAGAACCAGTTTTTGATTGTCTTTAACCTTCAGGCATTATTATGAACATTTTTGTCAATTTCTGCACATTTTGCAACATCATCTGTCCATCACGTTGGCTATGCTTTTGTTTATGATACTTTTTGTAACAAAGGATATCTCGATAAATTTAAAATACTACCGTATTTATTTACCACTAAAATACTGAAAAATATGCTGCCCTCAGGATTTTAACCCTTTAAATGCCAGTTTGCTTACATGATACGACTTTTATATTATGAATAAACAGAACAAAAACTTATTCACCATAAAATAAACGTTGGGTGTTTGGGAGATGTTTTATTTAATTAATCATGAAAATGTTAAGAATTATCCAAAATGCTTACTTTGATGCATTATTAGGTTTTGTGTAGCACCAGTTTACAATTTCTTAACTGAGGCTGGATGATAAAAGAAAAACTTGCAATTGAAATGTAGCTGTTAAAAATTGCAATAACAATATTAATTCCTCACTTTTTTCTTTGTCTTCTGTTATCCTGACACTATTAACCTCTACCATCTAAACTGCCATCCATAGGGCATCAGCAGCTCAGGTAGAGCGGCCATCCCTGCTCCTGCAGGGCCACCTTGTTGTTGAGTCCTTGGGCAAAACACTCCACCCACCTTATCTGTGTGTGAATGTTTGTAGTGGTCAGACGCTGTCAGTCAGACTGCCCCAGGGCAGCTACAGATATAGTTTGCCACCATCAGGGTGTGGGGGAATGAAAAGGGGAACTTTATGTATATACCTTAATACAATGTAGTGGAATTTATTCTCTGCATTTGACCCATTGCTGAGTAGCAGTGGACAGCTATTTGGATGGTGCCCAGGAGGCAGTTGGGGGTTTGGTGTCTTTCCCAAGGATACTTTGACACATGGCCTGGGCTGGGGTTTGAACCCTGGTACTCCACCAGGTGGACAGCCTCTCTTCCCCTGAGCCACAGTCAACCTGTAAAGAAAGGCCTCTGCCTCCGTAAGCATGAAGGGAGCATGAAAAGTGCTATACAAATCTAATCTATTATTATTATCTGATTGGCAAATATAATATAGGCATCAAGTTTGTGTCTGCAGTTCCATCTGTTGCTCGATTGATGCTGTGATGATGATAAATTGCTCTAGTCTTAGTGTTGCTGTTTTTAAAATAATCTAAAAGTTGTGTGTTTGTGTGTGATAGGAAGGTACCGGACTCAGCTGTGGGACAAACAAACCACTTCCTTCCTTCCGGCCACCCCCGGCCTTGGGATGCATGTGGAGATCAAAGATCCAGACACAAAAGTAAACGCGGAGCGGGACATCTTTAAATGTAGCGTCAACTCTAAATTCTAACGTCTTGTCTCTTCCACCTGCTCCAGATCATCCTCTCTCGTCAGTACGGCTCTGACGGACGGTTCACCTTCACCTCTCACACTCCTGGAGAGCATCAGATCTGTTTGCACTCCAACTCCACTAAGATGGCTCTGTTTGCAGGAGGAAAGCTGGTAAGAAAAGGACCACAGCTCGACTGTTTTATTACAATACAAATCTACAGTTTTATTTCTAATATGGTCACATTGTAATTTAAATTATTACAACATTTTTTCTAAATAAAACACCTTGCAGACCAAATATTTCCAGATTATTTTAAAGAAGTTTTTATTCTTGGTGGCACATAATCTACAGACCGGTATCAGTTCTTGGCCCAAAGGTTGGGGACTTCTTCTCTAATAATTATCTAAATTATTATTTTCAGCAGTGGATGAGGTCTGAACAGAAATACGCTTTGAAAAACTGAATTTAAGTCTTAAATAAAAGTTCAGTTTGAATTTTAAAAAGAAAGTGGTCATCGAGGGAACTCCTGGACGTTTTAATGTAAAGAAGGAATTTTAATTTATGTGAGTTTTTGAGAGAGAATTGGGTTAAGTAAATATTTTTTCAAGCTACAGAACAATTGAGATGGCCAAACACAAGCCAAGATGTAAGCTCAAACTTTGTCAAACAAGTGGATGGTTTCATATTTACAAGGCAGAACCTGTAAATGAAACGGGCTGATTTCAGGTCAAATATCTCATCTATGTTTGATACAAATAGTAAAGAGATCATCTGCTAAAACTACGCTGTAAAGACTTGGTATCATCTTACTGAATGTTGAAGGAATCGTTGGTTTATTTGAACTACAGCTGTTTACTTACAGCACAATGTCTCAGGGCGTCTCCTAATTCTTCATATGTCCCTTCCAGGCAGCTGAAGTTCATTGATTTAGGCCTGACTCTTCCTCTTTTGGACTCCACTTGTCCACTTTTATCTTTTTAGGACGATAAATAACTGATAGAATGCCTTCAAAATGACCCAAATATCCATTTTAAGCACAGAAATGTCACGTTCAGGTCTGAGAACTGAAAACGAGCAAGAAATAGCTAAAGAAAAATGTGAGAAATCCTGAGAAACTGTTGATTTAGATTAGGGATGCACCGATACCAGTGGATTCACTGTCTGTGACTTGTGATTTCTGTTGTAGTTTCCTATATTGAACACTGGGGGAGCTATTGAGCTAAAGAAGAACAGTGTGGGTTGAGAGCTGGAGATGGTGCCAAATAGTTCATTTAATTTGGTTAAAATGTGGAAAACTGCAATAATTTCACTGTGAAATCACAGAAAATTGTTATTTTTCACCTTATATTTTAGTTTTGTGATCATTTTTTAATATATTTAATTTTTTTTTATCTAACTCAGTTATTTGTTGTAAAAAGCAGAGAAGAAAAAATAAAACCTGTATTCCAATTTGTTGCATTTTTTGTGTGGTAGAAGTATCGGTATCGGTACTCGGTATCGGCGAGTACTCAGATTTAAGTATTGGTATCGATACTCGTATCGGCGAGTACTCAGATTTAAGTATCGTATCGGCACTCTGTATCGGCGAGTACTCAGATTTAAGTATCGGTACTCGGTATCGGCGAGTACTCAGATTTAAGTATCGTATCGATACTCGTATCGGCGAGTACTCAGATTTAAGTATCGTATTGGTACTCGGTATCGGCGGGTACTCAGATTTAAGTATCGGTATCGATACTCGGTATCGGCGGGTACTCAGATTTAAGTATCGTATTGGTACTCGGTATCGGCGGGTACTCAGATTTAAGTATCGGTATCGATACTCGGTATCGGCGGGTACTCAGATTTAAGTATCGGTATCAGATCGGTTTTGAAAAAAGTGGTATCGGTACATCCCTAATTTAGATGACTAAATATCTGTAGAAAGTCTGGCTGCTTAGGAACAAATAATAAAGACAACTTTAGAACTGTATTTCCAAACATCTTGTTTTTTTTTATACCTGATTTTAATTATTTACTATACTGTCACCTGCTGCTAACATTAACCGCTGTTTGCTGTTGCAGAGAGTACATCTGGACATCCAGGTTGGAGAACATACCAACAACTATCCTGAAATCGCAGCGAAGGACAAGCTGACCGAGCTGCAGCTGCGGGTTCGACAGCTGCTGGACCAAGTGGAGCAGATCCAGAAGGAGCAGAACTACCAGAGGGTCAGTAAATCAGAGAAACGTCTCTGAGATGTTTACATCAGCTGTCTGAGCCTTCAGCTCATTGTGACGGATCGTTGTTCCACAGTATCGCGAGGAGCGGTTTCGCATGACGAGCGAGAGCACCAACCAGCGCGTCCTCTGGTGGTCCATCGCTCAGACCTTCATCCTCATCATCACCGGCATCTGGCAGATGAGGCACCTGAAGAGCTTCTTTGAGGCCAAGAAACTGGTGTAGACGAGACGAGACGGTTGAGATGGACCCTGCAGGGTCTTCCACCGTCAGGGCAGAACCGTCCAGGAGGAGGTCCGATGATCAGCCATAAACGGTACGAGTTACTCCACCCGTCCATCCAGAGCAGCGTGTTCTTTTCCCTCATCAACGTTCCAGGTTTTCCACTGTAGCACAACATTCCAGTCACATTTCTGTTTGTCTTTGTGAATTTTTGTCTGGAAACACTGGATGTTTTTCTACCTTCAAGTGAAAAAGGAGGTTTTTTATTTGTACCAAGTTTTTAAAAAGAATAAGACATTTTTTAAAATGTTGCAAGAAATACCCTCAAAAATCACATCGATGTTTATTTTCTTCTGTTTCATAAGTGTTCAACTGACACAGACATTTTATTCCTCATTTATCTGAAATAACTTGATTTGTTCCCATTTTAAATATTTAAAAGCAGCAAAGTTTCTCTGCTGATGTGATTTGTGAGACATTTAAGGTTCATGTAAATCCCTCTAACTGCGTAAAGAACAGTTTGTTCAAAATCCATCAAATCAAACTTGACAGTTTGTCAAATAGGAAAAATGCTGAATGTATTTTATCCAACTCCTTCCCACTTTGTTTCTTTATATTTTCCTTCCAAGCAGCCAGACCTTGTTTTGTTTTAAAGTGGGTTTGATCAGAAGTTTTTCAGATTGTCTTTAAGGTTTTTCTTACATTTTTTTAAAAACTTTAGCTGCTTTTTCCACTCCGTTTCAGTCCTTTGTGTTTCTTTGTTTGTTAGATCCACCTGTAACTGTGACCTGTGAATCATTCAGACATGAAAAGGCTGCTAAATGTCTCTCTGGCTCTTTGTTACCAGATTAACAGTAAATCTTGTTAATTTTAATCTGAATATGAAGACTTCTGGACTTTTCTGGTGTTTGTAAGGTAAAGCAGCACCCTTTACTCATGCTGCACAAAAGGTAACTTGAACTTTATTTTTAAATTTAAAAAAGTCCTGCTTCGTTGTTCAAATGAGCCACTAAAGGCACTTCAGGTTAATTAATGGGCTTCGATTTGCTAAATGAAAAAAAAAAAGTGTTTTGTGAACTGCTGTTTTATATTATTTTAGATGCTTTGCAGAAGATATGTTGAACCAATCCTCAATAAACAAAAAAACATTCATAATTTACATTACTAGCTTGTTTTTCAATATTTCATATTAAAAAATTAAGTTTAAGAAGCTAAAATGTCTTCTGCAATAAAAATAAATTAATATGTCTTCTGAAAGTTCAGACTGAACTTTGAACTCTAAATTCATGAACTACTGAGGAAAACAACTAAGACTAAAAAGTGACAGTACATAAAAAAAATTTAAAATTTTTTTTAATGACGGTAAAAAAAACTGTATTGAATAAATACAGAATATGAAAAAATGAGAGAAAAAATATTGAAATAAAAAAGTGAAATTCATGAATAAAATAATTGGCATTTAAAATGGAAAAGTAAATAATGGTGATAATGTTAAATTAATACAAGTAATCAACTAATATAAATTGATATTGCACTATATAATAATCAAATAAGTGGTAAGTTTTTATTTTTGGATGCAGTATTTGGCAAATTAAATACTTCATCAAGCCAATTATTTATTTCAATATTTATTGCAAGTTTTGGCAGGATCAGAACTCCGTATTAAATAATTAAACAACAAAAAATGAGAAACACTTTATTCCTGTAACCAAATCCTCCACATTATTAATTTGTTTGCTTGTCACTTAAAAACAATCCCATTTTTTCAGTTAACATTATTTAGATTTTTAAGGTAAATCAAAGGCAGCAAGTAGGAGGGGCTTAAAAAGAGAGCTTAGTGATATGGATGCAGCGATACCACTTTTCAAATCGATTCGATACTTCTACTTGTCGATACCGAGTACCAATACTTCTACTGGACACAAAAAATGCAATGAATTGGAAGACATGTTTTATTTTCCTCTCTGCTTGTTACAGCAAATGATGG
Organism: Callopanchax toddi; assembly: GCA_006937965.1. NCBI lineage: Eukaryota > Metazoa > Chordata > Actinopteri > Cyprinodontiformes > Nothobranchiidae > Callopanchax > Callopanchax toddi. The sequence continues at coordinate 3,320,917 of SSNR01000045.1, read as the reverse complement.
TGAATTAGATTAAAAAATATATATTAATAAAAATGATCACAAAACTAAAATATGTGAAAAATAAACATTTTCTGTGATATTATTGCAGTTTTCCACTCCTAACCACACTCTTCCTCTTTAGCTCAACAGCTCCCCCTAGCCACCAATGTAGAAAACTACAACAAAACTGACGAGTCAGTGAAGCCACCTTCTGACCGCAGTCAAAGCGATTGCATTGGTATGTGAACTTTAACAAGTATGAGTACATGGTATTGGTATTGGTATCGGCTTACTAGTATCGGTTAACTCTAACAAGTACGAGTACATGGTACCTGTATCGCATCGGCCCGATATCGGTATCGGTGCATCCCTACTTAGTGACATTACACATGCCCCAGGTGCACAAAGGCAGCGTTTAAAACATTTTCCAACAAAAAACAAATTGATAAACCTTTTTTGTCACTACTAGGTCAAAGAGTTACCTATAAAAACACCTAAACATGAAGTTTGTTTTCATGGGGACTGAATTTTTTTCCTAAAGTTACATTTTAGTATTAACAGGGTTTTTCTTTTTGCTTATAATTAGAATAACAGATTTTCTTGGCTGTATAGTTTTTACCTCCCTAAATAAAGTCTGTAAATACAGTTTGTGATCCTATAAAACTGGATTCTGTGATGTAAATAAGTTTAGACTTTCTACCGATTTTAATCCACACAGAAATCTTTTGTTTTTCCAAGTTGTTTCATCAGGTCTTATTTATTGAGCAGTTAGAATGTTTTATTGCTTTTTTCTGATATATCTGTTCATGTAAAGCAGCGGTTAAGATTTCTGCTCTAAAGATTCACTGAAAAACCTCTATTTAGAGTCTTTCTGCTGCATTAAACTCCTTTTAAAATTTGTTTTATTCTGTAATTTCTCCTTTGAACTGGATGTCACCTTGAAGTGCTTAATAAAGAAACTTTGGCCAAATTAACATCTGATTAGTCACTTTTTTAAAGCTATAATTGCACTTAAATAAATGCACAAAAAATGTAATTTTTATCAGTGAAATGTTTTGGCTTTGGCCTCTGGTCGGACTAAACCAAACGCTGTGAGGCAGAACAAACGTCTAACCACAACTTTTATTTATCGTTCACTGACACTTTATACACAAACAAAAAATAAAAAAAAATCCGGTGACATCTTTGACCACTGCGACATCACAGCTGCAGATTAAAAATCTAAAACATTTGCATAGATTCACATTCTCTCATCTGGAAAACAACACAGACACACAAACGCACAACACAGAAACAAAACACTCCCTTCAGTTTGTTAATATCAAGAATAAAGATCTGACACATTAGGCACGTCATACGAAACCATATCAAACTCACAATAATCAGTGTTATAAAGGGATAAATCATTTATTAAATCAAGTCTTTGCTTCAAGTGAACAATAAAAACGGTTCATTGTTCTGTGGGAGTCCTGTTGTTCAGCTGGAGAGATTAAAAAAAACATCAGCACAACAAATCCTCATCAGAACTTCCCCCTTAAAATAGATTCATGTCTTTACGGTAATTCTAAAATTAACATCTGTAAAACTAACATCTTAAAGGGAAAGCTTGCTTTTTGAGCAGAGTTGTGTGGAGAACTTGTGATCCTCTGACCTGCAGCAGAAAACTAGAATCAGAGAGAAGTTCTCATGCAGTCAGAGCAGGAAATATTTCAAATTTCACCAGCTAAAAGAAGCCAAAAGGTTAAAAAAATTGTCTAGCAGTTTTAAATGTCTCAACATTTTGTCCATTTTGGGAGAAACGTTTAGTTTTTCTACACTTTTTCTCAACCAAACGTTAAAAAAATTAAATTCACGAGTTTTGAAAATATCTCAAAACATTTGCAAAGGTTATCAAGCTATTTGAGAGACAAATTTCTGGAACTCAATTTTGCTTTCGTGAGTCTAAAAAGCAATAAATGTGAGACAACTTTGGCAGGGGTTAGCAACCAAATATCTAATGAATCACATCATGATTATGACATTAAACAACTAAATTGCAACAAGAAAACTTGCACTGAAAGCAATTTGCCAGCATTTATAGCCCATGTGACACAGCTAGATATAAAACTAGAATGTTTGGTGATTTTAGCATATTTTCTGTGCAATTCTGTGTCTCCAACTACTCCCCCAACAGTCTCCACTCCTGCTGTATTCTGCCACAACACTCACGCTACAGAAGCATAGCAAATCAGATGGTGTTTGGTTGAGAAAATAGTGATGAAATAACCATTTCATCCAGAGGTAATTAGGTTTAAAACTATTTTATTTCAAACTGTTGGGACATTTGAGTTTTTTTTAGAAGGGAGTAATTTGATCTTGACTGGTTTTACGCTCAGTAGTGAAGCCTGGATCTCACTGGAAACACGAAGAGCAATAAAATGATCAAATACTCAGTTGGAATCACACTGAGATGTGAGAACAACACAAAAACAGAGTTTTCTACATGGTCAGGTCATGTGGGGTGTGCAATGCAACAGGCACGCAAATGTTCTTGTTGAAATTTAGTCACCAAGTGTCTCAGTTTGTTTGCAATTTACCATCATTTCATCCACAATTTGTTTGCCAAACTTTCCAAAGTTATCTTATATTTCTTGCATCTTACTCATGGACTCATGGAAATTAAACTGAGATGTGATTGAGAACAGTTTGAATGGAAATTTGTTCTACAAAGTTTTTAAACATGTTCAAAATTCATTAAACATAGAAATGTCCTGTGACTCGCACCTGAAAATGGTGACCACCTCGCAAATGTTTCGAGACAATTTGGAAACTCCCTCCTAAATAAATGCTGGTTTTATCATTGTTTAGGGCTGATGAGCTCGTAGTTCTATTTATTAGAGGGTCAGCTGTCCACTACAAGTAAGATACTGTTTGCTCATAACTGCTCCACACAACCTTGCTTTAAAAAAGTTAGAATATTCTTTTAAGTCGTCATGTTTTCAGTAGTTTTAATTTTGTAACAATCACTAAAATGCTTCCATACGTAGGAAGTCAGATCACTAAAAGTTAGTAACACCTGCTGGACACTACTGTTAAAAAACAGCTGAACTACCGTAGTTTTTAACTGAAAGTCAATTAATGTTCAACAAAGCTTGAAGGGCAAAATTATGTCAATATTCTTTAAAAATTTCCAAGATTTCTTCAATCCTAGCTCCAGGAGTATGTTAGTTTTCCTCACGGAGAGTTTTTCAAAATCCTATCGTCATGAAGGTATTTTAATAATCTCTCCTTAGTGTTCAGACACGGTGAGATGCTTCATCTTCTTGGCAGCTTCTTCTGAGACCGTCTTGGACGTTTTCTCTGGACTGGGAGCCGGACTTGGAAGCGGACTGGGATTTGGAGTGTTTGCTGCGCTGTTGGGGTACTCCCTGTTGCCGAAGATGATGCTGCCGACTCGCACGTTGGTAGAACCGACTTCGATCTTCAATCCATGAGAGCAGATGCATCAAAGAAGAGAAAAACAAGAAATAAAACTCCTTACAGATCTGACGCACTTGATGTGAATTCACCATAATATTAGTTCAAGCTGAAATTTTAAAATGAAAAATGCACAGAAGTAAAAAAAAAAAGAAAAAAAAAAGCTGCTGCTGTTGTTGTATTGGTTGGGACTAACTGCTGTGCAGACATTCAAGTTCCTCTGATTGTTTTTATTCAATTTACTTGAATTTCTTTGGTCCAAACATTTTGTGAGGTGTTCTATGAAATCTATGGGGGCCCATTTCTGCTGGTTCATAATAAATAATTGTCACATCATGATTTGTTATAATCATCTATTTCAAATTCATAATTATGAAATACTAAATTTGAAAGTCATTAACAACCACACTGATAATGAGAAACAAAGTCATTGTGACTTTATTTTGAAACTCATATTTATGACTCTGAAAGTCGTGATTGTAAATTTTAATCTTAATTTTATTTTGAAACATAATTATTGGCTTTGATTTATGACTTTGTATCTCATAATGATGATTTTCAGTCATGACTTTTTCTCCCCCCTAAACTTACTTTATAATTTTATAAATCGTTATTGTGGATTTTAAAACTCATAATTACAGCCTGTGACTGAAACACAATTTAATCATATGTTAGAATTAAGACTTTAATTTGCAATTCTGTAAAATTTTGGAACTCAATTATGACATTCAGACTAACAATTATGACTTTGAAACATATAATTATGACTCATATCCTATAGATGCTGTTTATTTTGAGAAGAATCATCAGACACTTTAAGGACACAATGAGTAGGTTAGAGTTGACTGTGACTTACGGAAACCCATTTTCACAATAATCGACATTTAAAACACTAATTTTCACTCCACAGAAACGATTAAAAAAATCTAATTTTATTATTGTATGATGGAGCTTTGTATGTCAGGATTGTCGATGCTGCAAAAACTTTTTTACATTTTGTCAAATTATTTTATTTTCTACATAACTGCTCCTTTGTTTTAATTATTGAATGATGTCCTGCTGCAGCCTGAAAGTGTTTGTATGTGCTGATGACAAAGAGTGAAACTCACCGCATGCTCAAAGTCTGTGGACATGCCCATACTGAGCTCCACCTCCTCCACAGGCAGCTTCAGGCTGTCGCACACCTCCTGCCTCCGACTCAGCAGCATCTACAACAGCGTTTAGATCATCGCTTTTTAAATTCAAATGTTATTATATTTAAAAATCAATCTTTTATTGGAGTACTTCTCATTTATGATTATGTGGAACTTTCAAAATAAAAGTTCAACAGGTTTTGAATCCCAGCAGCCAAATTCAGAACTACTAACCCCTCTAAAATTAGCTGCAAAGGAAATGGCTCTTAGGGAATGCTTGTGAACTTCCTGTAGGGGTTCTGTACCTGGAAGTCGGGGTTGGGGCCGAGCATCAGGTCGTAGCCATAACGCCCGATGGTCATGAGCCCTGAGAAGTGCAGGGCGGAGCACTGAGACACGATGTGTTTCACTGTGTTGACCGTGTCCTCTGGTGGCAGGCCGTGTTTACCTGCAACCAACATTCAACAGCGCTGATGAAACACTGAATCCGCGGCGCGTCTCTGTGATCAGCGACACTCACTCTGCTCTCCGCTGGTGTTGATCTGCACCATGACTTTTAACCTCTGGGTGCTGGCGCCGCGCAGGCGCTGCCACGAGGTGTTGACCTTCTCCGCCAGTTTTGCAGAGTCAATCGTCTCTACGAGGAACAGGTTGGGGACACCTGGGGGCAAAGAGTTAGTGGAAGGTTGCTCATGTGTGAACGGATGGATTTAATGAAACTCACAGAAATGAATGATCAGATGATACTGATGGCTAGTCAGATTTTAACATGAGAATGTTTAGTTTGTTTCAACTGCGTCTGAATCACTATGCTGCTGTACGCATCGCTGAAGCAGCATTATTGCCCCAGTCAGAGGACTACTTCCTTCTTCTACAAACCCCGCCGTCTTTGAGTGATGTCACCAGTGGGTGTGGTTCTTACTGTAGATGAATAACTGATAGAACGCCACTTCAAAATAACCCAAAAGAAACCCTTTAACTTCAGGAGGAACGATCAGGAGAGCTGATGGCCACTCACCCAAAAGTTTGTTGATGTTATTCTTCTGTAGATGGCCGATAAAATGCCACTTGATCTCCGGACAGGATTCTAAAATCTAGATCAATTTAAAAGAAAACTTATCACAGACTGACATACAGAAACATTCCCGTTAAACTTTAAACATGTGAACCCACCAAAGGATCTGAAGCTTTGTCCACAAGTTCATTAACCTGGTTGGTGAAACGATGGAAGATTAATTGTTTTTGTTTCCTTTTGGAGTTTAAATGAGACACCAGCAGTGATTCATACTCACATAATTTTCTCCAAAGTCGCGTTGCCCTTGCCTGTAGGCCTCGATGATCATCTCTGGGGGTTTTGTCTTGCTGACAGCGACGAGTCGGGGCGGCACAGCCGGGAGCGTCTGTGGAAGGACAGAACATTCTTTTTCAGTATCAGGACATCAGCTCAGACTGGGATGCAGGATGTTAGCGTGAGGCTTTTACTAAACGATGCTGAAACTGGGCGAGATGCTGCTGAAGTCAGAACACACTCTGTTTGGGTTGTTAGTAACGAGCCACTGAGGTTTCTGGGTGAAGATGGAAACACTGTGCGTTCAAACAAGCTGTGATTTAGATAACCTTCTTTTGTTATATTTTAGTTTCAAGCGGTCATACTTTTCTGTAATCTTTTAAAGCGTTCCTGATCGATTGTTCTTCAGGTTTTATGACAATTTTTCTTTGGATTTTTGCAGCTTTTTCACAAATTTGTCCTTTCGCCTGAACAATGTCAGATGTCAGTTTTTTGTTACAGTTAATTAACTCTGACCTATGAATCATACAAACATTAAAAGGTATCCTAAACACAACAGTTTACTGCTAACAGAGTTGTTTCTACATACAACAGTCTATTTAGCAAATTTAAATGGGATCGTTATGCGCTCTGTTGCCAGCAGCCAGTAACAAAGCCACAATCTGCTTTAAGTTAAATTGATAAAAATACAAAAACCAGCAATTTGACATATAAAAATATTTTAGCACAAATAGAAAGCATTTCCAAAGCAATACTAGCTGGAAACTGGTCATAGATGATCTGATGAAGTATGGCTCACCTCATGTCCTACTTTTTATTTTTATTATTCATGTAGTATTTTTGCATACTACTTCTATGATCTTCTATGTATCCATATATTCTACTTTTTTGACAAGTTTTCCACTAACAGCTCTTTTAAAATTGCCTATATTGTTAAAAAAATTCAAGTTTGTCAATCTGTGTTATTGTTAACATTATTTAGAGATGCACCGATTCTGGTTTTGAGGGCAGATTACAGATTCGTGTACATCTTTGACCTGAACAATTTTAATTTTAACCGATTCAGATTTACCTTAAAAAACAAATTTTAAAAGAATATATATTCATTTTTTTAATATTTGATTAACAAAAAAATAAAATAAAATTGTTGTGGAAGCAAAAATATCCACGTTATTGCTAGTAGATGATAAGTTCATGAACCAGGAAAAATGTTAGATTTTGCAAGAATGCTTTCATGGACCAAAGGAAAATCAGATTTTTTAAACTTCAGAGAATTATGCCGATCATGTTAAATATTGGTTGATTCCGATCACAAGGGGATTTGTTGGTGGATCTCTAAAATTCTAATAAACACATTTTGTTAGCTAGCTAGCTAGAAATGGTGTATTTATTGAAACAATCTAAAAAGGAAACTCTGAAATACATTCAGTCAGAAAGTCTACTGAACGATTAAAAGGTTACAATAAAATATGGCTGCTTGGAAGCAAAATATAAAAATATGAGGATGGTTAAAGACAAGTAGACGCCTTCATGAAGCAGTGATGTGAGGAGCAAAGCATGACCACAAGCGGAAGTCATAAAATAATGACTGAAGTGGCTCTTATCAGCACCACCATGCTTAGAAACGTTCGTTCAAACACAGTCAGAATCCACTCATCACGCTGCCACTTTAAATCATGCATCGTGTTATGAAAGTGCTGCCACAAGCTGCTCGGCTGTCTTCCATCCAAAGGTTGAGATGTTTGGCAGCCTTACATAACCTGTCGTGTTTTTCTGCACCACCACTTTCTCCGGCCGCCGACACCGGAGCGTCAGAGACGGCGCTGCCGAGCGGAGCCTCCCGGGCTGCGGTTACCTTGGGCCGCCGTGTCGCCGCCTGGTTCACCCGCTCCAGTACCGACTGTATCGCTTTCCCAACCTCCTCCGACATTGCTACTTTCCACATAGCGTCAAGCGGCTACGAAACACGGCGTAAAAGTGACGCAGCTGCCGTGACGTCAATTTACTTTCAAAATAAAAGTTCACCCGGAGGGCTGAAGCGCCCTCTGTTGGTGAGCATCCGGATTTTCAGGCCTATGCATAAACTAAGTACATTTTAAAATATAGAATCAACAATTCATAGGCAAAACATATCTGATGACCTGCTTTTAGGTTTTGCCTAAACCTTAACATTTTACCTAAAAGTTTTCAAAACTAAAGAAGGTATGTAAAACAAAGATATAGTTTTTGCAAGTACAAACATGCAACCCTACAGGGGTGTAGCAAGCTTTTCAAAAGTGTGGGGGATGCGGTCCGTAGATGCCATCGACTGTAAATTGAAACTCTTAACCCTTTCATGCGTGTTATGAAAAAATTGTCTATATTTTTTAAATATTGATTTTATTACTCTACATGAACCTAAACTGAAAAACATTTTGATTTGTTTTAAATATGGTTTTATATAGAAGTTATTTTACTGTCCATGTATGTGGACAGTGTGCAGCAAAGGAGTGAAATTATCAAAAAATCTGATTTTGTAACTAGTTTTTTTTTATTTTAAAGTTCAAATATTAATTTAACTACTTTTATTTACAAAGAAACAAACATCTGGAAAACATATAAACATAAATAATGACCTAACTACATTACAAAAATATATGGATACCAATGAACTGTGTGCATGTTGTGCAAAAAGTAATACTGTATATTAAGACATAGGTGGTGACTAAGATATGGGTTACTCAGATGTGTTATGGGATTTGGCTGCACTGGTCAAGAAGTGCACCCATCAAGAATGTCATGAAGTGCCACTTTGAGAGGTGCCCAGGCAGTCAATATTCCAAATACAAGATGATCCATATTGTTAATAGATTACAAAGGACTAACACTGCCCTGAAGTGGATTGAATATCAACATGACAAACAGAAAACTGAGTTAAAGTTACTGCCTTCATATGGCTGCTGTGCATTAAAGGGTTAATGGACGCTTGTATTTAGTTTTTATTTGAACAAACCATCAAATGGTTTGTTACATTTAGTTTCATGAGAATTGCATGTGAATGTAACATTAAACACATGGTGAATGGTGGTGGTGCATGTGAATATCAGGACATTAATAAACAATATTACAAGACATTATTAGACAAATTAATCAGCAATTTACTAAAATGCAACCTATGATAAAGTCTGAATTATGAATTACTAACAACACATTTCTGAATGACCTAAGTCCATTACACATTTTCCAAAAATTAAACCTAAGTTGTGTTATTGCATCCAGTTTGAACCATACAGCTCAACTTATGACCTACAAAGTTCATCACTTATTAAATGAAGTATTTAGCTGTAAAAATATTTCAACTAGCTTTAACTACTACTTAACAAACTGTAATAACTTATTGCTTCCCTGTGAACCTTCATGAACCCTCTGACATTTCTTACTGAAACTGATGCCAACTTCAATCATTTTGGCTCAGTTTAAAAACTATGATTAATTCTAAATATAAATATTTATTTATTTAAATATGATTTTAGCTTTTACAGTAATTTCACTTACACTTTTCTGCATATTTGTTAAATTGTTCCACTGAGTGAGAAACAGGAAAATAAAAGCTGGATTGTGAGGATCTGATTGAGAGTCTGTTTTTTAGGTAACCTCTGCTGACAGGGAAATAAGAATCAAATAAGTTATTTAGGTATACCCGCTGTATTTTCATCTCAAGCCGAACGACAACGACAAGAGAGGCGGGATTTATAGCGGAAAGCTGATCGATTGATTGACAGCCGGCCGGTGTTCAGACTCAGAGCAGGAGAGAGGGAGCGGGAGGAGCTAAAGTGATCGGCAGCCGGCTGGTGTCAGGTTTCAAGGAGCAACAGGAGAGGAGGGGAGGAGGGAGAGGGGACAAACAGCGATCGCTGTGAGGAAAAATCAGACAGGAGGAGGTTTGGGGCAAAACGGCTGGAAAAGTGTGGGTGTTGAACGATCTCACTGAGAAACGTGTGGGTGTTAAAACACCCACATCCCCCACGGGTGCGACGCCCATGCAACCCTATCCTATTTCTTATTTTGTAATATCCCATTGACATTAAGAACCTGAAGGCAGTTGTGGGTTCAGTCAAAAATACGTTGACACATGGCATGGACCAGGGAATGAAGCCTGGTCTTCCACATGGTACTCTTGTCGCTGTTTGGGATCATTGTCCTGTTTATGATCCAGTTTTGTCACTTCCGCTGTCAGATCCTCACATTTGAATCCTGAATACCTTGGTGAAAATCATGATGGATGGACTTAAGGAGTCCCATTGCTATAGAACAAGCTCAAATCATCTCATCAGCCATTTGTGCCAATAGTTGTTTCTTCAAATGCACAGCTGTGAATTATTGGTGAACATCTCCAATTTTTCCTGTTTAAGGGAGATTGTTCAGTAAGTCTTGTGTTTTTCATGAGCTAAATTAACTCATTTTCATTAATGTATAGATGCCTTTAAACTTCTGGCTGTTTTATACATTTATCTCATGGACTTTGGTCAGCTGTGCTGCACTATTTCTTGCTCTGTACTTGGAAGTTTTACACTTCTGCAGAAAAAACAAGCAAGCATATTGTCGCTGTTGATCAAAAACCCTGTAACTCAATGAATGCAACTTTTCAGGAAATCCAAGTTCTCAAGCTGACCTCTAATAGACATTTTGTTGAAAGAAGCATCAATTATATAAACGGCCATAAATAACAATCCAAATATGTTATTGATGTGTTCTCATGTACAAAACCAGCTTACAGAATAGGCACATAGAAAACAAAAAAGATTTATTCACAAATATCACACAGAAAATATTCAAGCAAAACACCAGTGTGAAGGAAAATTAGGCATCTTACAACAGCTTTGTGTTTAATAAAGAACTAAAATGGAATAATGAGTATAAAAGGTGATGTTGGTTCTCTCCACTGTCCTCTTTCCCTCTCATACTCTCTCCAAGGCCTCCAACATGATGATGCTGTTTCCTCTGATTACCTTTAAGACAAAACAACAGTTTATTCTGACTGAGTCCCTCACATACTCTGTGTTATCAAACCAACTATGAATCAGTTTGATTTATAGGCTCCACATCTCAAAAACACCTTTGTTTAACCTTTTTCTTATTCAAAATATCAGAAATGTTTGAGCAAAACTCCCACCAGTGCTAGTTGAAAAGCCTCCCAACATTTACTCATACAACAAGTACAGCTTCTATTCTGATATTACCAAACAAACTTAGAATCTAACCATGTTTTATTCAATAAAAAAGCCAATGTCAACAAAAAACTTTAAAAATCCAGGAGAACCATTGATAAAAAAAAAAAACTACTTCCAAAGATCACAGGAAAGTTTGGCTGCTTGGAAATAAATATAAAGAGGTGAAGGGTAGCAGAGACATTTCCACATTAGTCATTATTGATGTAAATGAAAATTGCAACTAAAATGTAGTCTTAAACTGGCTTTTGTCAGACATTGTGGTGATTTCATGGTACTAGCTGATGAAACAGAACAAAGGAAGAAAAATGCCCAGGTACTGACCACCATGCCGATGGTGTTCTGTTGTCCTCCAGGACCCATCTCCAGACAGTCATCCATCACCAGGTTCATGAAGGGGTCAAACCCCCGCAGGACGCCCTGAACGTGTCTGCCTCCATTCAACTTTACTAAATAGCAGAAAACATTTTGATAAGTTATGTTGCATATTAAAAACAAGAGAATGTTCCCCACGGAACCAAAACAATGACATAAACCAGCTAATAACTAATTGACCAAGTCGTTTTAACCCAGAAGAATCAACACAAGTGCCTCTTCCAGCTCCATCTTCAAGCTTTGCCTATACAACCCAAAATAATTTGTGTGTGTAATGATCTTATGTTTTCCTTTAACCCTTGTGTAGTCTTAGAGATTTACCCCAAAAGACTAGAAAACTTCACAGGCCCAAAAATGTCAATGATTCTTTTGGAGGAAAATAATAAAACCTGATTAAAGTAGAAATATATATATTTCAATTCCACTTTTTTAGTCATTTACAATTAGCTTAATAATTTTTCCAACTATTTACACTATAAACAATTTCAAAATAATCTCTGATTGAAAACAGAAGAAAAAAAATCGGAAATATCAAACTTTTTTTAAAAAATAAATCATCATCCTGGATTAAAAAGCAGTTCTTCATATTAAAAAAAAGTTATGTTTATTCATTTATTAGTCGCTTTTACCCAAAGCGACTTACATACAATTAAGTTTCACCCTATAAGGTATGTTGTGATCTGGAAATGTGTACTGTGTATATTCTTTTTTTTTTAAATTGCAATAATTATTTGTGATATTTTAAAATAAATCAAATCCTGAAAATTTTAAAGTTATTTGGCTGATCTGTATTTACAGTATATATTTTCCAAATGACCTTTTCCTGCATATATTTATTGTTTGCATATTTCTTTTACACGTGTTTCCCTCAACACAGTAACTCTAATATGTTAAATCAAAGTACAGTCTAATAAATGTTTTTTTAATTCAGGATGTGACTTGTTTTCTCCAGGACTCTGATGATCTGTGCCCACTTCCCTCGGACATTTCACACCTGTGGTTTCCAACAGATTTGTGTTCCAAGATCATCCCAAGAAATTTTATTTCATTTACACTCCGTTTATATGATCAATACTTAGTTTCACTTCTTTTCTTCTCTTCACTTCAAGATTACATAAAATTCTGTTAAAATGTAAAACATTATTAAGGAAGAACACCATACTTACAGGAAAGCTTTTTATCCATGAACCTGTCAAGTAAAAACAGTGTTTTGGTTAAAGTGGATCACAGCTCAGACAGCATTGCTAATGTTAGCCTCATTGAAATAACTACAGCTGAGCTAACGCGCTTTTTAAATTAAAATCAAGTAAAGAAACCATACAAATACACTTCACACGTTACTATAAAACACTTAAACATACTTTTTCAGCTCTGGAGGGTGTGCTTTGCTCATTTTGTCTTTATTTTCCGGAGGCCGGTGAGCTAATTCGTCAAATTTGCGTTTGACAAAGCCGCGGAAGGAAAGTGTGCGATCTGTGACCGGAAGTAAATCAGCTGACTGTTTATTGTCCCACAGCGCCGCCATGAGTTCAGGAGGAGAAAGTGCGTGAGTTTATTTTTTACAACAATCTCACGAGAGAATGTATGCATTTAGATACTGGATGAGGAATAATCAAGTTGTTATTCTCTTTCTAAATTCACTCTTTATACATTTTGGCAAAATATTCTATAGAATCCCATACTGTGATTTTTCCCCTGAATGTACCGAGTTTGCTGAGGGATAGACTCTATTTTGATTATTTTCACCTACTTATTGTAAAAGGTAAACTATTTATTTTCTAAAGGTCACGTTTTGCTCTTTATATACATATTTCTTTTCATTATTCTTATTACTTCAGTATTATATATGCATACTAATATAATCAAAATAAATACATTAATTCATTCAAAGTTCATATAATCAAAATAAAAGTCCAAACTGATGATCTAACTTGTCTTAATTTGATTTTAAAAACAAAATGACCAAAATTTTAGTTATAATAAAAAATAAGGTTATTGCCTTTCCTGCATTTCCTCCATAACTCTGATTTTAAGAGTAGGTTTACACATTTTTGTGACCTATGGAGAGGAGTGTCATTTACTACACTGTGGTTTGCCTGAGGACTGACATCATGAAAGACTACAGCAGCACATCAATGCACCAGCTCAAAAAGCCAGCAGCAGTTTATTTAGTACAGTAGCTGAGGAGAACTTATCTGGAAAGTAAAACATTTACATGCTACATTGCCCATAACAGTTTTTAAAGTATTACTTAACTTCCTTTTTGTATTTCTGCAATTTATTTTTCCAAAAGAACTACCCCCAAAAATGATCTATTATTGTACCATGTAAGACACTGACAAATCAACTGCTTGCAAAAAATAAAATGTTTCCATCTAACATTTCATGTCTAAAATCTGTACATTAAGTGCTACCTGTCTACTAGCTTGATGATACTTCAAATTAGAGATTTTACTGATTAAATATTTTAATTCTTCACAAGCTGGCCAAAATCTTTCTGCTTTAGCATCCATCTAAACTCAACATGACCTAATGCGTTATAAGAAAATATGGGAAACAAACTCATTTTCTCAGGATCTGAAGAAACTGAACAGGTCAAATCTTCAGCTTTTCTTTAAATAATCAACCTAATATTCAGCATGATTTCAAATGATTAGGTCAGACACTAAAAATCTAAGGTCACATCAGATCATATGGGGTTTTACATCACATTTTTAAATTCACATCAGAAAAAAATGCAAACAAAAAATGTTTCTCAATTGTAAAGTTTTAATTTTGTCACCTATAAAGAGCCCAGTAACAATTTACAAAAAGAATCCCCCAAAGTGTTGTAAATCCTATCAAATCACAGTAGCTGAAAATTATTTAAAGAAGAAAATAATCAAACACTCATAAAGTTACACAGAGGAGCTGCTCAGTCCAAATGTTTGCATAGGTAGAGGAGTTACTCGTCTCATCCTCCGCTGACCCGGGTCCAGGTTCGGGTCGTGGGGCAGCAGTCTCAGCAGGGAAGCACAGGAGGAGATACGACTTGGCTAAACTCAATCAAAGGAGGTGTGTGCAACCAGGACAACAAAGGCCGATGATCTGATGACAACAGTAGTGCCTCCACGAAGCAACAAGTCACTTTATGGAAATCAAACTCCATCTGAGAGCTGAACTACAAAGCAAGTTAAAGTCAGAGTTTCTAACAAAAGCTGAAGCTCCAGTCAAAAACAATTAGAAAAACCAGGGTTTTTCCTTCAGACTGTGAGAAATGTTAAAAGTGGGCATTTGGTGCTGAAAATACGGGAACCCAAATCAAGAGACCATAGTTTGAACGGATGAGAATATTAAAAATAACAATCCAACAACAACAACAAAACCTAAATTTGAAACTTTGGTTTCTTAAATCAAGATGAGAATTTAGAGATGACTTTGTTCCAATAATAAAAAAGTGTTCAGGTAAATGTGTTTTTCTATAATAAACAAACTGATTTATCAAAATCGCTTCAGTTTTTCTGTAGATAAAATAAAATCTGTGACATTAACCTGTGAAACTTAAACTAAACATTAATTTTCTGCAGCACAAAGTGCCTTTTATTAAACCTTGGCAACACATTTTATCTCAACATCACATTTATGAAAATGCACTCTCTCAACTGACATGATCACAGCGAGTTAATTCAACACTGTCTGGGGGTCAAAAATGCTCAGATTAGGTTGAAATAAACCTTCGATTTTATGTCAATATTATACTGCAAAAAACTTTCAGTCTCCATCAATAAAATATTTTGGTTTCAAAATTTATGAACAAAAACATTTCAGATATTTTTATCTGGGATATTAAGGAAAACTAAAAAGGGTTACTTTTTAAGGCCACTTCAGTTTAAAATCCAGGTTTTGTTGTGATGTGCAGAGTACCGGTATATAATTAAAAAAAAATGTAAAGTGGCTTTTAAATAATCTGTCAATCCAACTAGCTCTAAGGTCCAAAACACACAAAACATAATTACAAATAATTTAAGATCACCACCCAGAGATGAATTATTGCCCAAATCATTAGTTAAAGATAGGAATACAGCAGAAGACCAAGATACTGACCCTTTCAGAGCACCGAAAAGAAACCAGATAAAACGTTGCTCTTGGTAAAACACACCATGTTTAGAATATGCATGAACTTCTTCCCAAAAGCACACTAACTCTACGGGTTCAGGTCTGCTTGTAGAAAACAAAATCAGCTGGATAATTTGTTTTTTTTTTTTATTATTTGGCTTCAAAAACAAACATCACCTTTAACTACAGCAAGAAAATCTACTTCCAGATATCAGACCTTCACAGCAGCTCGACATGATGAAGCTGCCACAGAATCAACATTCACCATCTACTTTTAAACTTTTGTTAAATGCATTTTTACCTGTTTTGATACAGTTGAAAGAAATGATAAATACACTATACAAAATGTGCATTTTATGCTCATTAAGTTTGAGGGAAAAAATTAACTCTTGTAATTGATCATGAAACCTGATCATGAAGAGGGAAATTTTGTGTGATATCAAGCAAGCAAGCATTTTTCCTACTGTGCTGCAAAATGAACAAATGTGGCTGCATAGATTTTGTTCCAATGAAATCTGCAGTTAATGGTCAAATAAAAGCGATACAATTTCCTTAACCCTCGGTATGAAGGTAAAGAACAACATTTAGCTGACAGCGTGACTCGGTTACTTTCAAAAACATTGAATCTGCTGCCTAAAGGACCAAACCACCATTAGGAGCCAGCAGTTATGACAGACCTCTAAGCCCCTCACACCACAAGTGTTGAAAAAAAAGGAATTTGAAGACTGTAGAGTCTTCAACTGCTAATGCCGACAAACAATCCACACCAGTGCTAAAGAAGGTAAAGAACAGAGCAGGAGACTAGATATTATTTAATTAGATTTTTTTTTTTAAAGTTTTAAAGTCACATTTGGATAAAGTTTAATTTTAGCTCAGTTTTCAGTATCCGGCCCAGTTTCAGCTCCATTAGATGAATTCTGATGCATTAGGGTCTAAAACCATAATATCAAATTAAACTAATGCAGCTTGTGGATTGTTTGCACATGTAGCTTTATGCATACAAATAACACAAATGACATGATGGAAGCAATTTGCTACAGCCAATCAAAGCAGGTTCTCACTGATCAATGCAGTGCAAACTTAACATTTTGAAAGGGTCTGACTGATGACAAATATAAAAAAGACAAGTGAGAAAAACGTTCTCACAGCTGACTGTTAGCTTGGTGTAAAAGAACCCAAACCCTTCAAGGCAAAACGGCAATTTGACCCAACCACCAGACTTTGTCATCGACGACATTCAACCGGACCGTCTGCTTTAGTTGACATTCTGACCCGACTGTCAGACTTTCCGGGCCTGTTGCGTGAAGCCCTCTGAGATCCGGTCCTCCTCCACCCGGACTCTCAGGTGCTCCTGACAGTGTTCGAGGAACGAATCCAGTGCTGAGAATCCCTGGTGACAGGGCACACAGTGGTACAGCCTCTGCCTCTTTGAACCCAACCATTTGCATGAGTCGATCTCATTCGTGCACACGCTGCACTGGCGCCTCCTCACGGAGGACTGGTGGAGCTCCACGTGCTCCTTCAGCTGCTGCTGCAGAGAGAAAACCTCTGCACAGGAGGGGCATGGGAACTCCTTTACCTCCTCCACAATAGACGTGACCCCTGAATCATCTGGATTTTTTAATACTTCAGGAATCTTTTTGGGCTTCCCTGGAGCTGATCCAACAGTCTTATTAACTCGACATGGTTCATTTGTTGATGGTTTGGAGTCTTTGGTGGGACATCCTACAGACTGGATTCTGATTTTCATGGAGCTGAGTTGTAAAGCCGTGTGTCGTCTGAAATGTGCTCTAAGTGATAAATGATGGAAGAAGACTTTGTTGCAAACCTGACATGGATACACATCTCCTCTCCTATGCCTGCCGATGGTTGGCCTCGGCTCTCTAATCTTTTTCTCTCTGCTGTGCTTCTCTTTTCTGTGCATGTACAGTTTAGAAGTGCATCTAAAAATCATGTCACAAGAGCGACAGCTTAGAAGCTTCTTTTTGGGTTTTAGCCTTTCACTTGCTCCCCCGCTAACCTCTTTCCTCCCCTCCTCACCACCACGGCCTCCTTTGGACTTTAGTTTCTCCTCTATGTGGTTGTTCTGTTTGTGTCGCTGCAAAGCAGACTCTGTTTGGAAAGTACTTGAGCAGATCTGGCACACACTCACAGCTCTGCTGCTGGGTCCTGGGGTGTCTGAGAAATCGGAGCGAGCAGAGTCCGCCTCAGAAACTGGAGGAGAATCATCTGGAAGGCCGCTGGCATCTGCTGTATTTGATGGGGACAGTGGCTCGTTGCAGCCAGCCTGCTGATGGTGCAGCAGCGCCTGCTTCTGACTGAAGCTCTTCCCACACGGGGCACATGCGTAAGGACTGCTGTCCAGAAGGTGCGGCTGGCGGTGAAGTGACTTATCCTGCAGCCTGACTGAATTTGAGAGCCGACTCAAGCACACAAGACATGGGGACCCGAGCCGTGACAACCCATGACAACGCTCACACCGACCAGAATTCTGACTACACTTATGTAGCTGTAAAGACGACTTCAGGGAGAACTCCTTTCCACAGGATGAACACCGGTGAGGTTTGGGGAGCGTGTGCTTTTTTTCCTGGTGTTGCAGCAGATCTATTGCATATGGAAAACCCTTTCCACATTCCCGACAAACATACAGAGGCAGGTGTGCCGGTTCCTGCTGGTTTTGGGTGTGTTGTTTTGTTTCGGCTCGTGCAATAAAGCTGGCAAGTCTTGACAGAGTATCTGCTGCTGGCGTGGTGCGGCTGAATGACTCCCGAGACCTTGACGTGCTCCAGCTGACTCCATCCATTTTTTCAGAGCTTTTCTCCTGCTACAAAAAGGACACAAGTCACAGGTCATGAATCACACAGACAGTCAAGTGATAATGACTGATTTATCCATCATTTGTGCTTGGAAAATGATAAATAAATGCTGTAGTTTAACAAAATGTGCCAACATGGATGAGAATACTGAATATGTATTGTAAAGCATTTGAATCACCACCTTTTTTTAAAAACATAACCATAGCTATTTGTTTAGTTGTAATATTTTTGAAAAGTCTTTAGGAAAGGCACTTAAAGTTGTTTTTTTCCCCCTCATATTTTCAATGGTACATTTTTTTGGTTTGGTTCTGTGTCCAGATGATCAGGTATTGAATTTTAATCTTGAGATCCAGGATCTGGGAAGGACAATCCATGACTTGATGGTGAGAAGTTGTTTAATTTTCTACCTAGTTAAACTTTTATTGCAGTGGTACTGTGTATGGAATTATTGTCAAAATGATGAATAAAGCCACTGCTTTTTCAGATGGTGATTCAAAGTCTGATGAAGTCTCTACAAACTGCAAATGAACCACCTGAAGGTTGATGCATCTCTCATGTTGTGGCTGGATTTTCTCCATTTCTGAAGGACATGACTTCCAGATACCCCACTGCTTGCCCAGCAACTGCTGGAAATGAGCACTAGCTCCTTGCGACCCTGAACAGGCACAGTACAAAAACAGAATGAATAGGTGATACATAGATAGTGTTCATGTGTTAGTTTTGTTTTTCTATTTCCTTTTTTAGGCACACTTCCTCTTTTGTCTTCTACTCCACTTTTGCAGTTTTGGAAAGGCTAAGTTTGTCTGCAAGTAAAAAAATAACTTCGCAAAAACAATTAAAATGTGTTGCTTCCCAAGCTGCCACGTGTCTATAGAAGCCTATTCATGTCCGAAAATTCAAAATACAGTGATATGTAGTCAAGATAAATGACAAGAATGAGAGAGATATATCTAAAAATGGTTAGGACTGCAGATCAAGTATGTGAAAAAGCAGTAGAAGACCAAAGAAAACACCTGGGAAGACCTTTAGGAAGTCTGAAAAACTACAGGACCACTTTTAAGATTACATCAGTCTGTCTGAAGCAAAATATAAAGAAACGAGACTATTCAAGACCTCTGCGCAGTAAGGTGCACAATAAAAATATTAATTCGTATTAAAAAAAAGGTTAAATATATACAGTATAAATATATTTAAAAAAAAAGGGAAGTCCCATGCCTGACAGATTGTAAATCTTTAAGTTAGCTTGTTTCATCATCTCGCTAACGTCCTCAGAAGCAGCTAACGTCCCTAAAGTTTTAATGTTAACTGTAATAAACAATAACCTGGCAGCCAACCTTGTATTAACCTAAAACAATAAACAAAAACATGAGAAAAATCATTAAAACACGACCACAGTTTAGCTACTTGTTTGCTAACGTTAGCTCGTAGCTAAGCTACGCTAACACGTTAAACATGCACATTTCCGGATTTTTTAAAGGCTCACCTGGACTCTCAGACAAAACCAGAGGGACTTTGGGACGGAGAACCGGGTAGAACGGGGCTGTGTGAGTCGTTAACGGCTGGTTCTGATTCTGAGAACCACACTGGCATGGCTGCAGAAGGCAGCGAGTGGATGGAAGTGAAGTTTATGGTATTCAGGGTCACTTCCGACACGTCAGTTTGAAACAGATGTTCGGTTCCCGGTGACTTTTTAAAAGAACTTTAGTTCCACCCACAAACGCACAGTAATTAAAATAAAAATAAATCGAAATAAAATGAATACAAAATTGGGGCCCAGCTGTATTAAAAAATGTGACTTTAATAATTTCATTTAAAACTTAAAAGCAAATATAAAAATCATATATTGCCTGGGGAAAAATCCTGAGCAAAATACTGAAAGCATGACTTAATTTGCAAATAAATATTATTTTGACTAAACATTAACTTATTTTCCATTATATTTATTTATATATTGCCATTTCCTAATTAAAGGGATTTTAAGGCACTCTGCAGAGGAAAATTACTATTTTACTTATGCACCATAGTGAAGACTGTAGGGTTTAGTTATAATTGCTGGACTGATACAAGACAAGATTTCTAAGTAGATGTTATTTGCAATAAAATTAAACATACATGTCTTTTTGTTCTCAAACACAGGACTATCATAACACCCTGAAACATTGGTAAAAACATCAGTCCCAGACAAACGCATAAGCAAAAATGAGGAGTAGGAATTAGTTTAATATAAACAAAAGGAATGAACATACAGCAGGAACTGTAATAAATTAATCACTTAAGGCTTAAGCCAGCTCTGACTAGTTAAGCATTTTAAAACCTTTAGATTGGCCCAAAAAAACATTTGGCTTGACGTTGAAACAGCATGAATGTTTCTTCAGCAGGTCAACACCCTGTCAGCTTCAAGTTCTTCACATCACTTCTTTAAAAACAAAACAAAAACAGCATGGAATGAACAACACCATGGTGGTAGTGACACAATGAATGAATCAGTGGATGGATGCAGTTTAAGGCTACAGGAAAACTGTAACACAAAACATTCAGATCGGCCGATTGATGATTTTCAAACACAACTGCTGCACCATAGACGGCGTAATACAGAGTAAGATTGTCCCAAAAAGTAATTAAAACAAATCAGATTTAAGTACCATTATATCTTCAGTAGCACTTGACGGAGTTTAACTGTAACCGACACGTTTGCAGGTTTACAGTCAGAGACCTGAATCCTGCCACAAAGCATTTACTTCAGAGTGGTTCTGGTTTAGATGAGAAGATAAATAAAAAACACCACAAAATACAAACGTTGATGATTTTTTTACAATCAACATCCTGCATGTTGTGCTGTAATTATCACTGGTATTGAAGGTAGTTGAGTGTGAACATTACCGTAGCAAAACACTGCATTAAAATGAGCCTGAATTTCTGCATTGATATTCAGGAAATAATACAAAAATAAAAGCATGAGTTACTGTGCTTTCCAGGAGTACTTTGTTAATGCTCATAACAAATGCATCATGATGTGTTTTCAGCTGGTCTGTGTTCAGTGGTGTGACCTCTAGTACCAATGAGCATCAACAGATGCTTTTATTCTGTTTAACTGAAGCGTTTGAACTTTTTTTTTTTGCTACATCAACAACAGGTTTAAGGATTATTCTCATTTGTTTGATTCAGTTCCACCTGTCAGGTCAAAAACATGTTGCCATGTTGTCTCATTTTGGGCCGTTTTTAAAATATAAATGTTTATAACTAAATCTGTCTCTAAAATAAATCAGGCTCACTGAGCTGTAGGATACACAAACTACAAGGTCCATTTTTACACGTTTTAAATAATCTACTGGAACGATCCTCATAAGCCTCATGGTGATTTAGAAATTATCTGATTAATCTGAAGTGAGGGGAAAAAAAAACTGAAGCTACATGAGCTGCTTCTATCTAATAGAAAATAGGAAATGAACACAATTTACTTTAGGTCTTAACCCTAAATGTAACTGGAAACCAATCAAATCCACTGGTTTAAACTCTGATTAAGAGATTTAAGAGGCCGATTGTATACAGCAGATTCTGGAAGTCAAATTTTATTCTAAGCTATCTACTAAAAATAGTAGGATGTGCTTATTTAAAACAACCTGTCAGGGTGTGACTAAATACTCTTAAATGAAAAAACAGTTACCTGGTTTATAGCAAATATGTTTTCTCTTCTAAAACAAATAAAGTTTATAACCTTAAGATGCCATCTTTCGCTAAAAGGATGATTTCACAAACATTCGTCATCCTTTAAAATGACGGCGTGTTCTTCTGAGTAGACCTTTCAGGTAAAATCAGTTTAACAAAACCAAAACACACAAAATACACACGGTTAAATACACTGTAACAGTCCAATAAGAAGTGCAGCATGTTGCCTGCAAACAGTCCAGAATAAAACGCAGAATCCGGTGGAATTCACTGGACTTCATCTTCACAGCGTAAAGTTGAGTCAGTCTCTCCAGTGTAACCTTTGACCTTACAGCTGATGTCAGCTTCGCTCCTTCCAGCCAGCCTGGTTTGATTTGTCTACCTCTTATAGTGACTGGGGGCGTCTGCAAACATGTACTTGAGTCTGTAAGCTTCGGCCAGGAGGAGGCCCACTTCCTCGTTTCCCCAGTGGATCGTAGGAAGGTTCTGTAGAAGCAGGAGGAGGCTCTGAGGAGGAAGAAGTAAAACTTTTAAACATTCAGAGAGGAGGATAATAAAGCATCCTACAGAGAGGAGATAAAACGCAGCTCTGAGTGGTGGGGATGGGAGAATTTGTTTTTGTGGCCACATACGTACGTATTTGTTTTCTGCAGTTAACTGACCACTGAGGAGCAGAGGGCAGCCATTTTTGATGGGGTGTGAGTCCATAAATCAACCAATCAATCAACCTTTATTTATAAAGCACTTTACACACAGAGTGACCAAAGTGCTGAACACTTACGTAAAATAGAACATGACAAATAAGACACAATAACTATGATCAAACAAATAAAAAGAAAGGACCAGGTAAAACTGAATGAGTAAAAGAAAGCAAAGAACAACTTGATCATTTCTATTTAACTGAGATTAAAAGTTAAGTTAAAAAACGAGTCTTTTAGAGACTTAAAATCACCATCCTCATGATAAGAGGAAGATGTTCCGGAGTTTGGGAGCAACAACAGAAAAGCTCCGTCTTCTCGGGTCATAAAACCAGTTGAACATCTAAAAGGAATCGCAGCTTGGACCCGAATCGTCTTCTGGGAACATGCTTGTTTAAAATCTGTTAGATAAGGAGGTGCCTGACTGGTCAAATATTTAAAAAACTGAAATCTTAAAATCTATTCTAAAACATACAGGCAACCAGTGCAGGGAGGACAATTTGGGGGTGATGTGTTCGCATCGTTTGTTACCCGTAAGAAGACAGGCAGCAGCGTTTTGAACCGGCTGCAGGCGACGTAGCAGAGAGTCGTCCAACAACCCAGCATAAAGAGAGCTGCTGAGTCCAGTCTAGAGGTAATAAAAGCATGGATTGCCCTTTCAAGGCCACTGAGCTCAGAAAAAGCGCGGTAAATCTCAAGCTTTATGTTAAAATGTAAAGATTAATCACATATTTTACTCTTGTAAACTCTTATAAAGATGACTATCTTGCGTGACCTGATTGTGTTTTGTTCAGCTAATATCACTTCAAATTTTATTTGTTCAGGATGAGGTAGTCATGTTGTTATAACTCTGTGAGTCCTCTTTCTCTCTAAACTCAGACAAATTTGATAACTAAAACCACTGATGCACCATGGGAGAATTTGTATGCAGGCAAAAGAAGTCCAACGTTCAAACTAAAGATTACAATCCGGCCGCTGGTTTATTTCTCCATCGCAGCAACAAACAAACCTTTTCACTTCATCCTTTTTCTTCTGCTCTTCATAAACCCACCGCAGTGCATGCTGGTCCTAAACCTGCCCACATATTTATAAAACTGGTGCCCACAGTTTCTACCTGGCTCACAAAAATCAAACAAAATAATTTTTTTTTTTTTTTTACAAACTAATCTTTAAAATAATATTTTACAAATAAATTAATACAATCTGAGATAATGTCACTGCATGACTGCTCTGTTACTGTTCCTGGATCAGATAAATTGTATTTTGGTCAAATGTATTTCTCCTGATGTTTTTTGTCTTAAATATTGTCAAAATGTTTTAATTTTCTTAAGTTACTAAAGATTAATTGCTCTAAAAAATGAGTTACTTGTGTGTCTTGTTGAATTAATGAAAATAAATGAATAAAATATTAATAGACTAATGAAATAAACCAACTAAAAATAAATAAAAATGACAAAAACAACTATTAAACCTAGAAAATGTCATTTGAAGTCAGTTCAACCAACCCAGATAAACAGGAAACCAACTGAGTAAATGAGTCGATTCAGCCTTAACAGATCAGGTTGAACTAAATGCCATGTTTGGTAGAAAAAAACTATTTTTTAAATCCACATGAGGGAAAATAAACTTAAATGTATTATTTTTAAATTTTAAACAAGTCAGATTAAGTTTCAACCAACAGAAATGATGTAACCTAAACTCTGTATATATATAAAAAAATCACCTGATGCTAATTATGTTAGTCAAACATGCTCCTCCATAAAAATCATCAAAGGCAGCTTTTTATTATTTTTAAACTCAGTACACTGAATTTTCTCAAAGCTAAAAGAGACTCACGAATCCCTGTTTAGTTCCAACAGTGAATAAAACAAGATGATTTTATTTGCTTCTAATTTAATGGTAAAAATACTCAGCCATCCAGGCCATGGCACTCCTTGTAGTTTCATAAAAACACAACAACTGGACTTTTCAAAAATAGAATTCCAGTTATTTTTCTGAAATTACAGGAAATAAATTCTAATTGAGAATCACAAACTTATTTGGGTTAAAGTAAGAAAGTTACTGCAGCTGGATGAAATGATTGAGTTAAAAGAAACGGAAACTTCACAAATTAAAATGGAATGTGAAATCATTTAAATAAAATCATCATTATCATAAAATAATACCAGAGAGGGTTTTATTTCTTAGCGTGACACACTGGCTCCAGTAAGATTAATGTATAAATATTCCTATATTGATACTACACCAATCGCTCACCCCTACCTGAAAGTCGACCATGGACAGGATTTCTTTGCGCCACTCGATGAGAAAAGCAGCACATACGTATAGGTGGAAGTGGGAGAAACCGTCAGTTTCAGCCTGCAAAAAAACCAGAAGGTTTTACTGTTAATTTATAGTTTACAACTCGTCTTGGTGTGCTGTGGTTATTGTTTATTAACAAACAAATATAAACCACATATTTCCTTCAATCTTCTGTATACAGGAGCCGATTGGCTGAGGGTCTTTTGCCCATCTATTTTGGTTTTGCCGAACTTTGATTGTATTTTTGTTTGCAATATTCCTGTTTTCTAGATCACATCCCTTTGACATTGATCCTAATCAAAACCTGGAAATACTTGGATGTTCCTCAGAGACATGCCTGCTGCTGCTCTAGCTTCAGATCGCTGTGCGCGTCAGGATGGTGGTGACAAAGGATCTCGTCCTATTCACTTCTATTGAAGTCTGCTGCCCAACCTAGTTTTAAACACTGGCTCAGTGAGAGGCTGTCTCTTCTACAAATGGAAAAGCTTCAACTGAATGAACTTGGCACTCAAGACAAAGTTGTTTTGCTCTCATGAGGACATTTTATTCTGTAAAGCAATCTGGAAGCTCTCCTGTACCCCAGGGTTCCTATAGTCACTGTGATCACTACTGTACACTATAACTAGGGGTGGGAATCGAGAACCGGTTCCGACTTAGAACCAGTTCAAACAGACCAATTCCATCGGAATTGTACACCTCCAACTTTAACAATTCTTCTCAACGATTCTCTTGCTTCCGTTTCTCCCAAAATTTGCTGGTCAGTAATCTTTCCCATGGAGAAATTAGACTTCTATGCACCTCTCACTGGTCCGACAGAACAATAACCCGGTTTTTGTCGGACAAGCGCACCGCGAGCAGCGGAGGGGCTTAATGAGGTGAGGTCCTGACGGAACCGCACCGGAATCGCTGCAGCGTTTACAGATGAAGTCGCAACAAACGCAGAGTCCCCCACTCCGCTTTGTCACACATCACACTCTGCAGTCTCTGAGACGACTCAGGAGGCTGAAGGCTCTGCAGAGGTTTGAGTCCAGAAGCAGTACCAGGTGACCCGGGTTCGTCCCATTCTGGACCTCACCTCGTCATGCCGCTCTGATGTGTTCGCTGCTATGGCAAGCCCTTTTAACATTTAATCAACAGTCAGACCTCTCTGTAATTCTTATTTTATTCAGCAATAACTTAATTTATCCCAGTACTTAAAAGAAAAAAATAAAACAGACACTCAAATCACACCATGCTTGCTTGTGGTGCAGAAGACTGAGTAGAACTTTTTTTTGCCGTTTAACAACTACTCAAGAAATAATAAGCAGAATCGTTAATAGCATTGATATTGATAAAAAACCTATCAATTCTCACCCCTAACTATAACTTTATCTTTTTTCTCCCTTTTGAAGTTTTTCATGGTTTGGCAGTCAGCAGGATTGTTGTTTGAACTGTTCTAATATTTATTTATATTCTGTATTAAAATAGCTAAACTGAATATTAAAAAAAAAAAGAACATGGTGTTCAGCCGAACAGTAAAATTTATAGTTTGAAAACACAACATGAACCTGAATGATTTAAAAGCAAAACAGTTTAGGGTTAAAAGATCAAAAACAGATACAGGAAGTTTGTGACTCAGCCGGATCGTAATGTTCTGAAGAGCCAGATGAGGCTCAACACCTGGTTCTACCTGGTAAGTGTCCCAAAGACGGATAGTGCAACGAAGAGGCAGCTCCCTCATCAGGAGATTGTTCATCCAGCGGAAAGCAAACTGCAGGTACTCCACTTCGTACTTCTTAAAGTGATTGTGAATGTCGACTGAAGACGGAAAACACACGTTTTAACTTCAGGTTCATGTTCTGAACAAACTGTGAAGCTTTTGATTGGGCTTCAGGTTCCTCCACTCACCATCTATCCTACTGACCAGCTCCTCTAAAGCTTTCACTTTGTTCTGGATTCCAGGCTGAGCAAAGGTGTAGTTGTCCTGAAACAAATCCACTTCATTAAACTGGAACATGGACAGTTCAATCTCAGGTTGACCATGTGTGGCTTTACCTGTATGCCATCAAGCAGTTTGCTCATGCACCAGAAGCTGTCGGCTTCGATGTTTCTCTGGGTCTCCAGAGGAAGCGCTGCCACCTCAAAGTTCTCCACATCCTCCGCTGGAACAACAAACATCACTTCAATTAAACTGACTGGAGATATTTAGATGAAATGGAGTAGGTTAAAGATGTGTATGTTGATAAATCAAGTGTTGTGCTTCACGCAATACCTTAAACGACTATATCACAACTATCAATATATGTTTTGTTGACAACAGTTCAGTTATATACATCTAATTACTGGGATTTTTAGCTTCTGTCATGTGTTTTTAATGCATTCCAGCTCAATCTGACTCCCGTTCAGTAAACTATCCTCTCCCATCTGTACAATTCTCCAGTAGGCTCAGTGTTTATCAGGAAAGAGAAATGTGGTGGCTGAAGGGAAAGTTAAAAGCCCGACAGAAGCTAGCAAGTGTTTAGGAATGGCAAAATTAAAAAAAAGAGATGAACAACTTCTTTATGAGAACAAATGGTGCTTGATCTGTCATCCAGGAGTGGTTTGGGTTTTGTAAAGCAGGCTGACAAAACAGCTGTCTGATTTGGTCTTACTGAAAAATACAAGGGTAACAGGATGGACGTTTGCCGAATAATGGTCAAATTCCTGGTCAACTGAGGAAACAGTCATAAGGTTTGTTTTTTATCTTGAAGAAATAAGGACGAGAGAACCAGTGTGTGAGAGTCGCTACTGCATTAGGCTGTATTGTTAGAAGGAACATTAATTCAGTGGTTAAATATCCCAGTGAGTTTTAGGCCACATCACCCAGCCCCATTGTGTTCTAGCTACTTTTTACCAAACAGTTACACAACAATTTAGCCTGCTTAAAACAACAAACTGTGCAAAAAAAGAAGAACATTAGTGGTTATATAAAAATCACACTGATGCACACGTTCTCACAAATATCACTTACTGACAAACTCGGACAAAAAGACGACAAAAAACGGTGTGACCAGATCATTGATTCCCTGGACGTAACCACTGGCTGGATGACGAATGGCCCAGATGAAGAGAATCCGCTCAAACACCTGAGAAAATAACAAAATCTCTCAGTTTTAACAGATTTAACATCTTCAAGAAAATCCCTAAATGTTAAACAAAACCAGACGTCACAGATTTAGTTCAAAATGTTCTGGTTAACGGTCTTTTACATTGTTATTTACAGTCATAACATTTATGTTATAAACAATAAAAGCTGTTTTTTCTTCCAGCCACACTACAGACTTTTACATAAATCAACTTCTTATTGCAACACTGTGAAGAGATTAGTTTGTGATTGACCAAGTCATCTGATAATGAACAGTTTTGTCCAAAACGTGACAATAAACACACACATTATGTGTTTATATGTTTGTTAATTACAGTCAGATTTTCTGAGTTCTTTCCTGCATCCTGAACTTTTTTAAAAAAGAAAGTCTGTCCAGCTGTGAGAACATAGAGGTTTAATGTGATCAGATTTACTTTGTGTTTTTGAGAAGCCAAATAAAAATCAAAAAACTGCATTTGAGGAACAAAACAAAGTAAGTTAAGTTTCAACATTAAAGTTCCTCTTCCTCTCAGTGACTCAGCACCTCATTATTTCACTCACACTTCCCTCAGTTACTTAAAGGTGCTTTTTAAATTAAATCAAGTTAAAGCTGCACTCGATTTGGTAAACAATGTAGCTTTTAACCTTTTTTTTAATGCCTCTTAACAACGTTCTAACATAGTATAGCTATAAATATATTGTGGAGATTAAAAAAACCCCCAAAATAAACCAATAAAGTAGTTGTCCCGCAGTTCTCTAAAAACTTCAGCCAATCCTATTGTTCGAACCGAACAATAGGATTGGACAATCCGGCTGTCTGTCTGCTGCACTTCCTCACTGCTTGGATCCGTCATTAATCCGCCTGGACACATTTTACAGCAGAACATCCCGGAAGTGTTAGCGCTTCCATTTTAGGAAAAAATACCAGAGTCCCAAAAAAACAACAACACCTTTTCAGCTAGCAGAAAAATATTTTCTGCTAGCTAAAGTATTTTAAATTCTGTATGTTTTGCAAATAACATAAAAAAAATACAAAAAAGGGGGAAAATGCAGCCCCTGAAACCCATTTCAGCTTTAAATCTGACAGCAGATGGTTTTGTTCATCATTTAAACAGCCTGTGGTGATTTATTAAAGCCTGAGGAAAGAGTTTAATTATAAGTAACTCATTTAAAATTCTTATGGGTGACCTATGGTGCATTCATGGTGCAGTGTGAAATTTATGGTACTGCATGACTAAAATCCTAAAATAATATTAATAGAAACGTTTCACAAAAATGCCACTGCATGAGCATTCAGCTGTGGTCAGCTTAATGAAATACCTAAACATGATTTCCAAACAAACTTTGAAGTATCATGATGTTTAAAATAAACACCTCACCTCTTGGACTGCAGGCTGCTGGAACAACGGGATGAGCGGGTTGGTTCTGGGAATGTCGATGTGGATCTGACGGGAACAAACCAGATATCTGTTTTATTTAAAGTCATAATTAGGTGCTTCATGACAGCTGAGGAGCAGTGATGTAATCTACCTGTGGTATTACCTGTCTGTATGTGTCTTTGTAGTGCTCGTCTGTTCTGGAGTGGTAATACTGCTCTATAAACCCAAAATATTCCTCTCGCTTTCGCTTCAGCACCAGCTCTCTGCGCTCCTTGTTAGCTGGAAGGTAACCCTGTCAGAGAGAAAAGAGACAAGTAAAAACAGAACAGAAACTTTATTTTTTTAATCAAGTTTCTGAGAAACAGAACAGGCTGGTCTGTTCAGATAAGAGCAAAGAGGAGATAAAGCTGCCTGTGAAAATCAGCCCTCTGACACTCTGAACTATTACTGAAGAAAAAGTGCTTCTATAATAAAAATGTAGCTTGGATGTTTGTGTTTTTCTACTTTCAAAACAACCAGAATCTGTTCTAAAATATCAGATTTTATAACGCTGAAGTCTTACAGAGAGAAGCCTCCATGTGATCGGACGAACTTCCCTCAGTATTCCTGGCCAGCTGTGCTTCCGAAGTTCTTCTGTAACGACACAAATGTTAAGATGTCAACAATCTACAGCCACAACAGCAAACATCCATTTACCTTAGTGCATCTACAGCTTTAGCTCAGAATATTTCAAACACGTTCTGATCAGTCTGAACAATGTGCTACCTATATTTTTTATCTTAATCTAAACAAAAATAATGTTTTAAAATGTTAAAACAATTTAAAATGATACATTTGTAAACTCACCTAATATTAGAATTTTTAATGGTTCTTCTGAAATGGTTTCATTGCAGAAAATAATACAGAAATGCTAAAAACCCATCCTTCACACGGGAGTATTAACTAATTTATAGAAAAATGAAACCCTTTAATAAATGTTGGATTTCCATAAAGGTTTATATCAGTGGAGGTCACCAGTCAGAGAAGTTTAAGAGTTAACTGCTCATTAGTTCTCATTTATTGGACACTCTGTCTTTTTAAATCCTTGTGAAGCTACTTATTTAAACCAAACAGAAAAAGGGAATCATCGTGAGCATGCCCCTCTTCTTTAACGTCCTGCTGTACCGAGGTCGGTGTTGGGACTGGCCAGCAGCTGCTTGAATTTGTCCAGCCGGTTCTTCTCCCGTACGGTCATGGGCGGAGCCCCCGAAGCGTTCTGGTCTGAGATCCGAGCCACCAGTGGGATGATGGGACGAACTGGGAGAGACTGCTGCTTCTGCAGCGAGGAGCGAACTGAAAAAAAGGAGAAAAAAGAGAGAAAGATCCAGTGAAGGAAATTAAATTGAAACCGAATGTTAAAGTAAAATTTCAAAGAATGTGACAAAATATTTTACCTTCAAAACTCTTTATTATTTTCAATAATATCATAATGGTAGAAATGTTCATTTTAGCAACAACTTCTACAAGTAATATTTCATTTTTTATTTAAAAACATCATATATAGCTTTATAATAAAAATATTTCATATTTTAAATATACTCCATTTTAATGTACTAAACATCAGTACGTCGTCTATCCATCATTATGGTTTAATAGATCAGTGTAACCATTACATCTTGGTTTAACAGTGTCGTGACCGTTTCACTTGTAAAATGATGAATTAGAAACAGTCTGAATATTTATCAGGTGACTTCTAAACACACGTCGTCCAGGTGTTTGATGAATATCACATCAACTATTCATGAGACAGATGGACCTCAACATGAAAAGACAGAAACCTGAAACAGCAGCTCTGAGCCAGCTGAACTGTGAACTACTCAAACCTGTTTCCATTTGGTTTTAGCATCACTGAGGATTTCTGAAGGTTTCTCAACAATTCAAGGTGCGTTTGTTGCTCAAATTATTTTGTATTTTGATCTGAAGTTTGTACTTTGAAAAATTTTCTTTGAGTGAAATAAACTTATTGAATTATTTAATTAAATCTTCATGATTAAATGGCAACATGTAGCTGAAGTGAGAACTCCTGATCAAACCATCCATCGCACAGAGAACAAAGAATAATCAGATCTGGTTTGTGTGATAGATCATACAAGAATCTAGGAGAAACTAAGTTTTAATTTTTAACATATTTATATTTTACACTTTTAAAAAAGAGTTTTTCTTTTCAGTTCATTTTATAATCTCTGAATATGGATGAATCCACCTTAAAGGGATACTCCACCAGAAAATGATTTTTGTCATAGACAAGGCTCTCGATTCACCGGTCAATCTACCTCCCAATCCTCACCTATGGTCATGAGCTTTGGGTAATGACCAAAAGAACGAGATCACAAATACAAGCAGCCGAAATGAGTTTCGGCCGCTTATATTTTAATTATAATTATACTGGTAATTAAGAGTCAAACAAGAGCGTAGTAGCAATAAATTTTTGTTCTTGGCTACATTGAGACTAGATATTAGTTCAGTCCTGTCAGACAAACTATTTCTTTAAACAGGAAGTCGTCTACAACAGGCTTTTATCTACAAAATATTTGGAAATAAAATAACAGAAGTTGCTAAAAACAAATTGCTGAAAGTTGCCTTTTCACAAATTACAAATTTCACAAACTAATGTATTTTGCAAAGAGAAGCTTTAACTTGAAAATTTAAATCACACATAAAGCTTAAGAAGCTCACTTGGATTATAATAACTGATCAGTTACGATGTCTGTGTGAATACAAACCTGTGGGTGTATTTAGTAGATTTATTTCTGGAGTAAAACATGTCCCATCAGGAATATGCCTAAAGCCTGAAATAATCCCATCAGCCCCGCCTGCTGCGTTAAGTCCCTCCTAACAAAGTCTGTAATTAGTTTCACATGAGTCACCAGAGAAGCTGCTCAAGATCTCTGGCATCAGAACAAACTGTTGCTACAGCTGATTTACAGCATACCTGACGACGTGTTGATGTCTGCGTCACTACTGGATTTCACAACCTGGCCGTTGACGTGCTCACACTCCGTGTTGTCGCCCTGCATGTCTGGGAGGTTCTGAGCGTCTGCTTTTGGTGGTTTCATTCTGCGTGACGACGCATTTTCTGCATCTCCTGCTTGATTCGGCATCCCCTAGAATGGACCCAGAAAAAACAAAACCCACTCAGATGAGAATTTTCTCTCCTCATTTCAGACTAGTTCTAATCTGCTCAGGGATATAAATGGTGATTTGTAGCTACCTGCTTCTGGATGGATGATGTGAAGTCCTGGCTTGATGGTAAAAGTGAAGATGGGGGAGTCCTGTGGAACTCCTCATCCTCCTCATCATCAATGTCCCAGGCGTCATCGGTGCTACTGGCAAATTCATGAAAGCTGCAGGCTTTTTTAGACCTAACGTTGTTGAACTTTGGTTTTGTGTCTTTTGGATACCTGCAGAGACAAATGAAGACAACAGGCAATTAGAAAAAGAAATGTCCTAAATGATCACAATGATAGCTGTACTGACATTTCTTTACACAAAAAAATCTGAGATAATGGGACAAAAAAACAGAGTTATTACAACAGGATGCACAATGTTGGATTGCAGTTGTGCTGCACAGGTGCATGCAGGTACATTTGAGAAAATAAAAAATCTGCAGGCTGGTTGCAATGGGACTGACAAATAAAATGGATGCATGCAGCTCAGCTGTAGACTGAGCACTTACGTCCGTCGCAAACAGGGATCAAGAGGTGGATGCTGCGCACCATAAACTGGCTGCACACTGTGGAAGACAGCGTGAAAATCTGTCACATCTGTGTGGAAAAACGCCTGTAGCTCCTCAGTTTGTGAACAAAGTTAATAAAAAACTTATTTAGAGCATCTGCTGAATAATCATTGTTCAGAGGAATGAAGGTGATGGTACATTCTGTCCTTTGGGATTTGTTTCCTCAGTTCTTTGTCAGTAAGTACATACATTTCTTTAAAAATACCTAACTTGCTATCCATAACCCCATTTTAAAATGAGAAGAAACAAGTTAGTAAAAATACCAAAATCTGAAATAAGACCCCCCCCAAAAAATGAAAGAATTTCACATGGATAATTGCGTTTACTGTTTTGATAAAACAAAATCTACATTGTCTTCTTTAAGTTCATGTAAATATTTAACAGGCTGCAAAGTGCAAAAGATAAATCACATGAGAAGATTTGTTTCTCGTCATTTCCTGTGTTGGGCAATGACATCTTGTTGATATTTGAGATCTTTTTTCTATTTTGAATCTGTCATGTCAGAGTTTGAGTAATTAAACAAAGACTTAAACACAGTTGGAGACCTATTGTAAAGAACTTTGTTCCACAGTCTGCTTCCACCGACAGATGAAAACTTATTTTTGTTCCTTTTGTTCATCGTCTCTCTTCTTTTGTCTGTTTTTAATTGTGCAGTGAGAAGAACTAGTGGACAGCTTGTGGCGCTCCCACGTCGTTCACCTCCCGGTGGTGGGCAGTATGTTCAGCGGATGTGAGAATCTTAAACCTAAGCTTATTTTACCCCTATTCTGGCAACTCAAAGAGAAAAAGATGAGATCTGTGCTTTCTTCTGTTTTTTTCCCCAGGGAGCCAAAAGAACAGCTTGATCTGCCCTGGTTTAATCTCTACATCTGTATATATGAAAGTCTGTGGCAGCAAAGAAATAATTAGTTAAAAACAAAGTTCTTTTAAGAGATTGTTTGACACCAGAGGTCATCTTTAGGCTAATGGATGAAAAAAATATATTAAAGCTGATATTATTTGTCTTCTATTAAATATTGTGGGAGTATTTTATTCCACTAATTGCTGAAATACTTTTTTTTTTTTTTAAGAAACACTGTCCCATGAAAAATGAACATTATTATTAGTATTAGTAATATTGTATGAAAGTAAAAACATGCTCAACATAGATCAGAAAATTTATGTTAATACTTTTTAGTTAAATTATTTTAATCTACTGAGAAGCTTTTGTGTAACTGATTTTCTTAAAGCAACTCATTTCCACTCATGAGAATTAAATTCTTATGAGAACTAAAAGATGTGGACCATCCTGCTCTTTCTAATAAGTGACAGAAGGCCTTGTGTCTGAGAACTGAACCTGCTGAGTGTCAGGCAGAGCCAGAGTCTCGTGTTTACCACCATCAGGCTGGTTTTATCAGGAGCAGCTCAAGGACAGAAGGTCTGAGTAACTGCACTTGACTTCCTGTTCAAACACATGTTTGTGTTTGGGTTTCCAGCGTCCACGCTCAACAGTTTCAGAGGAGATCCGTGTGTGAGACAAAGACAGCCACACCCTCTCCTTGGAGATCTTCTCCTCTCAGATTTCTCAAACAGACCGAGCTCTTGTTTTTCTGATCCACCCTCTGACAGTTACACGGAGTCACAGAACAGAACATCAGTCATGAAATACCGGTAAAAACCTGGATATCCACATGAGCACGTATCTCATATCTTATTGATGAGGTCCATTGAGTTTTGATCTCCACGTGTGCAAGGAGCATTTTGCTTATGTTTCTGTACGATCAATTAAAACTATTGTAAAGCAGTAGATTACAGAGTCTTCTATTCTGAAGAATCCTAATCACAATCATAAATACTTATAATTAACTCAAACAAGCTTAAAGTAGGAGAAAACGTTTATGATGTATACGTCTGCCTACTGTACATTGTGTGTTTGTGTTAACTATATTTTAATATGCTAAATTGTATTTGTTATGAACAACAAAACAAGGATTGACTGTTAAAAAGCAAATAAACCAAAATAAAAGTTTTTTTGGAAGCCTATGATTTGTTCAGATTATTCATTTAACTGACAATTAAAAACACTTATTTTTAAGCTTTACTATTGTGTCACAATTTTTCTGTTGCAGTACCGAGTTAAAATCTTGGGTCACTTCAAATTTTTCAATGTTTTGCTTCAAAAAAGCAAAACTTTTAAAATGTTTTAAATCAGTTGTTCTCCAGAGGTTTTGTTGAGTGTTTTGGCTGCTTAATCACTCATTCTCAGCTCAATGATCATACAAGAGATGGATCAGTGTTGTGTTGACACTTAAACAACAAAGAAACTAGCCTAAGTTTATTTAACCAGATAAAAGACCCATTGAGATCAAGACCTCTTTCACAAGGCTGACCTGGCCGAGAAAGGCAGCAGAACACATCATAATAGGGAATAAAACAAACATTAAAATAGATAATATACCGTAACTATATACTTCAAAACATATCTAACAAATTTGTTCCCATTTCTTTATTTGCATCTAAAAATAGGGCTGCACAATATATCGAAAATGTATCGTCATGGCGATAACAGGACGTGCGATAGTCCCATTGCAAAAGACGTCAAAAACGGCAATAACTGCTGGGTTGAAATGTTTCCATATGTTCTATAAATCAACTCTTTGTAAGCTAATACGGAAGTATTTGACCAATCAAATGTAGCCCTTCCCATATGTGACCAATCAGATGGCTCCGTTTACGTTATGCGCCCGCCCCCTACGTAACCCGTTTGATGCTACCTGAGTTAGCTTTGCTTCGCGTAGCAATGGCTGAGAGCAAAACAAGTGAGGAAAATGTCGGCGATGACCTCGTGGTTAAAACAATATCATGTCTCTCATTTGGAGACACTTTGGTTACAAGAGAGACAAAGTTCTACAAACACGTCCTCTGCAGGGGTGTGCTTGCTTTTGTGTGTGTATGTGTGTGCGTGCTAGCATGTGCTCCTGCGTCTGTGTGTGTTTGTGCGCTTGTGTGGCTGCATCCGGCATTCACTTACAGTGTTTTACGCTAAGCTAATGCTAAAGGAGTATCGCCAGAGGTGAATATCCGCCTGCCGGATCAAGAAAACGGCTGGGCTGTTTACAAATTGTTTTTGCCCACTTATCTAACTCTGAGGAATATGGCAAACGTTTTTTTTATAGATCAGATGAGCTTTTTCCCATTAAGTGGATATGCAGCATGAATCTATTAGTAAAGTTTTAGCAGGTCTTTGGAATGCATTTGCTGCTGGATGTGCTGTGGTGCCCAGTACCTGGACTACTAGGGGAAAATGGGTTTGTTTATATATTGCATGTGTTATCGTCATCGCAATATTAAGCACTGTTATCGCATATAGCAGTTTTTCCTAATATCGTGCAGCCCTATCTAAAAATAACAAAAATAAGATATAACAGGGGTGCACACAACTAGTCCGCATCAGAACCGGATTTCATTCATGCGTACCAGAATCGACTGCCCGAACGCGCCTTTGCGGATCGCTTCTGTGGTCCTGATGGGAGACCCTTTGATCTGATGAGCTTCACATCCTGTTGCAGCTCAGTGAATGAGTGCTCACATGACCTCTGAAGCTAGGAGACACACACAGCAGGACCTCCAACACACACACAAACACAGCATCTCCAATATGAGTGGCACCGCACCATTACTCACAGCTCCCACAATCACAGTACATCCGACCCACGCACGCAACTCACACATGACCAGGAGGGGTCACAATAGATCCGTGATCTGTACCAATCACCCTCTATGGTTCGAGACACGGTTCGTGGATCCAGCAGCGCTCGTGCGTTTGCTAATTCCTCCCCGACCTGACAGCTCGCGCTCTGAATCTGCTAATAAATAATTCCCGTCTGAGAAAGGCGTTCATTTTGTCATCACATATCAAGTTCTCTCTATCAGACTGATTCTGATCCACTCTCTGATGCGTGCGCGCACGGAGCGGCTGAGCCTCCATCAATATCCGTCAGCTGATCATCCTCTTTTCTGATGGCAAACCAGACTCATCTATTTCTGTCTAAGATAACGTGTTGTGTTGGGACTTTTATACGAGCTATTGAACGTTAATATTAACGGTGCTCAGTCAGGAGCGATCAGAACACCTTGATCATCCCCCCACCCCCCCGGCAGAGGTGCAGACCAAACACCAGAGCCAGGTCCTCCCTTGAGAACATATGATGAAAAATTGTGTGCACCCTTGCCTATAACACACCTTGGAGGCATAAAAATAGCATTTTATCACCAACAAGGTGATTTCCAAAAAGCTTTTAGCTGAAAACTTGACATTCAGTTGATTATCGTCTGAAGGGTGATGCATCTTTCAGGTCCTGTTTTAGTTTTTTATATATTTTACTATTTCTTAAATTTATGAATTTTCAGATACTTATCATCTACTGGATAGTTGTATTTTGGTCTGACTAATCAGAAATATGAAACTCAAAAATGAACTTTTCTTTCTTTGAATATTACGATTCAAGAATGCACAATTTCCAAGCAGCAAATAAAAAACAGACATTTCTTTTCTAATCAACACTTGGAATAGCAGAACTTGTATGGAAGTATCTATATTCATTGTTTTTCAAGTTGATATTTATTTAACCGCATTTTATTTATTACAGATCTTTGAGATCAATAGGAATCAGCCTAAATCGGTATCAGCAGGTCAGAGCTGTGTAAAAATCAGAAATTGGTATCACCCTCAAAACCAGAATCAGTGCGTCCCCTATAGAAAAACACTTTTTTTTGTCTTAGTCATCTACACCATTCTAATCATTTTCTACATTTTGTTTTATTTTATGACTGTAAATGCGGTGTTTTAAATATGCTGTCTAAATTTGAATATAATGGGTGTCACCAGCAGCTGTCAGCGCTGACTGGCGGTTAATGACAGATGAGACACCACGCTCCGAGAGAAACCGCACAGAATAAAGCGATGGAGGTTCGTTTCCTTTCAGCTGACAACACAGAATCAATTTACACGACCCAAAACGACAACAATGTGCTCGTTCCGACTCACACAACACAATTTATTTCTGAAGTCCTTAATCACAACGATGCGAGATTAACCGTCCAAAGTCCTGTTTCTGCATCCATTTCCATGTTATCTTATGATAAAATTGACTACATTAAATATTTATCTCTTCGGTAAAACTGTCGTTGTTTGCTTTGAGAAGTCAGTACTGAATAGAGCACGTATTTGTTATGTGTGAAGGGACGGAAAAACGATGACTAACCTTCCGGGAACCTTAGCGTTTCTCCTCCAGAAATTGATCCTGTTGTCGGTGGCCATACTCGGATAGAACAACCTCCTTCAGACCGACAACCACATCGGCTCCTCGGACCTTGAAACTGCGAGAGCATAGGGGGGTGGGGAAGACCCGCTTCCGTGTTTTAACAGCTCGGCCGCCGCTCGGTTCCCTGTCGTCACCCTCTCGGTGGGTTTAAACGGTTTGAAAATAAAAATATTTCACTTTCGGCCGTGAGGATGAGCGAAGCGGCGCTCTGGAAGCCGCCATCTTGGAAGGCAATGGTCTGTGCGCGTGATTGGCGTGCGGGTCTAACAGGTGCAGTAAAAGCAGCCAATAGGAAGAGCCGGCGGTGGATGCTACCTGATGAACACAAACAGGCCCGGAAAACTTCCTGCTGGTAGCGGGAAGTTTATCATTAAACGCCTCATTTCTCCTGGGACTTCGTTCAGGTTGACGCCTACATTTTACAGGTTTTACAGGTAAAGAAAGAGGTGAGCTAGCTTAGCCTTTCTCCATTGGTTTTCATTAACCAACCAACCAAAAACTGCTAGCCTCTTCTTAATGTTTCTACTTCCAAGTAGCTAACACAACAAAAAGAACAATGAAAATCA
This sequence comes from Callopanchax toddi, assembly GCA_006937965.1. NCBI lineage: Eukaryota > Metazoa > Chordata > Actinopteri > Cyprinodontiformes > Nothobranchiidae > Callopanchax > Callopanchax toddi. The sequence continues at coordinate 3,281,777 of SSNR01000045.1, read as the reverse complement.
ACAACACTGAACAACAAGAACATTTACAAAATATGTAATAGCAGCATTATATAATATATTGAGATAAAATAAAGCTGCCAATATGCAAATGTTAAAATATTTAGAAAGCTTTAGAGCAAATTTACATATTAGCAAAAAGGTTCGACTAAATTATAATAAAACAGATAGAGTAAGAGGTAAGTGTCTTAAAATGCTTGCAGTATAATGTTTGGTAAAAATGTAAATAATGGAACATATTAAGCATGTCACACATTTTAAGACACGTTTTTGTTAATAGACAACACTTAAACTTGCTGCATATGTGAGTTTAAATCTAACCTTGATATTTTCTTGTTAAATATTTACTTAACAACATTTTTTTTATATAATCACCCACGTATGAACTCAACTATAGGTTTTCAAAGCAGGCACACTTTGATATGTTGGGGCTGAACAATCAACATTTTTTAGAAAGTGAACATTTAAAAAAAGGCTGTATTTTTGCTGCTAGGATGTCACTTAAAGTGATTTAGGATTGACCGTTATCATGAAAATGACATAAAGTTTATGTTTACATTTATCTTTGTTACAAATATGCTGGCACATTAACCTGAGACTGACACGTTCCACTTTTTGTTGATATTTATTTTATGTGTTGATTGTCATTGTAGATCTTTTGTTATTTTTAAATCTCTTCTTACGACCAGTGAAGCTAGTGCAGTGGAAACTTGTTGTATACTTCTACACTGACAAATAAAAGGAATCTTGAATCTTAATCAGATGGACTGAAAAAAGTGTCACTCAGGCATCATTTCCTGTGGCTTCTGTGTTTAACAAGCTCCTTTTTCAGTCCTTTCATTCAAATGGTGAACATGAACAATGATTCTGACACTGCGGTCTCTGAAATAAATATTGGTCCTAATATTCAACCACAAATCCTCCAAACACTCTGATACTGAACTGGCATTTACTAAATAAACAAACCAAGAGAAAATAGCCTTACAGCAATAAGTAAACTAAATAGAAGGCCTTTAATACCTTAAAGTGATGCATATCCCTCACCACCTTTCATGCCTAAGTTTTAAACTAAGGTCATCCTCAGAAATGATGGAGTTATAGATGTTTTGGTCAAATCTTGAAAATATTGATGTTAGCGCTCAGAGAATTAGTTTTAAATGACTCAGCTACTAACACATGGGACTGCAGCTCAAAATCTGTAAAATTGACTAAATTATTACCATTACATGTTGGTTAATGGTCATCTTAAACTGGGTTGACTTCAGATGTTATTTAGTTGTAGATGTACATCCAGTGATTCAAGATATGTTTGCTAACAAACACATGATTGCCTTTTTTTACTTTTTGGAGCTAGGTAATAATAAACCAGTTTGGGTGTAAATTTAACTTAACTTGTGAAGCTCCCCTGCTAAAAACCTGCAGCACAACACAGTCTCATTTATTCATTTACTATTTCACACAATATTTACATCCTTCAGGTCTCACTGAGCCTGCAGCAACACAGGTTTGTTTAATTTGCAACTCCTGCAATCTTTTAGCTACAGTGTAAATAGTAGTTTTTGTTTGTTATTTTAAGATAACTAATCTTTAGAAACCCCCCAAATCTGCAAGTGTTTTTCTGAACGGTAGAATTTAAAGGTGAATACAACTATATGTGTTAAAATAATTGTGGTGATGCAGTAAAACAACGTGGTTCTTTAATAAAAGGAACAAACTTAGCATTCAAATCAAAATACTTCCCTCCTCATGGTGACCTTGGTGTTTTATGTTTTAAGATGCTGCCCTTACAGCGTATGTCCACATGAGGTCAGCATTTATCTGCTCTAAAACAGGCCATCAGTCAAAACAGAACCAGTTCAACCACCGGTTATTTACTGTAAATGTTTTAAAAAGTGACTTTTGCTTTTATCTCAGGCTGGATGATCAACAGCAGCTGTGTTTTTTTATTGAATGATGAATCAAATGAAGTGAATCATCAGTGTTTTTGTTGTTCAGATTGAAAGGAATCCTCACAATGAGTGTGTTGACATTGCTTTGCTGTATTCAAATGCAGGCAAATGACGGTTTTGTAGACAGAACTTGGTTTGCTGTCTATTTGAATTGCAGGTGCTCTTTTTGTTTGTTTAAGGAAATCTCAACAGGCTCCGCCCAGCTGTGCTCACCTCTGTCAGCGCCCAACGGACATCAACTGACAAAAAATCCAGGTGAGGCTTTAAATTTAGTTCACTTGTTTTTACTGGCTGGCACTGGTCTTGTTTTTGGTGACAATAAAACCTGCTTTGACCCATTGTATTTTTTGCAGGATTCAAATATTTCTTGGAAATATACATTTTTTTAAAGTTTCTTTAAAGTTTTTCTCTGTTATTTTCGGTGACTCGCTGAGGGAAATGTTGGTGCTGAAGGGATAAACTCTCAGTCACAAGACCAGACAATGAGGAACTGTGTGCAGGACTGCTGAAGCTGCCTGGGGGAACAAGAGTTTGCCAAAGGACTCTGCTTATACTTTTCTTCTCAGAGCAGCACGCTAATTTAGGAGTTTCTGACCAAACCACAAATTCCTCTATAAATTTGCAACTTATTTTTAGTTTTTAACTTTAAAAAAATAATTTAACTCTGTTTTTTTTCTGAGAAATACACAGAAGATCATATTTTTTAAACAGCATGTAAGATGTGATTTTCCTTCGCACATGCTTTGTGAAGTTTTACGCCCCACAGGCATATTTTTGTGTTTGTGACCCCCCCCCTTATTCTGCTTCCTCTTATCTTTGAAAGCTGCATTTTGTCTTTCTCTTCTCCGTTTACATTTAAAGAAAACTGCCCTGACGGCATTCTTTAAGAAAAGAGGAGCTGTTTTTGTCTTTTGTTGGGATCATTGTAGCTTTTTGTTTGAAGAGTTTCTGAAAGAATTGGAAAACACTGAACTGTGAGCCTATTCAGAGTTTTTCTCAGTTGAGGTACGTCTTTATTTCTTCATGACTCATTGTGCTCGCAACAAAAAATAATTTGAACTTGTTTGTTTTTTAATCTAAAATATGTTTTATTTAAGTACTGACATGAGTATTTGTGTTGATGATATGTTTATGAAGCAAAGGAAACCAACTCTTAACACATTTTGTTTTCACATTTTTCAGTTTTGAAACTTCCCAGAGCTTCTAACTGGGTGCGCTTCTTCATCAGGTCCATGGTGATGTCCAGCCAAACCCTTCTTCTTCAGGTCAACGGGTTATTGTTGGCTGTTCTCACGCACTCCTACTGCGATCGGGACATGAAGGATTGCGGATTCTCAGAAAAAGGTAGGACAGCTGCCTAAAAAAAGAGGAAGTTTTTCTGTGTGACGCTGCATGTTTGTGCACTTTCCACATATTGTTTACATTCTCTTACTTCTTCCCATTGTTACCTTCTTTGACCTGAGTTACTGTAAAACTACAATGTGCAGTAAGCGTGGATGGTTCCCACATACGTTACAATGATAAATATTTTCTATACACTCATGACAGGAATTTGTCCAAATCAACGTATATGTCAGAAATGGATCCATCTGCTTTTTATGTCTGCAAAAGCTTTTTTGTAAATTTTTAGATTATCTTTTTTACGTAAAATTAAAGCTGCACTCAGCAGGTTGGTAAACAAGCTACACATCGCTAGCTATTTTACAGAAACACGTCTCAGAGCACTCACCCATCCTGTGGGTAAAATTGGTAGGCCATCCTTCCCGCGGACATGGGACCCTGCTTTGCCACGGTAACAATGCAGAGTCTTACTCCAGCCATAGATACGTTCCCCCAGGTTTCTCGTCTTTTTACCTCCGAATGTTTTTAGTTTTCTACTAGCTGAAAATGTGTTTTTTTGGGGGGGGACTCTGGTATTTTTTCCTAAAATGGAAGCGCTACCAGCCGGCTGTTTCTGTCCTCCTTTCACTTCCGGGGTGTTCTGCTGCAAAATGTGCCCGGGTGGATTAATGGCAGATCACAGCAGTGTGGAATTGCAGCAGACAGACAGCCATTGGCTGAAGTTTTTGGGGAGCTGCGGGACAACCACTTTATTGATTTCTTTTGGGGATTTTTTCATCTCCACAATATATTTATAGCTATACTATGTAAGAACGTTGTTAAGAGGCATAAAAAAAAAAAAACGTTAAAAGCTACATTGTTTACACAATGAAATGAATGGTACCTACTAGCATGCTATAGGTACCATTCATTTACAGTGTTTTACGCTAAGCTAATGCTAAAGGAGTATCCCCGGAGGCGAATATCCGCCTGCCGGAATCAGGAAAGCGGCTGGGCTGTTTACAAATTGTTTTTGCCCACTTATCTAACTCTGAGGAATATGGCAATAGACAAAAAAAAAAAAAAAACTTCCTGGTGGAGTATCCCTTTAAAGTTGTTAACTGAAAACTTGTCATACAGTCGATGATGAGATGGAGGATGATGCAGCTCTCAGGTTTTGTCTTTGATGAATTTAAAGATTCTAATTTTAGATTCTGTTCAGTATTTTTTTTTCTTGACACTTCAACTTGTTGAGTTTTCTCACTTTTTAGAGACTAATTTCATTTCATGCTGAGACTTTAAAAAGTTTTGACTAATACATCATGGAATCATTCTGTTATTGCAAAATAAAGTGATCAGGTGTGCTCAAGACTTCCACAGTAAAAACTATTCCTGTCTCACCTCATAAAATGGTCTCGGTTCACCTCGTCTCATTTCATCTGTGGGTTATAAACCAGATTGTGTTTAGTTGTAGTACTTAGTCATATTCAAAGTAAATCCAATATTTGTTGAATCTGGATATTTTTATTTGTGATTAAAGAGACATTTTATAAACAATGAAACAGATTCCTAAAAGCAGTTTTAAAAACATTATTTTATTTAAACTGGAACACGTTTTTGCTCTGACAACATCTCTTTCCAAACTGTACTGATTCTGCTGTTGTGACCTTCTGAGCATCGGGGGGGGGGCTGACCCCAGATCAGATTGAGGTTGGTGACATTTTACACTTCAGTGCCTGCGTATGGCACATTAACCCTCAGATCGCACTTTATAATGCAGTGTATAAATCTGTGAAGGAGAAACGTGGCCCGTGTTTTCCTTCAGCACCAGTTAGGACTCCGTTATCTTCGATGAAACGAATTCTGTGAATTACATAATCAGAGCTGGAAATGAGTTGGATTGTGAAGAACTGCAGAAGGAGGGCAGGATTAAAGGGGAAGATTTTGCTTCCTTCTTGCATAATGTGCATATATTTTGTGTAATTCTGCTAAACTGAGAGAGGAAAAAGAGGACGGGGAGGTTTGAGCGTGCACTTATCGTAAAACAAAGTGTCACACTGTTAACTGCTGCTGTGCTTTTAGTAAACATCCATCTCGGCTTCAGCATCATTATCACCCTCCTCATTATGGATTCACAAACAACACACACTCGCGTGAAACCGCCTCCAACGCTGACTGCGGTCGACACACTCGGTTTAGCTTTGTGTGTTTGCATCTGTGAGTGTGTGCAGCAGGCTGAGTTATGAGTGTGAATGGAGTGAGCGCTGTTTGACCATGTGCATTGTGTTTTATGAGATGAGCAAGCTTTAATGACTCTGTCACCAGTAAATGGGCACTGATTTGTAGCACAGCTGTCGCTCCACACTCTCATCACACACAACACACACCTACACTTACAGCATATAATATATTTATACTCACACAGCGCAGCTTGTGTAGGTTTTGGCACAAACAGTCTCATTAACGCATGTTGTCGATGCAGAGAGTAACTGCAGTCTGAAGTCTAATCAGATAGAAATTACAGCTGCTCAGATGCAGGCAGCACTCATACATCAGATTTCATTTTTAATCAATGCACCTATTCCTCTGAGAAACCATTGATCTGCTGATTCTGTGGCTCCATTTTCACCTTTATGGATGCAATGCAGATTTTTTAAAATTATGTTATTCACTGAGAAGATGTAGCAGAGAGACTCTGAACGTCGTGTTTGCAAACACCCATCCTGCAGAAATGTCCTCCACATGTTTTATAACTCAACTTGTTTGGAGAGGAAGGTGATATAAAAAAACATTTTTTGACTTTGGATCAATAACAAATACCAACAGTAAAAAATGAATAGAATCCGACCATGAAGGATTGTTTGGTTTAAGAAGGGTTAATTTAATTTATAAAGCTTCCCCAATTAGAACAGGAGTACTTTTAGAGCTCAAATCAGATAAAATACACAAAATCAGTTATTTATGATCCAGTTTATTCAAATTCAATCAGAGTTGTTTTCTAATTAAAATAATTCTGTCAGAAAAGTAGATTTTTCTTAGCTTCTGATGTTGATTTCTGAATAAATTTAACAGTTTTTAAATAATTAAAAAAAATACACATTTGAATTGGTTCTTAGTCTGAGAGTTTACAAGAGTGAGAATATGCTTCCACAAAGTATTAGTTTAAATATCAGGAATCACTTTATTTGTCATTGAACCAGTTACCGGATACAACAAAATTACGTTTCAGTACAACCTGACCAAGATTTGACACACAGAACATTTAGAACACAAATTTGCAGCCAGCCAGCAAAAGGCGAAAGTCGGATTAAGATGTTTTTGCCTTAGGGTCTGTGTGTGCGTGTGTGTTTGTTAGCAAAGTATCTCATTAACCAATGGACAGATTTTAATTAAACTTTCAGAAATTCTTCATTGGATGAACATCTGCTGATTAACTTTATAACTGACCTCATTCAAGATGTCCACCGCCACTAATCAACATTAGCAAACACAAAACTGTCTCTTAACTCAGTCAACTTGACAGATTTGACCTAAACAACTAAATGACTAACTCCATCATTTCTCAACATGCGGTGATGTTATTTTAAATCTCTAGTTTGAAAAATGGCAGGCAAATTCATTCTTTCAAGGACTAATAGACTGTAAATATTTTTATATTTCAGCTGAACTGTACAAGAAATATGCTTTTAAAGGTGAGGGAATGTTTTTGAAACTTTCTATCATTTTTAACAGTTTGCACTTGGTCCCTAAAGGTTTCAGCTTTTTTGACCCACAAACTAAAAGTCTCAGACTTGTGACCCTGACTATTGTTGGTTAAACACTACAAATGAACTATTTAACAAAAGTCCTTGTTAAGCATTATTTTATATTTTGTGGCAGTTTAGGAGAAATATACCATTTGCAAATCATCTTTAAAGTAACTGGATTTCTGTAAACTCTCATAAGACCCCCTACCGTATATGTCATGACCTACAAAAGATCCCTGACCTCAAATTTAGGAGACAAATGTACATGTGTTAAATTTTGTAATGAATGTGTATCAGATGTTAAAAATAGCCTGGACAAGTCTGGAATTTTGAAAAGGAAACAGGGGCCTGACAACATTTGTATATCTACATCTTTTGTTTGTTTATAGTTATGGACATTTTCTTCAGATGACTTCATGATGGTTTGACAGGTTGAGTTGTTCTCCTCAGTCTGAGATGAGAACAACTTTTGATTTTTTTTTTTGTGTGTGTGTATTTTTGAGCTCTTTGTGGTTCTGTGATTGGACTGGGGCAGTTTCATGTGATGTTATTACAGGTAATGACCAGCAGATGTCACTGTTGCAGAGTTTTTGTAGAGTTCCTCAGATTTGGATTCCTGTTTTTTTACTTTCCAGTGGTTGATCATCTTCTTCTTCACTTTATTGCATCAACTTCTAGACCTTCAGACAGGCGTGTCGATCTGTCCATCTGTCTTGTTTACACACTCTGAGCTTGCTGACAGTGTAGCAGGTGTGCCCTTTTGATTTCAGAGAAATGTCAGATGATGACGTGTATGAAGAGTGTGTTTGTGTTATCAAGTTTGAAATGATTTCCCATCTTCTGCTCTTTTCCTCTCTCCCTCTCTCATCATCTGCTTTGTGTCTTTTCCCCTCTGTTCATTAGGCGACGGGGCGCAGCAGCGATTCCACTCATGTGTGCTGCTGCACCTTGTTGACTTTAGCCTCATTAGGAGGCCAAATGAATATGACGAGTTGTGACATTAGGCTACAGCTGGAACAAATGCGCCAGCCGCTCACTCCTCAGCCCGGCCAATTTTTTCCCCCCTCTTTCCAATTTCTTACCACGCGTACACAAACATGCGCTCGCTTATTTTTCGGGGAAGAGCTTGATGGGTTTGCAACAATATTGGAAAATGTAGATGGGCCTGTGTTTTGAATTGGATTGCACGCTTTGATGCAGAGACAGATTGTAAACTGTGGTTTTTATTAAATCCTTCATTAGGATTCATCAGTAAGATTGGATCAGAAAAAGGTCACAGATGCACCCCCCCATACGTCTTTCCTCTTTGCTCCATCCCCCGCTCGTATATAAATCTGTACCCTCCTCCACTTTCTCTGTGTTTACCCCCCAATCTTCGTCTTTTTGCCTCCACTCAGCAAAGGCAACATCTCACTCTCTTTCCTCCCTCACTAGCCTTTGCCCAAAACAAATTTGCGATGAAAATGGGGAAAAATGATCATCATGGGCCTGGTGGAGAAACACAAGGTGAAAGTGACATTACACCCCCACCCCCTCATCCTCGCAGCCATCTAGCCTGGCGCCAGTGGGACGCCCGTGCCACAAATCATTTGTATACTCTCATTTCTGCAAGCGGCCCGCGATGTTGCTTACTGCTTAGCGAGCAGATGACTTTTAGAAAGAAGAGTGAATTGGGAGGGAAGGATGACGAGATGGTTGAGATGAGGAGGAGAGGGGAGTGATGGGGGGGGGGGGGGGGGGGGGGGGGGGGGGGGGGGGGGGGGGGGGGGGGGGGGGGGGGGGGGAATTTACCGGCGTGCAAGAGGACGTCTGTGGGAGTTGAAATTGAGAAGGAAATTGTGTGCGCCATATGTCAAGTTCTGCAAAGGAGGTTTTCATTGCACACCTAGATTGTGTGTGTGTGTTTTCTGTCACAAAATGAACCATCTGGGTTGTTTATTGAATCACCTTCACTATTGTCTGCGTTCCCTGCTATTATCACTGAAAGAGCTACAGGAAATGTGGCGCACATATTGTCTGTATCTAGTGTTTGGTCATCTTTGTCTCTCACATGTAAGCACACACTCGTGCGCCCTTCCCCCAGCCGCTGCCCGGTGTGAGGCTTCATGATTCTTCTGCTACACTGAATAAATTCTGCATGCAGTCCGAGCATTCAGGCGAACACGTGACATCACCAGAAAAATAAGATTATTTCACCTGAAACATAAGAACACATTCTAATTCCAGGTTCATACAGCAGAGCGGACACACGAGAATCAGCCCACACATCCACCCACACACAAACACACACATACACTCACTCAGCTTGGTGTAAATATAGAGCAGAGACAGTGTGGCACAGTGACCTGCAGAGGAACTCACACACTCTGCCTGCTACTTCCACAGGGGCCTGTGCTTTCAGGAAAGACATGCAGTATTCATGGCTCAGTCACAGGATCCGAGAGGCAGGATGGTGGAAACACGGTGGAAGTGCGCTGCAGGCGGCTCAGCGGGGCTCTGATCCTGTTACACAATACGTAGATCTGCTGTCAGGTTTTATGTTTACTCTGTGAAGTGCAGCAGACTCTTTTCCCCAAAGTGTAAAACATTTTCATATTAGAGGATTTAGATTTATTTTTTTATGTGTGTGTGTGTGTGTTTTATCCTTCGTCTGGTTGTGTGTTTCATGTGTTTGCATGTCGTCTTTACGCCCCACTGCCTGCTTTGAGAAATGGGCCTATTCTTCATTATCACCCCAAAGGCAGTCTGAGAGTCAACTGTCTCGAACACACACACACACACACACACATGCATTTTGAGGACGCTCATTGTGACCCACATTCATACGATTCAAGCCCTTTGGGGCCTCCGGGGAGTCGTGCCCCCAGCGTGGTGCACTGTGTAGAAGCCGTGACTTTAGATCTGCACCTTCATCCTGTCCAGGGCAATTACAGTTATCAGTTCAGCCTGCAACACAAGCAGGTTTCTGTTTAGACAAAAGACCAGAAAGCCTCAACTGAACATACCTGCATAAGGTCAGCTGATCTGTCAGTAACTTAAATAATGTTCATTTGCAGTTCTGTGCAAAAATCTCGCTTTTCTAGGAAGAGCTCTCCTGCAGGAGTTCTCCAGACTTTCTGGAGGTCCTATTATACTTTTTTCTTCAGGCTTTGGCATATTTTTCACTCACCTGTCCATTTATTTGAAATATACCAAATGCTATTCACTCCTTATTCTTCTGTTTCTGTCAGTTTTCTCCCATACTGTTTTAAAGTGCATTCAAAAATTACATCACAACATTTGGCTGGGCTGGGAATAGTGCACTACTCCTTTTGATGCTGTAAATCGTACAGATTAGACAAAATAAGTAAAGAACAGAATATTTTACAAAAAACTGGGATTTAGGGAAGACATGAGAAAAGGACTCCCTCTTTGAAGCGCTGTAGCTCAGGTAGACTTCACTGTAGAAAGGTCAGTTTAAACGGATCACAGCAAGTTTAACTTCACAAGACTGAACTGATGTTTCGATACCTTTTATGATTTTAAACAGTCACAATTTTATGATTTAAAAAAATTTACAATAGATTGTTCACCTGAGTCTGATGATGTCAGCAAACAAACTTTTTTACTCTCAGAAGTTTTATGTCTATTTATAGGTATTTCTATCTTCTTTCACCCAGTGAAAAACATGTTTTTTTCTCAGGTCCTCTCAGTGTGCAGAGTTTTCTCCCTTCAGCTCCATTTGACTGTGATTATATCAGAGCAGATTCATTTCTCTTCCAAACTGGGAGTGAAGGGTATTTTTTAACTTTTTGCATCTTCTTCACAAAACATTGTAGATGCACAAAATCCTACATGTGTGACCACCAGACCATTTTTCCTCTCACAGTTTAAGGTCTTTTTTGATAAATCGTATAAGTTTTGCACATCACCTAAAGGTTAAAGGCTCAGTTTTTATTGACAAAAAGTCTGTGCTCCTTGTGGTGGTTACTGGTGACCCTATTGCATCACTGGCGACAGCTTTAACATTTCTTTTGTTTGTGTTTTTTGTTACACTTCTTACACAGTTTATACATCAAAATTTAAGCATTTTGTTTTAGTTTAAATTATTTAAAAAGTATTCCCATATTACTAATGGGCTTTTATAGTCATTATAGTTTTGAGTAGTAGCTCAAAGTGATGATAAATATAAATTTAAATGTAATTTAAGTTTATTTCTAATTCACTCAAACTATTTGAAAATGTATCTGTTTGCAGAGTTTTGTGTTCAGACATAAGTAATCTATTTTAGTTGCTTTTGTATTAAAATAATGTAGAAATACTTATTTTATATAGAATAAAACCTAATTTATTTGATTAGATTGTTTACAGTAGAGATATTTTAGGAGAAATTTTTTTTTAACTCAATGTGAATAAAAAGAGCCAAAGTAACTTGCCAGAAAAAAAATGCTTGTCCCACAGACTCAACTGAGACTTGAAGCTTTTTAATGTCCAGCAAAACAAAAACCTTTCTTCACAAAAACAAATATAGGAGCAAAACAAAACCAGAGCAAAAAGTCATTAAAATGCAGCTGTAGAAAACAGGATTCAGCGTTTCTTTTTAAAGATGAGCAATAATGGGGCTTTTTTTAGTCAACACTGAGGTTCATCTCTGAAGTGATGTTTCTGAAGGCAAGTATTGTTTTCAGACCTATACCCAAAGTCGCACAGAGTCAAAAGTACCTTGAAACAAAGTTTGTTTATCTCCTCATTATGGATGTGAAGCGTATCCTCCAGCAGCAGAGCGTCGTAACAGACGCTTTGTACCATTTCAGGTGCCACACAAAGTTATCTTGTTCTGCAACAGAGCGCCACTTGTGACAAACTGCAAACTTTTCAACCAAGTTGGAGAAAAGGCTCTTTGATAGTCGAATCCTGAGTGCGTAGCTTTCCTTCCTCAGACCAGGTGGGCGCCATTGAGAGGGAAATGTCTTCTTGGAGGGTGAAAGTTTGGGGCTGTAACTCATGAAAACACACAGGCTGCTGAGTGAGGGAGTTTTTGGAGACACTGAGCTCCTTTGCAGTTGCGTTTTGAGCTCATGAATAATTCGTTAGCGCCGGTTGTCTCTGTCCTTGTTGTTGTTGTTGTCGTCGGCTGCGGTGTCACTCCTGTCTGAGAGACGGAGGAGACAGAGGACTCTTTACACTTCAGTCTCCTCTGCACTTCCTCTTTCATTTACAGGCAGAGGAAGCGTCGGGGTTGTGTACTGTGTTGAAAAACGGAGGCAGATAGAGAGGAATCCCGGCTGTCTGTCTGGTATAATGGTCTGTTTGTGCTCCTGTAATAATGCGACAGAGGGACAAGAAAATGACGAGCAAAGAGCAGCTCAGTGAGGAAATCTCTGTTGTTGCATGAGTTCATTTCTTAGCTACTTTTGAAAGAAATTTTTGACATGTTTGGGGAATTTGTGTCGTCTCTTGTTTTGTTTGAAGTAATGTCTATGCATTGGAGCTGCACAAGGAGAAAGTTAGCTTAACAGGAAGGATGCGAACAGGAAAACACAGAGCTCACGGGTAACAAAATCCACTGAGAATGTAAATAACTCTAACTGAAGCATTGGATGTTTTTTTCATATGATTTCATCTCAAATTGAAGAAAACTGTCACAGCTCTCATCTCCTTTGACAGGTTGTAACTTTTATTTTTTTAAAGAAAATGGCTTAAGACAAATATAAAGGGCGTCTCTTTCTACCTTTAAGAATCTCTTCAACACTCGTCTCTTCTGAGAACACTTCAAACTCCCGAACACACCTAACCTGCACTTACTCTGCACTTCTGTGGTGTCACGCAAATAGATTTAGCACTCCATGGTTTTGCCAGGGTCTCCTGTTGCACAGAAATTGTATGTCTGCAAAGCAACTAAATGGGAACCTGCAGTACAGTTCAATATCTTCAGTCATTCCTGATATTTTTATATTTTCCTTCCAAGCAGCAAGGCGTTACTGTAATATTTTAAAGTGGTCTTGATCAATACTTTTCTAGAGTTTATGAAGTTTTTCTTTAGCTGCTTTTACTCTCAGTTTCAGCCCTTGCAGTAGAACTTTTGTAGCTTAGTATACTAGACTGTCAGTTCTGTTCTGTGTTTTACCAGACTAGAACATTTGCAGAGTAGTGTTAATTTTTAGTTTTTTGTTAAATCACTCAGACTTTTGAGTGATTCAGATTTTAAAAAGCTTCTAAACTCAAGGGATGAATCAACTTATTCCTTGTTTGATGCAACAAAATACCAAAATTGCGAAATATAAAATGGTTTAACAGACGTAAAATTGTATATTGGCACCTACTAAGTGATTCTTGAAGAACTATTATCCTAAAAGAACTAGAACTGAGTAAGAATCCCCTCAAGCTGCTCTCATGGACATGAGTAATCTGTCACCTGCTGTTATGACTTGTGACTTTAGTGGTTTAGTTTGTTTCAGACTGAAAATCATGAGAAAACCTCTTTTCTCTGAAAGGTGCCTGGCAGTATGGCTCCATCAGGACAAGTCCTAAAACTCCGACAGAGGAGGCCAAAGTGGAGATGTTTTCTCGTAATGCACAGCAGCACACTGGAGGAAACCAAACACTTCATATCTGCAAACACAGCTCATCCCAGCTGTCAGCACGGTGGTGGAGAACTGATGATTTGAACCATGAACCCCTTTAGATACCAAAGTGTACTGGAGTAAAATACAAGTCCACCTGTCTGCCAGCTGAAGCTTGAACCGAACCGGGTCGTAAAACTATTTTTACTATACCTGCTTGTCACAAGAGCTGGTGCCTATCTCCAGAGGTCATTAATAATAATAATATTATAATACTTTATTATTTTTTCATCCCCTTGGGGAAATTATTCCTCTGTATTTGACCCATCTCTATAGGAGGTCAGGTCCCCACAGTAGTTTGGTTCTGTTTTTATTTTTAAAGATTATAAGAGAAAACATGTTTTGCATTGTGATTCGTCTGAGGTTGTATTTGTATAATTTTACAAAACTCAGATTACTGTTTAATGCAGTAAGGAAGTTTATTATTTTTCTTTTTTTTTTTTAATGACCTTATAACCAAAAAGTGTAGAAATCAGGAAATTCAAGTTTTATCAGTTGGGTTCATTAATATCCAGAGATCCTAACTAATCCGGCCACAGCAAGGTTTTAAATAGTTATGCATTTTTCATTAGTTTTATTTTATTTTAGTTTTTGTTTTAATTTTTAAATTCTAGTTAGTTTTAATTAGTTTTTACCGTTTGTTTGCTAGTTTTAGTTAGTTTTAAGTTTTTTGAAAATGCGTAGTTTCAATTTCATTTTTTTTAGTTTCAGTATTAGTTTTCGTCTTTTGTAATATGACTTACATATCAGGGACAAGACTTAAAAAAAAGAATAGAAATAAATTGTTGTGTACAACAAAATCACAGAAAATCATAAATGTATTATTTTGAGCAGGTGAGCTACCATACATTCCAGTTAAGTATCAAAGGAATATGGCAAAGTAACAAAAATAATTAAATGGCGTAGATTTGCTCTTGACATTGGTGGGGACCAGGATGAGTCATGCGCTGGGTTTAATTCGAGCGCATGCCAAGACAGGAAATATTTAAAGTGCAGATTTGGCTCGGTGCATATAACCTACTGTTTTGATCTTGTCAGTTTGACCCAGAACCAGAACTCTTCCTTGGGTATCAGCCCCAGATCCCCATGGTCCTGGTTCTGGGTCCCGGTAGCTGGTTCCAGGAGCAGTTTAGAGGGGTTTTGACCAAGACAGCCCTAGACCCAGACCTCCTCCTTGCATAACAGCCCCAGGTCACCTCAGTCCTGTTCCTGGCTTTGGCATCCAGGAGCATTGTCAAGGGGAATTTTGCATAACTGAGGCCAGAACTGGGCTTCCCTCCTGGGTAACAGCCTGGGGTTGTCCCGGTCCTCGTCCTGGGTCCATAGTAGGTTCCAGGAGCATTTAAGAGGGGTTTTGACCAGACCCAGTCCTCCGTGGGTAACACCCACCCGTTAAGTTTAAATCCTCAAGTTTAGTGTTTTCTGTCATTGAGGAAAAAGTCAGGGATCTTCTGCTGGTGTCTGCCCTGCAGGGCACTGATTGGATACAATGCATTTAAAGTCGTGGCTGAGACTTAATAAAACTGCGTCCTGATGATAAAATATGCAAAAAACGACACCACACGTCATTTACACAACAGCACGTTTAAAACATGATCGCACGTAATTTATGTTACCGTGCGTTGTGATTCACAGCGCATTTGTGCTTAAAATACGGCGGATCCGGTTATTTTACGGATGTATTTTGATCCCTCCGACTTGCTGGACACAGGTCCGTCTGCGGACTCCATGCACAGCAGCAGCACCTCGTCCGCTGGGCTGCACATGTTATTATTGCTGGGGATACAACGCTATCTGCACCCTTGGATTGAATTGTTGGTGGGGGACATTTCAGTGGTTTCTGGATATTGGAGTAGACACGTCACCTCCGCCCATTCCAAATCTAAGCCCATGAATTAATTACCGTATCTGTACCTGAGCCACTCATAAAATATTTGCTGCTTTGCCTGGGGTTACCTTCTGATCCTGAGGTGGAGGGGGGAGCATTCTCCTTTACTTTCGCGATGTAATCTAGGTTAGTCGTATTGTGCGAGCTTTTCAAGTGCACTTTTAGGTTTGTGGGGTTTTTCACCTCAAGAAATGTCCCACATGTTTGATCTTGTACTACTAGAAGACAATTGCTTTTATCTAAAACGTAGTTATATTCAAAGTAATCCTGAATTGGACTCCGACATGACGCTCGATGTTGACAGATGAGCCATCTGCTGTGGCATGCGCGCCGCAAGAAAAAAATACAACCGGAAAATACTAAAAAGGCATTAAAAAACTAAAACTAAGCTGATTTTCTCTATAAATTCAATTAGTTTTAGTTAGTTTTGTTAACACTCATTACAGTTTTAGTTAGTTTCAGTTATTTTTCTAAATTTAGTTTTTATTTTTATTTCAGTTAATGAAAAAAAATTTTTATTCTAGATTTTATTATTTCGTTAGCTTAGTTAACTATAATAACCCTGAGCCACAGACAGTCAATTCTGTTTCCTCAGCAGAGTGGATTTATTAAATACAGCCTGGGATTCACTTGAGGCCCACCTCCCTTCAACCTGTGCCACTTAGCAAAAGGCTGGTAGTCTGACATCACCCACTGGGGAAATGGCTTTAAAAGGATACTCCACCAGTAAGTTATTTTTTGTCTATTGCCATATTCCTCAGAGTTAGATAAGTGGGCAAAAACAATTTGTAAACAGCCCAGCCGTTTTCCTGGTCCAGCAGGCGGATATTCGCCTCCAGCGATACTCCTTTAGCATTAGCTAAGCGTAAAACACTGTAAGTGAATGGTACCTACTAGCATGCTATTAGGTGGTGAAAAGCAATATGAAATGCAGCATTTATCAGCTGCAACTGTTGAATTGGAAACAGCCTTTATGTGGGAGCTTCTAAAATGTTTCAAAATGTTTGCACAGGTTCTCTATCCCTATTTGAGTCGCAGGGCCTCGTTCCTTTCTCACTAGAATGTTCAGAAAAATTTGTGGGACACATTTCCTCTCAAAATGGTTGTCAGTGTCTGAAACTCATCTGAAGTCCTTCTCAGTTTAGTTTTCATTGAGTCAGAAAGTGTGAGATATTTGAGAAAACTTTGGGAGGCCAAATCGCAAATAAAACACAATTTTTAAAGAACATTTTTGGCTAAATTGTGACAAAAATAATTGCGTGACTGTTAAAGTTTGTTTGCATTTAGGTCATATGCACCATGATGGGACCTGTCCATAACAGTGTCATGGACACCAGTTCTGTGTGATTCCAACCGAAAATTCACATTTTCTGGTAATTTTGTCTCCATCTAGTCACTGACTGTCATCTAGTCACTTGTCAAATTCTAGTGTGGCTTAAATTTAAGTAATGCACATGTTGTCTCATCCTTCAGTTTAATGTTGGAGGGTGGGGGTGGAGTTGTTTTAGTGGGGGTTTAATGCTCTCTCCCCAACAACCACTCTGGTGAGTACACCTCTGAAATAAAGTGTTGGACAGAATAAATGTGAGTTAGGACGGGACTGATGGAAGGTGTGCGTGATTCTGTATGGAGGTGGGGGGAGACCCTCCATTTGCATGTAAATAGCCAAACACACCAGTTCTCTGCTGCAGGGATGACAAAATGCATTCTGGGATTGCTTGGGTTTGTTTGTCATCCATCAGCGGTGAGGGGGGGGGGGGGGGGGGGGGGGG
>SSNR01000045.1:3189343-3264493 GCA_006937965.1 Callopanchax toddi | reverse complement strand
TTTTATCCCCCCCCCCCCCCGTCCCCCACCACCTCCCCCCGCTGGCCCACTCAGCCTCTTCCCAACATTCCCATCAGTATCTTCTCCATCTTAAGATGCTCTTTCACCCTCTGCTGTTTCCCATAACTCTGTTTTCCACCCCGCCCCCACTTCTCTCCATCCGTCTCTTCTTCGATTTCCCCGGTGGACTCTTACAGTAAACTGTCGACGTAATTTAAATGCAGTGCCTTCCTTTTTAAATGGATGGTGTGCAGGACAGGGGGAGGAAAAGGAGAATAAAGAGAACAGAGGAGAATTTCATTATCACACATATCGAAAAAAGGTTTATAGCTCAAGCTCTAAAAATAAAAAACCTGAACAAACAAAATATTCAACCGGCATTATTTTTGAAGCCTCTTAAGGTTTTATTTTTAGCTTTAAAATGCTTAATTTGTTAAATGTGCATGTATTTTACAACACAAGTCTATGCAGTCTGTCCATTTAAGTTAAGAAGATGCTTTTATTCTGACAGAAATGAGTTGCCTTGACTTCTTGTTTAAACTGACCACACATTAACATTTACGTGCTCATAATAAGGTGAGGTGGCTACAGATTCCTAACAGTAGTTTATGTGGTGCACAGCAAAAGAAAATACAAAACAAAATCCCCAAAAAGTGTCATGACATTGTAATTTTGTTCCAAAATAATTTGCCTCTGAGCCATAAACCTCACAGTTTGTAGGAGCTCCAGGAATTTTTCAGCTTTTTATAAGTTAGAATTAATTGATTTCTTTCCAGGAGATTTACTTAAAGCAGCTATCTGGAGCATTTTTCGATGTATCAAAGTTTTCTAAATGTTTTAAATTATATTTCAGGTCTAAACTATGATCTATGGGTAGAGTTCCACAACATATGTTAGTCTTCTGAAGACCCTCCTTCCTCCTATAGACCCCTTTGCATTTTTTCTGACCGGCTAACTTTTTCAGCTAATAAAATTCAAATTTCTGCATTGTCAGCTTTCTGTCAATGTGCACACACTTTGAGCAAACCTGTAGCAATAGGGGGCGCTCTTGTACAGGACGCTCCATGTGTTTCTCTGTTTTACGTCTCAGCCGTTCATGGAGGAGCCAGAGCTAAATTCTACTAAAAACGTATCCGTTCCCCAGCTAATGATGGGTTTATTTTTATTTTTAAACATTTCACCTTACAGAATGGCAAGGCTTGCCAAGGATACACGTTTATTTTGGTCAAGAAGTTCATTCAGGACCGAGTCATTTCTGTGTTCAGCTTCAGAGTACTGCTACAGAGCTACATACAGTATCAGAAGCACAGCAGGGACAGACAGAGCTCATCAGAGCCTCGTACAGTGTGGGAACATGATTTGTGAACTGTGAGTGATTAAACCCTATAGTTTGAGCAGGAGTTGCACAGTTTATGCCCAGCTTACAGACCGAAGTAATGCGCCGTGTGCACGCGTGCGCACGCAACCACATGCGCGTGTTGAGGTGTTTTGATTCAAAAACTGCTCTCTTGATGAAATGCTCCAGAATGCGGCTTTAAGGGGAAAAAAAACATTCTTGTGAAATTTGCTGGTCAAGGCAAAATGACCAAATGCTATATATACACACACATATTTCTATATATATTTAATATAAATCATTAAAGTATATAATATATTTTAAATTGTAATAGTATATTTGATATGGAGAATATTACCGTATTACTGTTGTCATAAATTTTATAAAGTGAATTTCAAAACAGCATTTAGAAATTAAGTGACAGAAAAAATGATGCATTTTTACAAAAACTTTAAGACAACTTTGTAGTAAAAAAAACCCCACAAAATACTATGATCACAGATTTTATTGCAGGAAAAATAAAGATGAAGGAATGTTGGCAAAGATATGATAAAGGGATGAAAATTAAAACAAAGATTTGAATGGTAAACAAAAAATATCCATGTTAAAACATAAAAACCATGAGAAAACAAACATGTGAGATATGAATACACAGTTATGAATGGAGAATGATAATAGTAAGGCAGCTCATATTGATTTTTTTAATGCACAAATAGTTGCTAAAACAATCCATTTCAATTATTTTTCATTTCTAGTGGCATCACAGAAAACTCAACAATAGTTTATGTTAGAGTTGTTTTGATTCAAGGTATGTATTAATCAGTTTTTGTTGTTCGGTGCTGTGGAGGGACATTTGTTGATTTTAGCTGAAAGCCTTTAGTGAACTACTGAGAAAAGAAAGAAAGAACAAACAACATAAAACACTACTACGTCATTATTTGAATAGTGAAATATTTCCTTACTGATGTATGAATTCTGTTTTTCCACTTTTTATTCAAATTTAGTTTAAAACAATTCATATTGGAAGCAACATCAGAGCATGATGCAAAAAACAAATACAATTCCTACAGTTTACATGTTAAGCTCTAATGGTGCATTCAGTTTGTCCTTGGAACTCGGAACTGGGAATGACGTCACAGCTGAGTTACAAGCATTCCAGTTGGCGATGTCGGAAAAGTCAGGATACCAAAGTAAAAATTAATTTACAGTTGTATTTCTTCTTGTGTTTGAGTCACACACAAACACGTTGCCTTTGTTGCCTTTGTTAGTGGCACACATTCAAAACATTGTTTTAGACTGTAGTATATTCGCTCACGCAAACACTCTAAATTTGTTTAGAGTCAGAGGATATGAAGCATTACACGTAATTCTGAACGTAGACGCATCCATACAAGCATATCTTGCAAAATAAATATGTTTCCAAGGCATTTAACTGTTCTTGTAAGGAGCCGCCATCTTTTTTCCCAAAGTAGGGGTACAAAACATTCTCCAACTTTCCGAGTTGGAAGTCCGACTTCAGGGGTCCATTCCAGTTGATTTTTCCCACTCGGAAGTTGGAATTTTCGAGTTTCGACAACAAATTGAACGCAGACTTCAATCTGAATTGAAGTTTGTTTAAATGTCTGAGAGCTCTGCTGCTTATGCTTATGTATTTGGCAGATGCATTTATCCAAAGCGTCTTATAAATTCTTCCTAATTCCTAATTAATACTTGCAAAGAAATCGAATCATTTTGTAAACATGTGATTGTTGTCACTTAGTTAGGTTGATCTTATGTTAATTAACTGGGAGCCTTATCCTAGTTTACATGTCTGTTAGAAAACTGAACTCTCAAATGAAGTTTGCTCTACTCTGCTACAATAGGTGGCGACATGCGCCCTTTCATGTCGGCGTTTTGCCGGTTGTTTTTTTAGCATTTAAAATCGCTTGTTTTAAATGCTTCCATCGGACACAAATTTTCTCGGGTGTCTTGTGTGTCTTTGTGCACCCAGCTCTGACAAGCTGTTTGTTTTTGCTGCCATCTTCTTCTACCACTACAGATTTGTTTGTAATCCCACTTCCGCGATCTCTTCACTCCCGGAGGAGGAGCGTCCAGCCCGTCTCAGTTCGACTAAGCTGTTTACATGCAGACAAAATCTATGCAACTTTTTCCTATTTTTAAATCTTTTCCTTGAGCCAGTCTGTGCTAATATGACCCTTTACAGAGTTAATGAAAAGTCACTTAGCCCCATCTGATGATTAGATCCGGAATACCATGATTGCAAAATCTTCGTCGCCGTCACGGTACCCAGGAAGTCACGTGTCTCACCAGGGTTAGGCTAACCCAAAGTGGCTAGCTGTTAGCGCTGGAGAGTTTTTAGCTCATGATTCCTGCTTTTTTCAATCTCTCCCTGCTTGAACACAGCTGATTTCTTTGAAGGAGTAAATAACCGCTCCTGTAGAAAGCTATGAAGGCTGAGGAGATATTTCAACAGGTAGATTTAGGCATTTAGAAGCTGAAACAGTATGCTAACTTGTGTAATGCAGTGATTTAAAATGGACACCAGAGGGAGCCCAAAACAAGCAAAACTGCATATTATCACTTTAATGACAAAATGGCAGCACCTGTCAACAGGATACTGTGTGTTTGTTTTTGTACAATGGAAGTAGACAAACGCGTCGTCCATCTTTATACATGTTGACTTGGTAAACGTGTATAAAGTAGATTCACAGCACAGTTTGGTGTTTTTCTTTCAAGCCTTAAAGTACTTATGAATGGGGCTATGTGTGTGTGTGTGTGCGTGCGCGCGTGTGTGTGTGTGTGTGTGTTCGTGTGTAAATCAATTTCTCCTCTCCTTTTATTGATCTGGATTCTGTTTCTTGCTTCTCTGCTTCCTCTTTGACATAAACTCTGCCTGTTAATAACACAGTTAGTGAATAAGGAAGTCTTTTGCCATTTCTTTGTTTTGTCTTTCGTTTACTGAAGTGCATCACCTTCCTCTGCATCAGTCTGTTGTTGTTTTGATTATTTTCCCTCCTTGTTATCACTGCATTGTATTAGTTCCGACTCATTCATTTTCTTCTCAAAATGTGTTTTTTCTCCCTTAAGGACTAATTAGTCTTGTTGCAACCGCAGTGCCAAACAGGTTTACTCATTATTTATGCCACTAACCTTTCCTGCAGAATGTTGCTTTTTGCCTTGCCATAACTTTTTGCCAAAAGAGACGAATAATCAGTTGGACTCCGTTCTATACGTCATGCAGGTGTAAACACAATCAGCATCTTGAACCTTCAGCGAGGAAAAGATCCAGATCTCTTAAGTTACTTTCAAGGCCGTCTAGACTTGGTTTATTAAAAGCGTAGTTATGTGTGGACATATACACATGTAAGTGAGTTCTGAACAGTAGATCCTCTGTTAGGGAAACATGTGAAAACAACATTTTCATCACTTAGACGATGATGCCTATCCAGGTCTTGTCAGGACATTACAGCACTGTGAATAAATTTATAGGAACATTTTGCGACCAGGTGTGAAAAGTAAATGAAAAGGAATGTTTTCGTTCCTTTCACAATCTGCATCTGTGAAAGGTTTGTAATCTTATTTTTGTGGCTGAAGAAATAATTAATGACCTTCATCATCACAAGAAAACTTGTCCTTGTCCTCAAAGTTAATCCATTTCTACATTTTCTCATTCATTTCATCATTTAGAGGAGTGAAAGCACAGAATAACAATACGTTAAAGGTCCTCTGTGGGTTTCATTTTACATCACAAGGACGCACACTAGCAACACAACAGATTGTCCTTAAACTGGCTTCTTGAGTTTTTTTCTTCATCAACAGCTGGTGGCCATAACACAAACTTATCTACACACTTACAAAGGTAAAGAAGACACAAGAAGTAATGGGTTTAAAAAAACAACACAAATTTAAACAGGAACTATTCTTAGTAAAATTTGCCAACGCCTGCAAAAAAAAGTTGTTAAATCCTTTTCTAGATTACATAACAGGTGCATAATATAGGTTACGGTACTCTAACTCGGATGTTCAGGAAAATTATGACTCAGTATTGTTTTTTAATGGATGGCAAGTTTTAAATTAGAGTAAAAATAATGCCTAAACACCTGGCATAGACCTGAAGATTTTATTTTATTTTATTTTTAAAATTTGTTTCGTTCAGAAGAAAAAAAAATCAAAGCAAACAACAAACAAAATTTAAATGTCAGCAAAAACAAATATGGATGAAAAGGAGCAGAGAGGGGGGAAATATATATATTTTCTGCCTCGTTTTACAAAATAATATTCAATAACAAATCTTTTATCGCATTCCTGATTTGATTTTTTAAACTTGATCACAGACACCATCCTAATTTACATTTTCATAATTACTTAATACCCTTGATTTAATACATTTTTGAAATATTATAAGTGTTAAAGCGGTTCCATATTTTCCCACCATTTACAGAAAACTACATTCTTTGATTTTGGTTCTAAATCTAAGTTTTTTCAAGATGTCTGTTCTCTTAAAATTTAACTACTTAGTCTTTTTTAAACACGACCTTCAAACGCCATTCATAACTATGCCCCTTCATATCTATCACAGCTTGTACAAACTTCTACACCCTCCTGTGTGCTTAGATCTTCTGCTGCTGTCACCTTGTACAATCCTCCTGCTCGACTGGTCAGTATGGGAAGTCAGGCATTCAGTACACCTGCTCCATCATTGTGGATTTCCTTACCCATTGACAGTGGCGGCTGGTGAAATTTTTTTTGGGGTGGGGCGCATTTTTGCAAGTCAGTTTTCAGATGCACAAAAAAAAAATCACATATCATCACCACTAGGGCAGGGAATGAAGCAAAATATTTTCATCTGACTGAATATTTTGCTGGTAAAAATCCCTACCACCAGTTCTCTAAAAATGTGGCGCTGTTAGGTCTAATTCTACACATCTAACAGTAAAGAAATCGTAAAGTCTTCATAAGGAGACCTTATAATAATATAAATATAATCAGATACAAATAAAAAAAAAAGGTAAATGGCTTGTATTTATAGCGCGCTTTCTAGAGTGTTGAACACTCCCCAAAGCGCTGTACAACACGATCAGTCATTCACCCATTCACACACTGGTGGTGATAAACTACGTTGTAGTCACAGCTGCCCTGGGGCACACTGACAGAGGCGGGGATGCCATGCACCGGCGCCCTTCAAGTCCCTCTGACCACCACCAGCAGGCAAGTTGCGTGAAGTGTCTTGCCCAAGGACACAATGACTATCTAACCCAGCCGGAGCTGGGGATCGAACTGGCGACCCTCCAGTTGCCAGACCGGCGGCCACTCTACCAACTGAGCTATATGCTTATATGCTAGCCTCAGTTGGTAGAATATATATTTTTCTCTTTTAAAAAAGTCAGTTAAAACATGTTTTTGTCCAAATGAAGGTGATTTTTGGTTCATTTTCTACATATCAAGTAGCCATTAGCCCTCATCATTACTTCAATGTGAAATTTACAGTCAATCCATGTGATCGGTATCGGTGATCGATCGGCAGACTTGGTGATCATTATCGGTGATCAGCAGCATCCCTAACAAAAATTCTTCTCAAACGTAATATTTCATTAAAGACAGGTATTTGTGGTAATATAAACCTGTGCATCGTCTGCATAGTGACATTGAATGTTAAATCAAGTTGGCATAAATGCAAACTGCAACAACAAGGCAAAACATTTGTTTATTGATCATTCAGGTATGAAAACTGTTATTTCAACAGCTGTATATCAAATATGTAAATTTTTTCTGTCACTTAATTTTAAATCTTCTTTATAAAAAGGTTTATAAATGTAAAATATCCATGAATTGCATTTTTGTCCACAAGAATGGCGCCTGTAGCTAATAAGAACATTGTCACATGATTTTCTGAAGTTGTGATTGGAAATATTCTATCAAACTTTAGACTATGAGCACACGGAGAAGAGAAACTGGGGCTGAGTTTTTGCCACTTGGCCTTACGAGTTAACCTTTTGAGCTTTGCTCGTTGACTGTTTTGGTTTTCAGGTTGTTTTTAGCTATTTTGTTGTTCAAAACAGCTTCCTAAGTCCAACACAGATGAGAGGGAGGCTGCAAAATGAAGAGAAGCAACGCCAAACCAAATACTGAAATGTTTTTATGAATGTGGACAAAAACAGAATGTAATTCCTATTGTCTGATGAAGGTTAGCTTTTCACACATAGTCATTAGAGCAGTTTTAATATTGAATATTGATTTATGATTAGATGAAATGAATCTAAAATTCATAAAGACCAAGATCCAGACTTTTGCCTAAACATAACTCTGGTCATCTGAAATCAGCTTCAAATTTCACATTCATACTAAACTGATTAGATCAACTCGTCTCTGACCTCCTTATGAGAACATACACTCAAATTTAAAAGTACGTAGATTTAAAATGACTCCTGAAGGCATCGTGGCAGGAACATATTGGACTGACAGCATGAGTTAACTCAGTTCTCCTCATGTGGGATGAGGAAGCCAAAGTTCCGCTAAGTATAAGTGTGTGTGTGTGTGTGTGTTTAACTTCACCCCACAGCTACAGTTGCCCCAACAAACCATATGGCGGAGTCCTAATCTGAGCCTCATCCCGCTGACAGCGCTGAGATTGACTTCTGTAATTAGATCTGATCTTCTGCTCCTGATCGCACTGAGAGAAAACAAATTGAGCTTGAGGTAAACTCAAAACACATCTCATAGAAGTATTTCTGAATCACTGGCACAGCAAACAATAAATAAATAAACAAACATTAGAAATTCAGAGATATTGCCACATGAGATAAATCCTTTGTTTCAGCAGCATCTTTTAAGGCTTCACTGGAAAGAGAATATTGATGGATGAGGCTCTTTGTTGAGCCTCAGGAGCTCTCAGTCTGATTTAATATTCTAATGTCTAACTGCTCGGTAGCAGTAAACCTTTCTTCTCACGTGTCATGACCGCCGAGTGATCTCTACTTGCCCTGCAGCCATCTTTTCATTGTATCTCCACTTTGATTGTTCCTCCATCTTTACAACCTCTGCAGAGGAAGGACAGGATTACAGCTAGACACCTCTTTTTCTGATTCCTGTATATGATCCTGAGCAAAAGTCTTAATCCACCCCAAATATCTTGAGATTTAACTCAAAATGACCCAGATTTTATTGTAATTTTAAAAGTGGGTTTGAACAACAGTTCTCCAGTCTTTTCTTGGACATTGGCTGCTTTTTAAAACTAATTTTCACTCTTATATCTGACAGTGATTGGCAGTGTGTCCACATAATTCTGTTGAGCTAGATAAGTAGAGTCCAGAACATTTCATATCTTGAAAACTAAAGCTGAAAATAAATCTTAAAGTTTATTTCTTTAGAAGTGAGAAACATTCAGAAAAACCTGTGAAAGTAAACCAGTTCATGAATCTGACCATTAGCTTTGTTTTCTAAAGAAAATTTAAGAGAACAAGAAGTGTCAGGTCTGAGATTTATTCTACAACAGAAAAATAAATAAAACAAAAATCCATCAAACATCAAGAGGAGCTGAGAGATGAATCATCCTTTAGTTGATCATCTGTCAAGTTTTCAGCTCGTGGTGCTCAAATATTATTTTATGCATGATAAATTTACTTATAAATGCATCAAAATACAAAACAAACACTGGTTCAACTCTTGAGTTTAGGAACCTTTTATGTCTGAATGATTTATAGGTCTGAGTTAATGGTTTAACAAAAAGAAAATGGTTGGGCATAAGGATTAAAGCAGAGAAAATCAAAGCGTCAGGTTTTTTGTTTTGTATTTTTGCTTTGTGTTATACATCTGTGCATTATAGTGGCTTTTTTGTGAAGCATTTCCAGATTACAGACTTCTCTGTCTGTGCAAAAATGTATGTGCAAAAGTGTAAATGAAGGTTGGATTGATCATGTTCTGGAAATATGTTTGGTCAGGACAGAGGATATGAGCTGATGGGAGGTACTGATGAACCATAGATTCTGGTGTGAAGACGTCTTGCAGCCAGTCAGGTTTACCGAAGCACTGTTGACACGCTGCAGTCTTCCTTTGTTTTAGCAGCAAACCAGATCAGGATGACATGGTGAGTCTGAATTCAATGATGGATGAGTAAAAACGCACCATCATCAACAACCAAAAAGCAGGCAGAGTCCAAACAAACTAAAACCTTCAGAAAGTCTGAAGAACTGTTGATCTAGATCACTTACTGCTTGGAAGGAAGATTTAAAGCCACTCTCTGGATTATTTCATCAAGAGAGCAGTTATTGAATCCAACGTCTCCTCCTAAAACAACTCGACACGTGCGTGCGCGTGCACACGGCGCATTACTTTTGTCTGTAAGCTGTGCAACTCCTACGATTACATTATAGGGTTTAATCACTCACAGTTCACAAAATCATGTTCTCACACATTGTACGAGGCTTCCCTGTCTATCCCTGCTGTGCTTCTGATACGTAGCTCTGTTAGCAGTGAGCTGCTGCTGGACTCTGAAGCTGCTGGAAATGACTCTGTCGTGAAAGAAGTTCTTGACCAAAATAAACGCGTATCCTTGGCCAGCCTTGCCATTCTGTGAGGAGAAATGTTTAAAAATAAAAATAAATCCATCGTTAGTCGAGGAATGGATAACTATTTAGTAGAAATGAGCTCTGAGTTCTCCATGACGGCAGAGGCTGCAAACAGAGAAAGATACAGAGCGTCCTGTACAAGAGCGCCCTCTACTGCTACAGGTTTGCTCGAAGTGTGTGCATGTTGACAGAAAGCTGACAATGCAGTAATTTGAATTTTATTGGCTGAAAAAGTTTGCCGGCCAGAAATAATGCAAAGGGGTCTATAGGAGGAAGGAGGGTCTTCATCAGAATGACCGTATTTTCCGGACTATAAGTCACACTTTTTTTCATAGTTTGGCAGATCCTGTGACTTATACACCGAAGTATAGAATTTCACATGTTTTAGTCACTTTCACGCCGCTTTAAAACCGCTAGATGGCGCTGTAGGCCTGTGTACCAATCAGCCGCCATGCTTGGTAGTAATATTACTGCAGCGCCAGACATGTGAATAAAAATCACAACAGAGGGAGGTGTTGCTAATTACGTAGCAAAGGTGAGCCAATTCCCGACTGGAAAAGTATTTAAAAATTAGGTAAACACCGGAAAGCTGTTACGCATTTGTAAACACTCAGCGGAGATCTGGGTGCTTCTGGCGTTATGAGCAGCTGCAGAAGCAGCCTGTCTGTTTACTTCCGTCTCAAGTCTCTGTAACCCTGCACGTTGACAGCGTGAAGACCACCCCCATAACCCTTTTATACCGCCAGTGAGTAATCTTTTGTGAAAAGCACATGATTACGCAACTTTACCGGCACGGTCTGAACCCTTATGAACGACAGGCTCCCAGATACCGGCTCAGCTTTGCGGCAAATTGCCGGCATTGTTTTATGAAAACAGCTAATAATATGAAATACCCGTTCTTAGTCTTGGACTTTATAAAATAAAATTTCCTCCCAAAATGCGACTTATAGTCCAGTGCGACTTATTCATGTTTTTTTTTTCTTTATTATGCATTTTTGGGCTGGTGCGACGTATACTCCGGAGCAACTTATAGTCCAGAAAATACGGTATGTTGTGGAACTCTACCCATAGATCATAGTTTAGACCTGAAATATCATTTTAAACATTTAGAAAACTTTGACTCATAGAAAAATGCTCCACCTAGCTGCTTTAAGGAAAGAGGTGTGGAATAGGATGTTTGTACAGTATACTATACTACACCCTCTCTTTTTCCCATTCACCCCCCACTCCCACCTCACCCCTGTCGTTTCCTCCAGAAGGCAAGTGCCTCTCTAATTACTCTAACTCTATTCTTGTAAAAATTTCACCCACAGCCTCTCTGATGGAGGTCTGTTGTCCCTGGACCAAGGGGCTTTCAGGGGCCTCTGTGAGCCAAGATTGATCAGATAGTACCCCCCCACACACACACACATATACACACACAGCTTGGCAGAGGCTGTGTGTGCAGGGCAGGTGTACAGGATAAAGAGGAAATGGAGGGGTGGATGGCTTTAGAATTAGTTAAAAGGTGGTGGGGTAAAAGCGAGCTTATCTCCCTCGCCTGCCTCCTTATTTTCTACCCCTCAGAGTTGGATAAGGGTGCTGGTTGTGACGTTTTTCTGTGTGTGTGTGTGTGTGTGTGTGTGTGTGTGTGTGTGTGTGTGTGTGTGTGTGTGTGTGTGTGTGTGTGTGTGTGTGTTCAGGACCATGATATGTTACTGTTCGAGTCAAAAGTCACTTCATTCCTTGAGTCCCCCCTCCAGCCGTCCGCTGTGTCCTTCTGAAAGTTTTGTTTGTGCAGCGGTGCATGTGTGTGTTCATTGTTCAGAGCAGAGTCTTGGTTTCTCTCTGTGTTAAAGAGATAACGCACATGGGCTATAAACCCACAATAAGGTAAAAAAAAAAGACACAAAAGACAGTCCACTACAACAAAAATTAAAAAAAGAAACTTTTCTTCTTGTGTTTCTGGGTTGGACCGCACAAGGTCAGACCCTCAGAGAGCTGCTGCTCCTCTTTATTGTGTTTTTATGCTGTTTAAGCGTCCCTCTTTCAATCTCTGGGGGTTTGCCCAGAAAGACATCACTGATTCACTAATACAATCAGCAGAACCACAGCTGCACCACCACGATGGCTAATTACATCATGGAGTCAGTGATAAAGTCTGGACTGGGCTGCTGTGTGTTTCTGGGAAGATGAGACACTTTTTGTGGCCTTTTAGATTTTTTTTCCCCCTCTCAAAGTTTAGCGGAAAAGCCATTAATGAATTTCCAGTCAACAAAGGCCTGAAACTGCTTTCTAAAAAGGAGTAGCCAGATCTACGATAAGAGACGGGTAAATTTACCAATATGGTCAATCCAAATCTGTTTTATTTCATAGGTTAAATAAATATTTTTCATGATTTTATCCATTATCTGCACCGCTGCACAGTTTTATGTAGGCCCTGTAAATACATGTGAAAAGATAATGTGTCATGTGATATTATTATGATGTCAAACTGTACTGGTTTTAAAAGCCTCTAGACATGTTTTTTAACCTTTTAATTTTCACCCCCCAAAAAAGCAAAATTTCTTTTTGAAAATGGAACAATAGTAACAGAGATGTTCAACATTTTACTCAAACAAACTTGTAGATTTTAGAAAGTTTTGTTGTTTTTTTGTGTTTTAACACCTGCAGTGTTTAGTCTGTTTAAATCAAAACTAGTTAATTTCCCCCCCTTAGTTCTGTTTGTGCTGATCGGACCCAGTAATAATACTAGAAGGCCGAAATCGAGTCCGTACCATGACCACCTCGGGCGCTCTCGTACAGGACGCTCCGTGTGTTTCTCTGTTTACCGTCTCAGCTGTTCATGGAGGTCTCAGAGCTAATTTCTACTAAAAATGTATCCATTCCCCAGCTAATGACAGATTTATTTTTATTTTTAAACATTTCATCTCACAGAATGGCAAGGCTTGCCAAGAATACGCATTTATTTTGGTCAAAAAGTTCATTCAGGGCCGAGTCATTTTTGTGTTCATCTACAGAGTACCGCAGCAGCTCGCTGCTACAGAGCTAAGTATCAGAAGCACAGCAGGGACAGAGAGGGCTCATCAGAGCCTCGTACAGTGTGGGAACGTGATTTGTGAACTGAGTGATTCAACCCTACAGTTTGAGTTGCACAGTTTATGCCCAGCTTACAGACCGAAATAATGCGCCGTGTGCACGCACGCGACCGCACGTGCGTGTCAAGGTGTTTTGGGGAGGCGCCGTTGGACGTTGGATTCAAAAACTGCTCTCTTGATAAAATAATCCACAATGCGGCTTTAATGTCTTTGCTTCCTCTTAAAATTCTTCTTCTCCTTACTTGGCAGCCACGGCCAGGGCTGCTGGCATCCAACTTAAGGGTGCATTGCTGCCACCTACAGTACTGGAGTGTGAAACAGATTAGTGGGGGGAAAACAGGCGATGACTGCGTGCGTGGCGAGTGGTGGGCCGGTCCGCTGGCCGTCCTGGAGTACTGGCTGTTCTGTGATTCTCCAGATCACACAGATGCCCAGTCTGCCCCTGACCTCACTGATATCTGAGCAGATTCCTTGATTTGTCAGTTCCAACTCATAAAAATATTAAAGACTTTGAATAGTTCATAAACAGCTCAGAGAGAGACCATGCTGTGGACTAGCTCTGGATCAGAAAATAGCACCTTCTTCCTGTATCTGCTTTTATCAGCCCAGCCCCCAGAGAATTTGATCAATCAGCAGACTGAACGTTCTCACCTGGTTTGTAGTGATGCATGTTGTTTTGTTTCCAGTTTCTCTGTGAAAAGGAACTAAATGACAGAAAAAAGCTATGAATAACAAATGATGCACTGATTTGGACCACAGGGACAGAACTACAGGTGTGTAAACGCCTTTAAATATAGTGCAAACTTCCAATATGACATAGGAATTAAAATGTGCTACTAAAGGTCAAAAGGTTCATTTCTAAGTCTGCAGTATTTGTTTTCATCTTTCAGGAAACTTGATTACGTAATCCAGTTTAAAAAACAACTGGACTTCTTAATTTGTTAAAGATGTTTTTTTTTTCTTGTCTGAGGAGCTTTCTTATTTCAAGAATTTGATCTTAGAATGTGAAAGATCACAGAGTTGAGTTGGCTTTTTTTCTGGATCTACTAGAATAACTGAGCCTTCAATGACTGAGAACCTTCACGGGTTGAACAGGAAGTCAACATTAGAAACATTCCCTGTTTTCAGTCACTCCAACAAACCTTGATGCACACGATACAAGGAGACCGAAATGCAAATTTTTAATATATTCTGTCAGAGAAGGCATCACTAATGTTCAGCTGTTTTCATCTTCCTGAAAATAAACATAATCAATATTCACTGACGTGAAACAAAAATCACAACAAACAAACAGAAACACATTTACCTGACAACTCCTCTCTGTTGCTCATATTTGAGACTTTTCTTGTCTTCATAGTTGTCACTCACCTGTGTGTGTGTGGTGTGTGTGTGTGTGTGTTACCTCATGGATCAGTGAATGCACATCTACAATTGATTAGGCTTTTTGAATAAATTGAGTTCAAAACTGCCATCAGTTTTACAGACGTTGAGCTAGAATTTGGTGTCATAGTAGCTGAGAGTAATTTATAACTCTGTAACACTCTGAGTGCTAACAAATCTCAAGATCTTTGCCTAAAGCATGCAAGGGTTAAGTAACCCTGCATGTCTTGATACAAAAAAACTCAAGAACCACTGAATGGATTTTAATGAAACTCAGAAAACAATCACAGAATGGTCATATACAATGGATTAACTTTTGTAGTCAACCTGATTTATAATGACCATCACAGCTAGTGGACATCACTAAACATAGAAATATCCATAACTTAGTTAGTTTGTACAGATATTGAGCTATAATTAAGTGTCATAGTAGCTGCATATCATTGAAACCACATACTCTGACTGCATATAAACCTCAAGATTTAGTAAGATTGCATAAGAGGATTTTTTTCAAGATTTGACCCAGAGGGCTATACCTCTATCAATTCAAAGGACAAGTCGGTGGTACATCTGAATTCCTTTAAGGAATGTTTGGCCTTTAAATTCATAAAGCCTTTAAAACAATCTGTAAATTACGTTTTGCACCAAGTTTCTTTTAATTTTGCCTCATACAAGTTTAACTCAGAGCCTTGCTAAGGCTCTTGATTTACTAGTAGATCTACAATCCAATTCTCATGTGGTCACGAGCTTTGAGTAATGACCAAAAGAACCTGATTTTGAATATAAGCAGCTGAAATGAGTTTCCTCTGCAGGGTGGTCAGGCTCAGCTTAATAGAATAGGATGAGGAGCTTGGACATCTGGGAGAGAATTGGAGTAGAACAGCTGCTCCTCCACAACAAGAGGAGCCAGCTGAGGTGGTTTTGGCATCCAGAGAGGATGCCTCATTGGGGAGGTGTTCTGGACATGTCCTGGAGGCCTTCAGGTCAACATGCTGGAGAAAGTACATCTCCAGACTGGCCTGGGAACACCTTGGGGTTCCACCGCAGAAGCTGGTGGAGGTGGCCGAGGAGAGAACAGCCTGGGATTCCCTACTTGGGATGCTGCACCTGTGACCTGGATTCAGATAAATGAAAGAGACCAAGGCGAGGGGAAGTTTGACTCAAATATACTTGAAGCATAGGCATAAACCCTGCTAACAATCAGAATATTGTTAATTTTATGACCCACAAAACAAAACAGTGCTCATAAAATTACAATAAATCCTTTACAGTATGTAAAATTCTATCCTTTAAATAATGAAAATAATAAGAGCTTCTTTCCAGCCTCTTACAGTCACAGTCGTAGCAGGCTGTGATATTTTACACTGTACAGATTTTTTTTTTAAGAGCAACTGGAGCCAAACAGCGAGGATCAAATCAGCAGATGTATTGATTTGGTCAGGAGAGACAGGATCCGGTATCTCTCTAATCATTGAGAAATGAGAAGCTCTTTGGGTTTCTGTCGGTGAAAAGGGCCAATCGAACGGAGCTCAGCCTCATCTGAAATTCATCTTTAATCTTTATGAATTATGAATTGAATTCTGTGGTTGAAAAAGAAGCGGCATTTACATAACCCCTCTGACCAGCGCCTCATGTTTTATGTGTGCTGTGGCTCTGCACTGCATTTTACAACAAATTATATTTTATTCACGATCCTGTCCTTGTGCTCAAGGAATCAGAACAATGCGTTGGAGTCGAATGAATGCAACAAAAAACAGAAATGTGTGATGATATAAACATTTCTAGATGCACATAGTGTGCACATGTGTGATTTCCATTAGAATTGCTCATCCCTGTTGAATCATGCAAGTCAGCAGGAGGAGCTGAAGTCTGCTCCCTCTGGGCAGCATTATGGCAGCATGAGTAAAGGTATTTTCAGACACACAAAACAGTGTTTTAAATTTCAAATGGGATTTTGAAAGGGGGTTGAAAAGAAGAAGCAAATCTGTGGAGGGATTCACACCACTTTTTTAACCCATCCTCTTCCTCATCCTTTTCTCTTCATCTCCTTCTCCCCCTCTGTCTTGTCAACCTTTTCAAAAAGCATCTATATTCTCACACCAGGCTGTAGGGGCATCTTGTCATGTTGCTATGCTACCTGAATGTCAAGCAGAATGTCAGGGTGATGGCAGAGTGTGAGAATACAAAAAAACAAATAAAAAACAGGATTGTCTTCTGATTGGAGAGCCAGATAAGGAAAGAGGCTTACAATACAATACAAAAAATAATTAGCATCAAGGTCTTTTACTTCAGAAAACAATAAAAACAAGCTCATACATGTGTTTGAAATTCATGAAGCTTAAAGCAATAGTACTCAAATCTTCTGAAGTGAGTTTCTGTAGAAAGGTTATAAACATTTAATGTTTTTAGCTCTTTAAAATGACCTCAGTTTGGAAAAACAGATTAGCTCCAACCAGAGTGATGAGCTAAAGGCTAGCCACTGTGAAGCTAGTTTTAACCTGGATCTCTGCTTTTTTTAAAACAACTCTAACCTCAAATATTTAATAGCATTTCACTCAAACCTTCTTGTAAACCTTTGCCCTGCCATAACTTTACCATTATATTGTTTTTTAACACAGAAATTATTATTATTATTTTGCTTCAGCAGAGCTAGTTTGCTGTAGCATTTTAGCATGTAGCACTTCTTAGAGTTCATAATGTTTCTGCATAAATAATCATGAAAAATGAATCTGATGGTCGTATAAACATTAGTACAATATGATTAGAATGTACTTCTTTGTAACTAGCCTCACTGTGGCTATCCATTAGCTCAGTCTGGTCAGAACTAATCTTTGATTTTTACAGAGGTCATCTAACAAGCTGTGTCTAAACCATTCAAGACATGTCGAAAGTAAGCACAGGGCACAATACTGAATTGTTTAAATAAAAAAAAAACATGGAAAAAAAATGTACGAGATATTTTTCCATGCTTACCAATATATCAGAGATTCGGTATTTTAATTAAAATACACATTATTTAGTTTTATTAATGAATCTTTAATTTTTATAAATATGAGGCATAAAAATTGTCTCATATGTTTACCTTAATAAAAGTTTATTTAATTTTATTAGAGTCCAGTATTTTCTAGTTTCTCTGTCTTGAAAATTTCTTTACTTCGTTATGAGCCACTCTTTCTTCAGTAATGCTGCTTTATTTAGTCTTATTAACAAAAAGTTTTATGAATTGTGCTCACAAATCTGTTTTTTAGTAAAAGTCAGAGAGTTAGTGGGTCCTGTTTTACCATGAAATAACATTAGATTTAAAAATCCTGGGAAATAAAAAACAAACACTATGGGTTGTACTCAACTTTTTCCATTAGATCCATTGAGCAGCATTTTTTTTGTTAGACCTCACATTAGTAAAAATGTAAGTATGTCAACAGCAGGTGCTGGTGGGACTAAATTCTCCTGACTTTGAACTGTAGTTGCATTCAGAGGGCCACAAATGGACCATGAGTCGCATTTTGCTTTAAGATAAGATATGATAAATTAATTATGTTCCTAGATTAAAAAGTCCAAAGGAACATACTCAACCCATATTTGATGTAACATCCAAGTTTAGATTATTTCTTTTACACAAAACAGATGTTAAAATCATATTTTACTAACAGATTTAAAGTGAACTTTATTACCAAGATAGCTACTGAAATATGTCACACATTAAAGAGCAAGTTGCAGGTTAAAGACCCCATTAAAAAAATATTTAGAGAAATATAATAGAAACTTTTTCTGAATAAAAACTTACACAAATATAAAACTTATTTAGAGTTTTGGAGTCATTTTTGTGAGACATTTCCATTTCCCCCCAAAACCGGAAGTGACGTAGGGGAAGGGGAGTGACGTAGCTGCCGGAGGGGAGTGGCCTTCTTATCTCAAGATAAAAATATTGATTTCGATTTGACACAGATACATCTTTAAATGTTTACAATTACTTAATAAATAAAGTTGGTAATTAGCAGAGGACATGATGAAGAAAATACATTTTCAGTCTGGCCCGGGACGCCTTGGGGTCTTGACGAAGGAGCTGTGACCCAAAGAGGTAGTTCTGAAGCTCTGGAATGCTAACCCCCCGCGACCCAGACCCGGATAGGTGGAGGGAGACAATATGTAATTAGCAGATATTAGACAACAAAACTTACAGCACTTGCTGTGGTATAGCTGAGTCCTGATGGATCCAGGATCTGGTCTGGTCTGATGCCTGCTACCAGCCGTGTTGAAACTGCCTCCATAAGCATGTGTTAGCTCCCTCGTTAGCCTCTGCTAATATCTGTTAGCTGCATTTGTTAGCTGCTACAAACAGCGTTGAGTTGAGTTGAGCATCATTGGATGTTTCGGTATCTTCATGCTTCGGGACCCCATGTGGAGTTCGTCATCGCTTGGATTTTAATCCTCCTGTATGAATTTGGTGACACCAGCGACGTAGCCAAAACAGCTGTAAAGTCCCAGGTCCAGGTCAAGAAGATTGTCCGTTCTAACTCGCGTAGTCGATGATTGTACAGCCTCCACAAACACAATAATTTAGCATTTTTGAGAAAAATGAATAGACACTGACTCGATTAAACAGCCACTCTGCTCTAAAACTAACAACTCACACCGGCAGCCACAGACAAGCATTACCAGGTTGGAGATGTTTAAGTATTTTTAGCTTTATAGAATCTAACACAATGAATAAAACAAGCATCTCTTACACAAATTCCACAAAACAAAGGGCTCAAATTATCGTACTAATGGAATTATTGATCATACAGGGTGCTAAAAATCCTACAAAGATAATAATTATCATACATTCTGCAACACTCTGCAGCGCCACCTAGCTGTAGAACTCCCTTAACCTACGTCGCAACTGGAGATGTTTAAATAAAGCCTTTTTAGAAGCTTTGCTGAAAGGGGATGCTTTTGACTATAAAAATGGTGTTAAAAAATGTATTGTAAAACAAAATACCCTCAATAAACGTTTCAGATTGTATTTTGGATGGCATTTTATCTGAATTAAAAATAAACCTGCAATTTGCTCTTTAAGTGTGACTTAAATCTCCCAAATTTTTCAATCATGCAACGAACCAACACATCTCAAAATGCACTGATTTATGTTTGACACAGAATTCTGTGAGCACATGTGAATTAGAAAATAGCAATTGTTTTAACTCATTCACCTGCAGTTTTATTGAACTACACACATAATACAGTTTATTTATCTGATTTTACAGTTTTCTATAATGGCGGCTAATTATGACAAGGATCTAGATACAGAGTGAATGTGGAAATTAGAGAAAGAAACCAGGTGTGTCAGGTAAACAGAAGCAAAACTACAAGAAATAAAGTTAACCAAACAGAAGAGTAAACTATTTGTGAAATAATTAAAATGAAAATGAAATTCTGAGCCAAGTATGTATAACAAAAAAGCAAAATTTCACAACACAGAGATCCGTTGACTGGAAAAATGCTTTAATATTTTGTAAAAACTGAAGAAAAGTTGATGTTGAGAAGACTGAAGGTTATTTTAATCACGTTAACACAGAATCTATTGTCTGCTTCCTTTGAATAAGTTCAATTAGCTTGATGGTATTCAGACATACACAGCTTCATTAATATTATTCAGATTTTATTTGAATTTGTTGAAAAATGACCTTGTGGTCTGTTACAGTCTCTCTACCAAACCACATTTGATTCACTTCATATCCCATTCCACTGATTTCCTCACAAACTTTATTTGTATTTCTTTCTTTAGTAAAACTGTTGATTTATGTCAGATCAGAGCAACTCCTCTCAAATAAGGGAAAGGAAAGCACATGGAGACATTTCTAGGGATGGTTGATGCTCTCTTGGGTTTAACGCGTCACCCTTCGTACCTGAAGGAGCTGAAGTGGATTATTGCGATGTGAAACACTGCAGGAGTTAAAAAAAAAAAAAGTCCCCAAGGCAGAGTGTAGAAAACTGTAAAATGGATTGATGCCACCCTTTTTCACAGCACTTCTTCATGGAGTTACGTCGGCTCCTACAGCACTTCTCAGTATTAAAGGCTCCAGCAGTTTCGTTAAATTGGACAGAAAAAGGAATGGATTGAGAACTGATTCAGCTGTATCCGTAACGTCTTCCTCTCATCCCAGACTAATTATCAACTCCTCTCTCACTTCATGGACAAAATTAGAAATTTGTTTTTCGATCTCGTCTGAGCCATTGTAGTTTTGTTTTCCTTTTGTTTTGGAGGGACGTCGATGCATTTCTCTACAGCATCAAGGATCTCAATCTCATTTTCTGCTCTGAATTACTGTCTAATGAATAT
The DNA here is from genome assembly GCA_006937965.1 of Callopanchax toddi. Taxonomy (NCBI): domain Eukaryota; kingdom Metazoa; phylum Chordata; class Actinopteri; order Cyprinodontiformes; family Nothobranchiidae; genus Callopanchax; species Callopanchax toddi. The sequence goes on along the minus strand of SSNR01000045.1, from coordinate 3,243,814 downwards.
AAGGTTTTGAATTTAGAGACAGGCAGGCTAGCTAATGGGTTTGTTAGTTTGTTGAGTAGCATGCCACACTCATTATTGCTTTCAACACTGTGATTAACTTGATTTGCAGGGCAAATCCATCGGAGAGAAGATGATGTGCTCACATATATAAATGCACGCATGCCTGTAATGTAATTATCTGATTTAATAAGTTATTAATACAGTTTGTGGCTCCGTTAGAAATAGAAAAGTGGATGGCTGAAAAAACTAAAGCAACCGATGATCATGTTGTGATTGATTTTAATTTTATTTCGTAAGGGAACATGATGTTACAACAGTGACTAACAGGATGAGAAAAGTCACTGAGGGGCACCGCTGATGGGTGAAAAAAAGACAGATATTGTGGCCTTGCTTTTCTCTTTTTCAAAAAGCCTCAATAAGGTTTCTCATTATTCCTTTAAAGATTATTTTTACGGCATCTCTGCTTTACTAGACTGCCAATAAAAGAAGGAGAGAGGAATAATGGAGAAAGATAAAGGATTTCGACCAAGATTTCAGCTCACACAGCCTCAAGGACATCACATATTGTATCATTATTCCAGGAAACAATTTTTTTAAGTGCTGAAAGTGAGAATGTCACATAACAAAAGCTCTTGAGAAACCTATGAAGCATGGAACAACAATACATGTATTCTGGGTTGATGGTTTGTGGGTAAAACTAAACACATGAGGTGAGGAGGATGTGACCATATAACTGATGAAGGCTTCCAGATGAAAGAGAGAGATCCCATTAACAATCACAAGTGTTAGTGTTTTGTATTTGAGGACTCAAGCTGCCGTTCCACCACCCTGCCTGCAACCACGACGAGCCGCTTCACAGTTTTCTGCCGAGATGAAACGATGATGCGGGTTTGTGCTCATCTCTTTTCATCTTTTGATAAATGTCTGAGGGAGGTCCCTAAACGTCATCTTAATGGTGTCACCGTGGTGATTATCAAGCATCCCGGCTCCCTCGTCAAGCTCGAGGCTGTCACCAGAAATGTCAGATGCGTCCCGAGTTACTAGTCATTAAGAGAGTTAACTGCGAAGAGGACAGCTGTGGAGATCTGTCCTTAAGGTTAGCCATCTGGACGCAGAGCAGGACGGCTCAAGATGTAACGTTTGTACAAGAAAAACCTGCAGTCAGATGAGAGAGGCTCAAAGCTTCAATCAGATTCCAGCTCCAGAAAATATTAACCTCTAAAGGGAATTTGATGTAGAAATATCAGAATAACATTAGATCAGAAAAAATATAGATCATCTGGGTCTTTTTAGCAAGAAGTTCTTAAACTTCTGTCATCAACATATCAAAAAGTAAAATTTTATTGTTGCATCATTGAACTGGATTAATTTAATATGGTCATCCTTGATGAAGCTGGCAGAAAAAGTTTGTTTTGGAAAATCTCCACGTTAGTGAACAGAGCTTCAGCCTCAAGAGTTTTATCTCCTGATTAATTTAAGATTTAATTAAAGGCCTATCATTCCTTAAAGACGTGCATATCACAAGCTGCCTTTCATGTTTCTTAAACTAAAATCATCTTATAGCTGGAGTTAATGCTGTATTGGTAATGTTGAAAATATTCTTAGGTGTGATCTCATGCAATAGTGCAAAATCATGCTTGATCATTTTGCACTCAAGAGTGTGCTGTGCATGACTTTCAGCTACTAGTACTTCAAAATATAGTTTAAAATCTGTAAAACTGACTGAGGTATAACCAATTTTGTGTTTGTTAATGTTGCCTGGCTGCAGAGGCCATCTTGAATTATGTTGACTTCGAAGTTGATCAGTTGTAGATGAACATCTGATCGTATCTTTAACTTGCCTTTTGCCTTTCTTCAGTAGGTGATCAATTTTAAAAAAGGCCTTCTGCCTTGGTGGTTCAGTGTAAAGAAAAAGCTGCTACTTTCTAAACAGGTTGACTAAAAATATCTATTTATCCCATTTATTAAAACCAACTTTGAGAAACTTTGACCGTATTTTGACAGAATTGTTTTACATTATTAAGTAAATCACATAGTTTTATTATCTGTTCTGAAAACTCTGTGTGTGTGTGTGTGTGTGCGTGCGTGCGTGCGTGCGTGCGTGCGTGCGTGTTGAGAGTTACCTGCAGCGATCCGAATCGTTTACGATCTCTGTTCTTGTGGTTAAAATAACACATCACCCTCTCCCGTTGGCCGCTCATCCCAGCCCCTACAGCCTTCACACCTGCTTGCCAGGAAGTACATGAAGGTCACGTGGAGGGTAATGTGTGCGTGTTTGTTCGCTCATACAGTATCTGCCCTGCATGAATTTGGTTGTGATTTGGAAACGCATACATGGACATGAGTAGAAACACACGAACACGCCTGAAAAATGTAAGTTTAATGAGCGAAGTCTGGAGCTTCTCTTCTCACCTGTCACCTCTCATTAGACTGTGGCATGGCGACTGACCTTGGTCGTCTTTCCTGGGGCCGCTCCGCTGAGCTGTGTGTGTGTGGGGGTGTGTGTCTGTTAATTCAGGGGAAGGGGCCGCCTCGCCCTAATGATGAGGCTGTGAAATCGGGCCTGAGCCTGGCGCCATCTCTCATTACGCCCCTCCAAATTCATTTGCTACGTCGGTTCTGCCTGCTCACGAATGCACCGCACGCCGCTCTGCCCATGTGGCTTTGCTTGTACCTGCTGTTTGTCTACATCTACTTCACAATCAAAACACGAGTGCAGAGACAAGTACACGTGTTTCAAACACACCTGGATTAAATTATTCAAATCTGAAAATTTAGCATATTGCTTTTTATGAATGTTTTTATTGTTTAATGTGTGTTTAACAAGTACAATGCAGAATACATTTATTGTATCAGAGACAGCTACGTTTTTTTTGTGCTTGGATTTTAAACAAGCATAAAAGTGATCAACTCAAATCAACAACACAACGAAGAGGAGACTATAACAACACAAGGACCCAACAACTGTGAGTTATATCCTCCTGAGACCTGAGCTTTTTTTGTGAGAGATTTTTATTTTCCCCAACTGTTTTGGATTAGTGGGACCTCATTGTCATAAAACAACAAGCATTGTTGTTGTTTTTTAAATATTTATTAGTTTAAAATAAAAATTAAAAAGTAAAAAATTCTCATAAAATAAGATACAACTAAAAATAATATTTAAATGTAAATCCAATCTCCCTAAATAATAAAACCAATTTAAGTTGAACGAATTAAAAGAGGAATCGTGTCCTCGTCCCAGGAGGTTATTTACACTAAGGGAGATAATTGAAGATGAGGAACACCAGGTGTGAGGAAGAGGAGAAAAACAAAACAAGAAGAGAGTAAATCCTACAAAATAAAACAGGAAGTAGGGATGCATTTCAGGATCAGGTAAAGGTCCAAAACTATTTCCGTCAACTCACACTTATGAGTGTTGAGATACCACGGAGCCGATTCAACTTTACATAGCTTGATGCTATGCTATGAAGATGATGTTGGTGTAATTAAGAGTGATGTAGCAGTTTGTGCTATCATACTTTCAAACCCTCATGGTACAGGCGTTTGGCTTGGATACATAACGTCAAATCTGATGGTCACAGCTGTTCGCAGGTCCAGCCGTTTTCCTGGTACCTAATAGCATGCTAGTAGGTACCATTCACTTACAGTGTTTTACGCTAAGCTAATGCTAAAGGAGTATCGCCGGAGACGAATATCCACCTGCCGGATCAAGAAAACGGCTGGGCTGTTTACAAATTGTTTTTTCCCACTTATCTAACTCTGAGGATTATGGCAATAGACAAAAAAATAACTTCCTGATGGAGTATCCCTTTAAGCTCAAAAGTCTAAAAAATTAATAGAAACGTTTAAGTTGCTGTCAGTGGCTTATTAGTGTCAATGTCAAAAACATGATTGTTTTTGATATAATTTCCCACTTTTTGTATTTTTAAACATATGATTTAGAAAAACAGTAAAGCTGTATTAAAGTAAAAAAGAAAAATGTAATCTCTGGCTATAGACCCCTTGCATGTTATTGGTTTCATCAGGGCACTTGCGCACAAGCACAGTCGCTGGAGGGCAGAAAGCCCAACTCCAGCACTCATCCAGAGCAGTATCTCTGCGATTTAAACTAACAAAATAAAACCTATGGATTAGATATTACTACTTTAGATCATTTAACACATCTTTGTGGAGATGATAAAAATAATATTCATCTCAAAGCTAACTGTGTTTAGCACAAAGCTTCCAGATAATAATTAACAATGCAGAAGTTTTAGTCAAGTCAAAGTCAAAGTCAGCTTTATTGTCAATTCTGCTATGTACAGTGCATACATATACAGAATCAAAATTTCGTTTTCTCTCAATCCGCAACAACAACATTAAGAACACAAGAACACAAATTTGAGGAATAAAGAGGTAAATAACTGAATAATTAGAGAGACTTATCACGCAGGGCTGATATGGTGCAAACAGAACAATGTAGAGTAGTGCAAATGAGCTTGATATTAGTTGTATAAAGTGCCATTTCGAATAGTATAAATGTAGTATTTACAGTATAAAAGTAGTATTTACATACACAGTAGAGACAGAAAGGTGCCAGCACAAGGTGGCAGGTGCAAGACGCTTTACAGATAAAGAAAACAAAGCAGGAAACAAAACATATCAGACAAGTAATTAAAACAAATTAATGGGGGTTAAATGCTTGGACATGTATGTTCAGTTTTGAGTGATGAAGCATTCTAAATCAAAAAGAATGAGGCCACCAATGTATCATTCCATTATCTTGAACTTGCTGTGAGCTGTAAAATGTTCTGCAATTCAGGCCCAAATTTCTGTAGGTCGGATTTCACAATGTAAGAACAGTGAAAAATTTATATGACATTATTTGGGAATATTTTCTAGAGCTGCACCAAAAATTGACTGGGGATCAAAATCAGTCAATTTTCAGCATGATTTGCTGAACTGGTGATGGGCCAATCTGAAACTCAAAAAATCAGATTTGTATTTTTTATTTTTGGTCCTTTTACTCACGATCACAAAGTGATAATGCACTCTAACAATAATAGCAATAATTTCAAAAATAGTTTGCCTGTTGTTTTGAGATAAATTGGAATGAGACAAAAACAATTTTAGCAGGTCAAAGCTGTACAAGAATTTAGATGTTTGTAGCATCAACCAGAATCAGAGCATCACTAATATATTCTTATTTCTTTAGGAGTGAGGAGATCAAATAAAGGAATGATTAGACTCTGTTCTGGTGTGTATTTGTACATCTCTGTATACTTCACCACTTTATATAGATAAATGCATAATTCATGTAGCAACTGATAATCTGATGCAGATTAAAGCCCTGGACCCAAACAGTAAGTGCATGTTCACACAAACCTGTTATTTTTAAACCAAACTTGTATCGTAATCCGGTGATATCAGCCAGCATCAGCTGACATCAGTCAAGACTGGATCTCCTCCACGCTGGTCACATCAGTAAAAGATAAAGGTGTAAAACCCACACTGAGTGGGGGGTTGTGTCCTTGTCCTGATGGGGGATGGGACTAACTGACGTCCACATAAAGTAGCTCCTCCAGTGACCTTGACAGACATGTGCCTGCATCTGGCAGGACGAGCAAAAGAAACTCAGAACAGATTCTGGTTCTGGATTTTCTACCAACAATCAGACGTCCTCTTAGACCCAGAGGATGTAGAGAGCACTCAGCTAGTGTCAAAGGTTTGCTCCTTCTGCATGTTATCTGATCCTGTGCATGTGTGTGTTAATGTGTGTGAGTGCATTCGCCATCACAACAAACAGATGGTATCATAATGACATCATTGCACTCCAGGGTTATATTCTCAGAAACTCTGTGTTGGAGGAAAAATTACGAAGCGGCATCACATGAGTTTGAATTAATCTAAAACTAGATGCTAAAAACCCCAAAACATTTAGCTTCAGTTAGCTTTACTAAACGCCACCCAGGTTTCAGTTCCTCGCCTCGGCTGTTACAAATGTCAGTGCTGCCAGTTAACTGGTCTTGAAATGATGCGTCTCGTCTTTCTCAGACACTCTTCCATGTTCTCCTTCATTTGTTAAGGTTGCCCCGAGCACCTGACTTTCTTTTTTCATGAGCGTCTTCTTCTTCTTCTTTTTTAATCTCGCTCCTCTGTTCTGAACCTCTCTCATCTCACCGAGCGGAGAGAAACCTGTCACCACACAACATTAGTATGCTCTTTTCATATCTCTTCTTCTTTTTCTCTTTTTTTCCTCTTCTCCTTCACCCCTCCCTTCCGTCTCGATCCGTGCAAACATAAAAATAGTTTATGCCTCTGACAAGAAAATGCCTCTAATCCCGAGGTTTGTTGGAGAGCAAACAGACGCAATTGGCCACTTATTATTCTGTGTAGAATTTTCTATGTGGGGTGTTTGTGGTATCCATGGCAACAAAGTAGGGCGCGCACACACACACCCCTTTCTGTCACCGAGCAGAAGAGAGGATGAAAAGAGGCGATAAAATAACACACTTACTGAGACGCACGGGGCAAGCTATAACCTGTTAGTTCGGTAACTGGTGTGTGTTGTAAATTTGTGTTTTAGTGTCAGTGTGTGTGTGTCGTTGTGCATCTGCACGCCTGCATATGGCTGTTAGCTTTCACACAATCAGATTTCTTTGATTGCATCTGTGCGTGTGTGTGTGTGCAGACTTAGAGAGTCAAGAAAAGAGACGCAGGTGTACATTTGTGTTATGGATTCAGATGCATTCAATGGCTCATGTGTGGGTGTGTGTGTGTGTTTGTGTAAATGTCACATGGAGATAATTTTTGTGATAATTCTTCCACGTGTGCAGCATCTTTTCATCGGCCTGCAGACCTTCCCACTCGACAGCGTGGAAATCAATAAAAACCAGTCAGAGAGGTGTGAAGATTAAGCTACGGTCAAAATACTTTCATGCCAAAATCAACCAGGAGGGACGACAGTTTTTACATTTCCCAAGAAGAATATGAAATCCAATCACATGTATGGTTTTTAAACACTTTTTTTTTTTTTTTTTTACTGGTTGGAGTTGATGTTTTTATTTCCAGCTTTGGTTTTTCATTTCTGTTTATTTGTTTTTTCTTACCTGACTAAATCAAAGCGAAGGTTTGATCTGTTATGTCGGCTTCTTCAGACAACTTTCTTACAAACTTTTATTTTTATAAAAACTAATACACAGAGAGTGACTGTACAGAATAGGACCGAGTCATAATTTGATACAGTTGGACTATATGTGATGATCCAGATAAGCCTAAATTAAAAAAAAAATTCCATCTACACTCCAACCTTCACATATGGTCATGAGATTTGGATCAGGACCAAAAGAACCAGGTCTTTTCCTAGAAACAACCAGCTGAAATGCCCTTCCCCCATAAGATGGTTGCTCCTCCTCGTCGTAAGGAGTCAGCTGAGGTGGTTCAGACATCAGATGAGGCTCGTTGGTGGGATTATATATTCTTTCTCAACTGGGAATGACTTGTGATCCCTCCAGGGGAGTCACTGGGGAGAGGGATGTCTGGGCTTCCCTCCTGCAATTGTTACGTTCATGAAGTAGATGGATGGATATGAGTTAATTGGTTTTAAACCGTAATGGAAGGCATCCAGCAAGATGCATTTTTCAAGGAATATAGGCCTTTAATTTACCAAAAGATTTATTTTGTACAAGAACAAACCAGTGTCTACCAACAATAAAACAGTTTAACAAATATAAACCTGTATGCGCTTTTTTACACCCAAGATGATGGTCCTCCACATCTTTTTCATCTATCATTAACGTCGATCTTTCCTCCATCATGACAAACTGTGTCTCTCTGCTGGTCAGAGCATGAGACCAAATCTTCTCAGTGCATCATTTATCAGTCTTGAAACATCTTTGAAGTGTTCACTGCTGCATAGAGCACGGGATGTGTTTAATTACAGCAGCAGTGCTCAAAGACAACAATGTTAACTCAGTTTGACCCCCCCCCCCCCCCCCCCTCCATAAACACAGCCTCTGCAGACCCCCAGACCCATACACTGAAAACCACCCGCTGATTGAAGCTACGAAGTATCCTGCTACACAGGACGGGGATCAATAAGTGAATTAGACTCCACTTTTAGCTTTTTCTCTGACCAGCCGGCACCAAAACCAGCTGTCCTGGATAATGGGCCTGGACATGTGGGAAGCTGGGGGACAAAGAGCCTTTAAAGGGGTGAAATATGTTTAGTGCTGTGGCACATTATCTCTCCTCTCCGGTCCAGACCTGACAGTATGTGGCACTAGCAGGGATGATGCATTTTCTAAAGATGTTTGTGGTTAATGTCTCCTTTAGAGCAGAGATACTTCAGGTGTACTCTTACTGTCAAACTCTCAGCTGCTCACTCACAGCCAACAGAAGTACTTCTCCTGATGTGGCCTCTAGTATTTTAGATGTATCTTCTATTTTGTTAGTACTTGTAATCTATCAGCATTTTGTTGTGACCACTTTAATTTTCATTTTATTGTTATAATTCTCTGATCGTTTGTTGGAGAAAAAAGATCTTTGCATCAAAACCTGATAAATCTAAAGATCAGCCATTCCTTGATGGAATCCTACCACCCACCATCTTTCATACCAGAATTTTTAACTAAGATCTCTTATGTTGAGAAATGATGGCGTTATAATTGTTTTGGTCAAATCTTGAATTGCAACATCTTGCCTTTTGTAGAGTATGTGTGTGAGGAACTCTCAGTTACTGCCATGGGAAATTTTAGCTCGGTTTATGCAGAACTGATGGAGTTTTTGGTAATGTAGATTAGTGGACACCTTGATTGGTGTTGGCTCCAAAAATGAATCAGTTGTTGATGTAAAATCAAATAATTTTTGAGCATTCCATTAAAATACATCCAGGGCCTTATGAGGCGTTTTGACTTTTCTTTCACCTTTCAGCAGTGAGAATTTACAAAACCTTTTTAGAATTTCATTCAGATCTGACTGTGGTTCATCAGAGCCAAAACGTGGTCACCTTTAAGTGCTCGCTGTGTGTTTATGTGGAAGATGTTTTGCGTCTTTTGTTTTAGAATTCTTCTATTTAAAAATTGAATGTTATCTAAATAACCCTGATGAAGACCAGAAGATTAAACCTGTTGGATTGAGCTCTAAAGCAGTGATTTCAAAGTCAGATTTGTTGGTAAATTGACAAAAACACTGTTCATGAACTTATTGTGCTGTGATATACCAGTAATTACAATAAAAACAGCCGTAACATCCACTATACTAGTTGTGTCCCTTATGACTTCTGTTTTTGTTACAATTATGGCCGAAATATGCTGTTAATAGTGATTTTTAGGGTTAGTTTGAGTTCTGAGGATCATCTCAGGATCAGAGAGTTGAAAACAAAAACAAAAAAAATGTATATTGAACAAATAATTGTCATTAAAACATCCGGATAGGAAACGTTTGTTTCGTCTCACCACAGACATCATGGATCCTGCCTGTTTTTAGTCTCTCTCGGACCTCCAGGAACAGTCATCACTCGCTACATTGCGTTTGTGTTTGTGCCACGTTCTTCCTCTGTTTGGCAGCAGACTGGTTGTGTTTGTGCCACACTCTTAGTGGGGGTGTTATGTCATATCACAGCACCACATTCTGCTGCCACAAACGCTGCATCTGCTGCTGATCTCAGTTAAACCAAGAAGTGAATGAACCAAATCAACATTAATGGAAATACTACATGAAAATGATTCTAAACACCCATTTGAGCTGCATCACTGTGCATCTAAAACTCTGGGAACAGATATTTTGTAGAAGCTAAATAGTTGAAGTCACTGAAATTTGACTTAAACAGCAAGAGACGGAAGAATTGTTGCCCTTTTTCAAACATTACAGATTTAAGGATGTTTGGGTTGTTCTGAAGTGGCGGTCTATCAGTTATTTATCTACAGTAAGAACCACACACACCAGAGACATCACTCAAAGAGAACAGAGTCTCTAAGTAGTCCCCTGATTGGAACAATACTCACAGCAAGTCAGATCAGGAGAAACACTGCTGCAGGTGGGTTTAAGTGATGTCACCAGTGGTTGTGGTCTTTACTGTAGATAAATAACTGATAGAAAGGCACTTCTAAATAATGAGAATATACCTTTATTAGCACTTTTATGTAATGGTTTGGAGCATATCTTCTAAGGACCAGTTCACATGTTAGGATTTTAGAATTGTTGGACGATTTTAATACATAATAGACCCCACACATGGCAATAAAAATCACAGATGTTAAAGCAGCACTGGACAGTTTTTAACACTTTAAGTTAGAGCATTAAAATTGATCTCAATGATTATTTAGTTAGAAACTTGACCAGTTTCATGTTTGACAGCACTCTGCACCCCTCTACTGGCCAGATACCGCACTAGACAGTTTTTGGGCTCGACCCGAGTCTAAATCGATGATGTAACTTTTTGCTTTACGGCAGAATAGGTCTAAGAACGCTAGGGGGAGGACCTCCTGCCGAGGAGGGATTGTTTCAGCAAGCGTTTCAGGGTTTAACCAGTCTGATTATTAACCAGATGTTGAAATATTGTAGAAAATAATGTTCTGAAAGATTTTCTCAACACCACCTCACAGATAAATAAATATATAAATGATTCAGCCCGAACCTGACGAGACCTGAATGTCTCCGCGAGCTGACTAGAGGACGGTGAAGCCTGAAGGTAAACACAACAAACCAAAGAGGAGAGACTGATGATTATGAAGTGGACAGGTCGACCCCCCCACGGCCAATGGTGTGGGGCGACGGAGGACCGCTGCCATGTTGTTCCCATACCCAGCCCGGACAGGACAGCGGAGGCTCCTTGCACTCCCCTCCGGCTCAGTGCCTCCAGCTGCGGCTTAGCTGACACGCAGACCCGAGGCTGAACCAGGCGTGTCATCCTGCAGCTACGCCTGGGTTAATCTCTCCTACACCGACCTGATAATCAAAGCCTTCCTCTACAACACCTCACAGGTAAATAAATCCGTGGAATCGATGACGCACGACCCACATGAAACGTCAACACCGGACTGAATTAGCCTACACCCAGGAGCTAGCCGCGATGTTTTGCGCCAGCCGCCAGCCAAACGAGATCTAAAGTCCGTCAGATCTTAGCCGGTCTACAAGGGACCCGGGGGTTTGCTCACCAGCAGACCCTAAAGTCTCGTCAGGTTGGCGCTGAATTACATGGTTCGTTTTATTCTGCTCACACACACCTGAAATGCACACCTGCATGATCGGACAGCTGAGAGAGAGGCAGAGAGAGAAAGATAGACAGTTTATGAACTTATAATATTTATACATTCAAAAGAAATGTAAAAACAACAACTTGTCTGACAGATTATTAGCTGAAAGCTGTCGCAGACTGGGCTGGAAATATTTCAGGCGTGAGATGATTTACGACAGCAAAAGTGAAACTTTCAATCGTAGCCTCCTACTGCCCCCTACTGGTTAAAAGTCGCTCAGTGCTGCTTTAAATCGTTTTGGTCCTACAGTGCGTGGTGTGCGGCCATACGGCAAAGAGATCACACCACACACAAACCAATGTCACCCACGGACATTCCCAGGGCAGACGTAAAATCTCGCAGAACTTCTCGAGATCAAGTGTGACTTCGGAGTAAACAAACTTGACAGCTTTTATTTTCATTATAAACAACAATGCAATGACAGCTTTATTGCCAGATATAACAATGAACATAAACAGCTGTTTTGATTTGGGATTCCGCCTGCTTCACACTGCATACCTATGTCACCTTGCTTTCTGATTGGTTTCATGCCACATTTCACAGGCTGCATGCTCGATTGTCCTCGGAAACACCACACTGTGATATCAGGCCAACACGGTCCAACACGTTGAATGTACACGATTTGTGATCGTAGCTGTCGCAACGTCGTTCTGAGTAGACCAGGGCACTCTTAACACACCACACACAACAGGAATATCTGATAAGAGTATCTGAAACCAGGGGTGTCCTTAAGATTGTTGGAAGGAAAGAATCGGGGCAGAAATTGCCTTAATAATCCTGCTGTGTGAACCAGGCTTAAGCTGAGCTCAGAGTGAAGCTCAGATTTTGAGTCATCTGATGAGTTTCAAATCACAGCTGACAGTAAAAAAAAAAAGCACTTTTCTTGTATTTATCCTGTTGGTCAATTCTTTTAATCCACTCACAATAATAAATAGAAAAAAAAAAAGCTTTTGCAAACAGCTGATGATATTCTTGGGATTTCTGGAGACACGAATGCAGAACACGAAGAGGAAACCTTGGGAAGACATCGATCAGCCTGCAGCGAGTAAACAGGTTACTCGGTCCTGGTTACACTTTCCCCCAGCTGCTCAGAGTCATTCTTTTATTATTTATAAATCTGATATGAAAAGACAGTTTTGAAGGCTAACACTCAGAGGAAATCATCTTACATCTTCTCAGTTCGTACCTGTCAGACTTCACTTTGACCAAACTTTCTTTGTTTGAGCTTTCTATAAATAAAAACACACAATCCACAAAACACAGCTGTGACATATTACAGCGCAGGAGAGAACCCACTCTCAGGTGTTGTTTCTACTTTTTGTGTCAGCTGATCATCACTTTGGAATTTAAATTCTTTTAACTACAGATTGACTAGTTGCTGTTTTCCAGGTTGTTTTTATTTTATTTTAAAGTTTTATTCACTGATTCTGTTTCTCTCTAAGAAGTGTAACTGACAGCATACCAAATTATGTTTTTTATGTTGAAAACTTAATGATGTGTTTGTAATTAAACATTTACAATAAAAACATGGAGAAAAAACACACTAACTCAGGTTGCTTCTTCTTCAGTCACTAGATGTTTGAAAATACCGTGCAGAACGTTCCCTGATGGAGGTGTTTGTGCAAAGACTGACTGATTTTACAAGGTACTTTTTTTTTAAAAACTTTTTCTTTTGTTTAAAAATACTTTTGTTGAGACAAGAGCAAAGGAATTCCCAAAACATGCTGAAGTAACCACACCAGATCATTAGAGGACCATGCATGAGACCATTTATTTAGTTTGTTTCAACCTAAAAACATCCAAATTACTACATTACTGTCTGTGCTGCTGTAGCAGCATGAACATCATGGTGGTCATGATGGCTGATCAGGCTCAGCTGCGCAGCTTGTCAGCACCGGAGCAGGACGAGGAGGAGGACAGGTGACGGGCGCTGTCTAAAGTGCTGATCGTAGCCCAAAACACGTAACAACACTATACACTAAACCACAGTTTCACACTAAATTGTAGAGGTTTACAAACACTACCTGTTTCTAGAGACTCCGCCCACTTGATAGGCATGGTCCTTACTGTAGATGAATAACTGATGGAATGACCCAAATATCCTATAAATCTGTAATATTTGAAATAAGGCAACAGATTTTATTAACCAGTTGTTTTTTTGTTTTTTTTTTTACTTTTAATTTAATTTCATGGTAAATAGAATCACAAACCCTCAATAATTAAAAGCAGGTTGTGAGCTCTGTTCAGAAAACTGCACTTGATACGTCAACATTACAGAAAAAAGTGTGGCCCAGATCCTGTTCTTGTTGCTGATTATGGACCCAAATGTAAATTAGAAAACCAGCGACCGATCAAATACAGGGTGATTGATGCTTTTTTTAAATTAAAGGAGTGGTGTTATTGGGTTATTTTATAGTTTTGCATTGTTTTCTAGTGTAATTCAATGCTATCTGTGTAATTTTTATAAAGAAAGAAGCCTTGATGTATAATATAAGCTTTAGAAGTTTGCTATTCTAAAGCTGAGTTTGAAACAGCAGGATTCTCATTAGTATTAATGATATGCACAGCCCTCGCTTCTGATTGGCTGTAGGTATTGATACTGAATGTGACGGTAAACATGGCAGCTAGGCTTTATGTGGATAAAGTTACGGTCGAAGGACAAATTAGAAGAATCGCTTCCTCAGCATTTGTCAGTGAATGATTCAGAAGGGTAATACTCACAAATGAATTTACATTTTCTCCTAAAAGCTCAGCCAGCCTCAAGCAAACAGCCATTCGCTCCCCACATGCGGGCTGCTGTCCACACCGAACTCCACTTTCAGCTTCTGGATACCGAGGCTCGACACGCGGGCTGATTCTTCCCACGTCCCGCATCACTCCTTCAGCCAAAAGTCAGCTGTGTTTTCCACCAACGAGAAGCAAAAGTGAAACTCCGCCGGTCGCCTTACTCACATGCCGGCCGCTGCCCTCACACACACACACACACTGCTCTCAGTACTTTGTTTGTCTTAACCAAAATACCTCAGAATAAGTTCTAATTTCGCCAAGATTAGCCAAAATATATTACAAAGTTAGCCAATAGCTGCACCTACAGAATTTATTAACTTCCATGCAGAAAAATAAATAAATAAATGAATAAATAAAGGTAAATAAGACTTACCAAATACTATATGTCTGCATTAAAAGAACCTAATTAGTAACGTAAAAAGAAGACATGATGAACTTCATAAAATAATAAATAAAGCCAGCTCCAGGGTTCAAACTCAGAACCTGCAGATTTGTAGTCAGCGTGACATAGCTGCTATGCCACACACCAGGTACAGGTCTGTGCTATAGCTACGCTATAGGTCTGCGTTCCGCCATGTTGAATTATCAAAAAAACAAAAGCTAGCAGCTGGGCGGACCGAAAGGCGTTACCATCTCAGCGAATACACGTTGTAACGTCACAACGTGTACAACTGCACATCCGCATTTTTAAGTTTAATTTCTTAGAAATTCTGTTTTTTTTTAATAACCAGGGAACAGAGAGTTTTCATGTTTGGCCTACATGACAGGCTCAGGGGGACCCATTAGAAACTATGAAAACCTGAAATAAATGGATTCTGACAAAACCACCCCTTTAAGACATATGTACAATTAAGACCCTTTTAGGTGGTTTGGGGATCTAGTGAGGATGCCTCCTGACCACCTCTGTCGGGGACCAGCAGGAGGCCCCCAGGTTGACCCAGGACACTCTGGAAGAAGTACATTTTCAGGCTGGCCTGGGAATGCCTTGGGGTCCTGCCGGAGGTGGCTGGGGAGAGGATGGTCCCTACTTGGGATGCTGCCCCCTTGACCTGGAAATGGTTACAGCAGAAGAAGGTGAGGGGTTCAAGACCCTGTTTAGGTCTCGTGATTTACTGAGTCTTTTCTACAAAAACTAAACACCTGTTTTTTCAATAAAATATCATATTTATAATGTATTGTTGAGCAGGTAAAAATAAAACAATCAGAAGTGAATCATTTTAAAAATGTTTTTATTTTTATTGTGGCCTGTAAATCCTTTCAGCCTGGTGATTTTGACCCATCTCTCTAAGTGTTTGAACATCACTGATATAGATGGTTTTGTGAAAAACCACAAAACAAAATCATCATTTTTAGATTGTTTTGTTTTGTTGTTTGAAACTACTATAACTATTACCTACTATAAGAACCAAACCTCTACCCTCAGAAACCTAATGATGCATCAGAGTTTGAGGGTGTTTGCAAGTCATTGTATCTTGAGGCTTTTCTTAGCTTCTGACCAACAAACGAACAGCTGCAGAAACTATTTGTGAGAGAACTCAAACGATGAGAAATTCTATTTCTCTCACAAACCCATTTTCCTTTCTTTCTGCCCTCTGTGATGGAATAAATATTGGCACGCATCAAATATTTGCTGTTTACACATTTGCTCTGGGTGATTCTGAGCCCGAAGGTTTCAATTATCAAGTTTCTCCATATTTCAATCAAATCAACGTGTTTGTGTGTGTAAGTGCTGTACGCACACCAGTGTGTAGAAGCTGTTTCTGTTAACAGGTGTTGTTGGTGTAATATTGTTTATTTGTCTCTCCCAGGGGGGTGTGTGTGCATATGTTCTAATTTATGTGGAAGCTTTTACTGTGTTTGTGTATGAAAGCACATTATGGAAAAGAAACCTGTAATTTGTTTGCATTGAGGAAAAAACAAACATGTTCAGAACTGAGTGTTTTTATTTAGATTTTTACCATCAGTAGTTGAGAAATTAGCATCAAAATCATTTAGGGATTTTGTGTTTTGTTTGAAAATGATCAGGCCACATCATGTGCATACACCTTACATACAATTGTTACGCAAGCTAATCAAGATTTCACTGTTGCCTTTGGTCTTTGCATGTTTTTTACAGCTTTGGAGTTTTTTAAATAATTTAAGTGTGTGGATACATGAGCTCCTCTGAAGCTTTTCTCTGCACTTTACAGCATTTCTTGCTGCAATTTAAAAAGCTATATTTTTTTACTAACATTCATGTGGGGCTGCTGTTAATGCACATTATTAATTAGCTTTGAATGCCTCCAACAACTATAATAATTTACGTTAAATACTAGGGATGTCCCGATCAGGTTTTTTGGCCCTCGAGTCCGAGTCATTAGATTTTGAAGATCTGCCGATCCCGAGTCCCGATCCGATCTTTTTAATATGTTGTTGTGATCAACTTTATAAAGCCTCCAGACACAGACATACTCACACTTTCTGCTTCAAGCTGCTTCTGAGTTCTACTTTGTTGATGTTTAACTAATAAAAACAAACAAGTAACAAAATGATGTCATGCTGCAGACATAAATCCATCTATGTGTATATTCTATCTTATCCATATACATTTAAATACTTAAACATAATTCTCTGTGCACAAAATTAGTTTGTGGTTAAAGTAACTTTTTGAGGAAAATCTTTTTTTCCTACAGCTGTTCAGGTGCAGAAAAAATGTCAACATTATTTTAACACTCTGGTCCATTTTTTGCCCAGAAAGAACAAACTTGTTTACTAACAATGACCCAATCATTTCTTAAGTCATCAGCTTCTCCTTCACTCCTCCTCCTGCTTTATCCTCTGACTGCAGCAGCTCTGAACAACTTATTAATTAGACTATTTGGAGAAATCGTTTTGGAGCGACATTTAATCAGGAAGCTCCTCCTCAGAAAGTGCTTTTTAAAAATCTTAACATCACTCAATTATTTCCCGACTGAGGGCGGGTGTTGTGACGTGGTGTACCTGCAGCACTCAGCAGAGTCCCCTCTGAGCCTGGAGGGAGACGCTGTGTAGGGACAACGAGTTAGCGCGGGTGTGACTCGCTCCACGCCGGCCTCTCCGCCTCCTCCAGACAGAGTACTCCCGTCGGTGCTTGGCTGCTTTCCATTCAGGGGGAGGACGAGTCCCGGTGGGTGTGGAGAGAGCAGTGAACTCGGTCGCTGCTGGATAAGTTCGCGTGTCTCCCGGTCCCGGCCCCTCCCTCCTCCTGGACTGGCGGAAAGTGATTCAGACTCTGATTATGGTTAATATATGTGCACAAATATAGACTATATATAAATCCCATGTGCTTTAGATTGTTTAACATATATTTAAAAACCCAAACTTCCTTCTGAAGGCATAGCGGCTTTTATTTTGGCGGGGCGGTGCGCATGTAGAGGAAACCCGAGTCAAGATCGGGAGGTGACGTCCGATACCGATCGAGTCCAAAATCACGTGATCGGGGCCGATTTCCGATCAGGTGATCGGATCGGGACATCCCTATTAAATACTACTTGTTACTTTGGTTCTAATTAATGGATCAAATACAAAGACTGGGTGAATTGTTGTCAGAACATTCAATAAAACAAGGTTTTTCTGCTTTAATCCTTGAAAACAGATTTATATGTTTTTATCTTTGCAGAACTATGTGATGTATTTATTATTATTATTATTATTATTACAAACTATTCCTGTTGCAAATAGACTGCCAAGAAGTGACAGAAGCAGTTCTGTGTTTGGGAGGAGGATAACAGAATCAGCAGGTTTGATTCTGTTACAGGATGATGTTCAGGACAAAAAGTAATAAGTGAAACTGGAAATCACAACTTTTGTGTTTTTATTATTGATCTGTGACCTTGTGGTTGAGACGTCCCCACCAGCAGATCAGAAAAAGTACATTTTTATTGACAAAACAAAAAAAAACATTAAATGTCAGCAACATCAGAGGACTGGAGACATGCAGAGTTTTATTTGTGAAGAGAGAGTCGGATCAACAAATTATGCAACTTCAGCTTTATTAAACAGATCTTTATCTTGTTATTAAGAACTTGTTAGTTTAAAAAACTCAAATAAGTTACTACATTTAAGGTTAAATAAATAAAATATGACTAATTATGTGGAAAACTTTTAACAAACAAAGAACCTTAAAGCTGCTTGTATTGTTTTCTGCTGAAATACAGAAAATTTGATGTTCTGTTGTAGTAAACTAAGTTTTACAATATGGAAACTGTATTTTCACCTTTCTTTTGTTGAAACGTTTCCAAATATCTGGCGCTTTTCCCCATCTTCCTCTCTGATTAACTCATTGTTATTGTCCACTGCTGAAGGGTGAAAGAGGGATAAAATCTCATGAACCACTGGATGGGTTTTAATGAAGCTCTCAAAGTCTTCCTTAGTAGTACTTCTACTACTGACTAATATCTGGAGCCAACCTGATTTAAGATGCCCACCAGAGCCAGCTGACTTTAGTAAACACTAAAACATCTCTAACTCAGTTAGTTTTGCAGATATTGAGCTAAGGTTTTGTTTTGTAGTAGCTGAGAGTCATTTATAACTTCTGCTTTGACTGCTAACAGATCGATCACACACGATGCTTTTTTTTTTTTTCAATATTCAACCAAAACAGCTTCACTTCTCAAAATCAGATGATCTTAGTTTAAAATCTCTGGCATGAAAGGAGTCAGTTGATATGTATTCTTTCAAGAAATGATTGTCCTTTAATTATTTTCTTTTTCTTACTCCATCACCCCTATCTTACTCTCATGTGTAAGCATGCTGCTCTGTAGTTATCATTGTTCCAAACCAAAGATTGTGAGATGATTTTTTGAAGTTAATCAATTACCATAATCTTTGCAATCCTCCCGTTTGTAGAGAGGATTGTTTGTATGTTTGACAGACCTGCATGTTGGTTTTTCTATATATATAATATTTTTGTGTCTTATCAGGTTTTATCTTTCATGGCGGATGGATTTAGAGAAGGTTTTGGTTCTGCTGGTTGTTTCTTTTCCAGTCAGCTGTTAACACATCCATTAATCCTACATCCCAGATTGAAATCATCCTCTTACCCCACAGATGCTTTCAGATGTTGATGATATTTCTTTAATTGACTTCCAGACAGAAAAGAAAAAGTTTAATTGACAGCGTTGAGAATCTGCTGCTATTTTTCATATTTTTTCCTCAATAGTCATGTTTATAATCCAAGTTTCAAACAAGCTGAGGAGGAAAAGTGATCACACAGATACAGAAATAAAATACTGGATTGACACTAAAAGGCGTTTGTGGTCTACAGAAGAAAACAACTTCATTTGTCTCATTTGCATGCAGCCTTTTCTTCTCTGTAAACTTTCTACTTGACAGGCAAGGGATGAGCTGCGTGGAATAAATGCAGAGAGCTTCTGTGTGTTTATAATAGCACGCAATGTATAGCCAAGTACAGTACATGCACACAGTGTACACAGAACACACACACACACACACATCCATTACCATCCTCATGTTCACACAAACCTCTCAGATAATCACTTGAATGCACAAACATACATCCCATTCACACATAAACAGATGCAAATTTCACCTCAATCTCACAAAGGCATACAAATATCAGCAACTATTCACAGACATGAAGAAAAATCATTTTTATAGAAACAGAATGCAGATATTTAAAGTCCCTCCCCACAACAGAGGACACGCTGTGTGCTGGATGTTCAAACACTGTAAACAGACACACATTGTGCTAAATGATTTGTATCCCTCTCCTCTCTGATGAAGCTTATGAATAATACAATCATCTCAGGGGAACTTTTTGCTTCACATAAATAAGAATTTAGATAGAAAATTGCATTATTAATCTGTGGCTTCTGGCTCAGCATTTTCTGTAAAGAACTGGTGAAAGTTTACGGCTTCCCAGGAGCGAAGGCCTAAAGGGCTGATGAGTTACGATACACTGACGTTCAATCGTTGCGCTCCCAGGGAATCCTCTTCTGCTACGACGTTTTTCATCAGGACAAATTCGCCTGTGAGGAGCTAAGAGATTCCTTCCTCTTTCATAACAAACGTCCTGCTGCCAGGAAGAACACGTCAAGTCCTCTAGCTTAGCATTATTCTGTAAACTGAGCGGGAAATACCAGAGTGGCAACCATCATAAGACCTGTTTAAAATCTGTAAAACTTCAATGCATCCATCAGTAATTCCTTTTTATTTAAAACACTGAACCATCTTTTGTAACTAGATGTTTTCATTTCCACAATTTTTCTCTTGATGTTTTGCTCAGAAATTTTAACTTATTGGGATTCATAGAAATAAATATCCAATCAGCCTTTTGTTAACAATGTCTGTGTGTTTTTATTAGAGATGCCTCGATACCGGTATTATCGATCCAATACTATGGTTGTGTACTAGTATACTTATTCATAAAAGTACTCCTATACTATGAAGCCGATACTGTTTTTCGTAGTGTGACCTCAGCTCTCAGTTGCCATGAGCTAACTGTAGCTAACTCTGGAGCAAATGACATCAAAGTACTTTTGTAGTAGTAGTAGTAGTAATAGATGTTATGTAGTCTAACGTATATAGATGCTGTCTGAAACCTCACAGTAATAATATTTGCTTTGGTTAAGTACCAGTAACTGCAAATCCATTAGTAATGCCTGATTAGTTCCCAAAGCGTTAACACATTTTATTTAGCCACGCTTTGCTAACAACAGAGAAACAATAGAGCTGATTAAAGCTCTGGTGTTGGTCCATCACTAGCTTTTATAAAAGATGTCATTAAATGACTATTGAAACACTCTTATTGCTATTTGCATGTTAAACTTCTACTGTATTTCTTTCAACATTATCTGTTTATATCTCCTCCTGTGGCTTTGTAAAAAAAATTAACACAATCAAAACATATGGCTAATTTGGGAGTAGTACACTATGACCTTTGGTAGTGATGCATTGTATGATTTAGAGAAAATTCAGGTAATTACATTTAAAATTTCCACTTGTACAACAATGGCATTTTGTCAAAATAAAACAACAACAACTAAAAAAAACTCGTATTGTTCCCACAAATTTTTTACTTTGTACAGTTTAAACATAAAAATGTATAGGAATTTTTGTCTTCCTTCACCCAGTGTCTCTCTCACTGCCATATGACTTCTGGTTTTCTCAAAGGTCTTCTCAGAGTGAGAAATGCACATCCCTAAACTCCCAGCAGGCTTTCATTATATTTAA
This sequence comes from Callopanchax toddi, assembly GCA_006937965.1. Lineage (NCBI taxonomy): Eukaryota > Metazoa > Chordata > Actinopteri > Cyprinodontiformes > Nothobranchiidae > Callopanchax > Callopanchax toddi. Next base: position 3,222,581 of record SSNR01000045.1, on the reverse strand, counting down.
GCTGATGTTTATCTCAAAACTGAAAGAGAAGGGACATTTTAACTTGTCATATCTTTGTCATAAAACACTGTAAACTTAGAGAACTCTATACGTAGGGGTGTGATGATCAGATGTTTCTTTCGATTATAGTTCCAGAGTTTTTGCACAGTGACAGAATTTTTTGTGGGTTTATTTTTAATCTGCGATTCTGTTTCCCCATCTCATCAAGAGTGAAGTCAAGAGAGTGAGAAACATAGATGTATGGTTTCCATGGTGACCACTGATGGGTATCGTGGTTACCCTAATGGCCCACTGACTGCAGTTTAAACATTTCTCTTGATCTTGTTCTTGTTTAAACATTTTATACACTTTATAGAAGAAAACAGAGATATTTTTTCTAGTTTAAATTATTACAAAATTGCAGCACTTCAGAATTACTTTTGAACTTTAAGGTTGTTAGTCTCGCATTGCCTTCTTCCGCTTATCTGGGTTGCAGGGGGCAGCATCCCAAGTAGGTAAGTAAGTAATCCCAGACCGTCCTCTCCCCAGTCACCTCCACCAGCTCCTCCAGCAGGACTCCAAGGTGTTCCCAGGCCAGATTGGAGATGTACTTTTTCCAGCGTGTCCTGGATCGACCCGGGGGCCTCCTGCTGGCAGGACATGTCCGAAAGACCTCCCCAGGAAGGCTTCCTAACAAGATACCCGAACCACCTCAGCTGACTCCTTTTGATACAGAGGAGCAGCGGTTCTACTCCGAGTCTCTCCCGAATGGCCGATCTCTTAGGCTGAGCCCGGCCACCCTGTGGAGGAAATTTATTTCAGCTGCTTGTATCAGCGATCTTGTTCTTTTGGTTATTACCAAAGCTCATGACCATAGGTGAGGATTGGGACGTATAAACCAGCAAATAGAGAGCCTCAGCTCTTTCTTCACCACAGCCTCCTTCCTTCACTCATGAACAAGACCCAGACATTCTTGAATTCCTCCACTTGAGGTTGGACCTCTCTCCCGACCTGGAGTTAGCAAGCCACCCTTTTCCGACCGAGAACCATGGCCTCAGACTTGGAGGTGCTGATCTTCATCCCAGCCGCTTCACACTCGGCTGCGAACCTCCCCAGCAAGAGCTGAAGGTCAGAGCCTGATGAAGCTAGGAGGACCACGTCATCAGCAAAAAGCAGAGATGAGATTCTCCTGCCACCAAACTCAACACCCTCCACACCGCGGCTGCTCCTAGAAATCCTGTCCATAAACGTTATGAACAGAAGAGTTATTAGTGAGATGATGAATTCTTGTCAGTAGCTGCATTAACACCCTTCAAACTTATTTTACTAATATAAATTCAGCACAGCTTCATGGTTTTTTTTTACTTTCTTTGTTCCCATAACAATCTTTTACACTATAACGAAGGAATTCTTTTCTTTATTTTGATTTTCTTCACACAGAAGTCGTTGGTATGGCCTTGGCCCTCAGGGGTGGCGGTGTCATATAACGAATATGTCACACACAAAAAAGACCATCTCCATTTATATGTTCCACATGAGCACTGCCTCACCTTTATGACTAACAGTCCCAATCAGCCATAAACTTTATTGCTTTGATATGTGTTAAAACTCAAACACACAAAACCCTGAACATGTGTAGAAGCATCAAACGACATGACGTATCAACAGAAAGGAAGGAACGGGGAAGAAACCTTTCCCACTTTCACTCCTTTTGCGTAGCGTTTTAAAACACTCAGAGAACATTTGGTAAGCAGGCTGGTGTTGATAAAGTGTGATGCTTTAGTTTTGATGCTCATAAAAATATCTGTCCAGGACACAGAGAAGGAGAATCTGAGTAGACGAGAAGCAAACTAAAGATATTTTTTTTTAAACTGCAGAAAAAAGAGGCTGCGTTTCCAGGCTAGATTAAAACCTGAAACTGGAATATGGATTAGAGCGTTTCAGAATAAACTTCTATCATCTGTCTTATTTATAACTGATAAACTTCTTCTGTCAACTGTTTAATTTTAAAACCAGGCTGAAACTTTAATTTTGTACCAAAACTACCCCCCCCCCCCCCCCCCCCCCCCCCCCGTTTTATTAATAATTTCAACCTAGTCAAGCTTTTAATTTCAGATAAACTCAGAAACATGTCTGCTTGTGAATTACAGCCTTTTGGCCTGAAATGTTGAGTTGGCTGAAAGTACTGCTGAGTGTTCACTAAAAGCAGCAAATTATCTAAAGAAGCATAATCAGCATAGCAGCAGACTCCCCAGCATTCATTTACTCAAAGTTACATCTCTCCAGAGAGCCTCGTCATTTCTTTCCTGTTTAGAGAAAACAGATGATGAAAATGCTGCATCTTGAAATAAATGTGATTGACTCAAATGTTGCATATTTAATGTTTTTATGTTTATTATCAGACTGTTTTCAGAGTCAGTAACTGGTTATGTTTAGGATGAACATTTCTGTTACCCAACAGTGAATAATTTTGGTAATAAGCTGACCAAACCCCATAAGGAGAGTTGATTCTGAGTGCTCTCATCTTTTACATGTTTCAGATAAACCAGTTAGAAGGTCTTCAAGCAGATCGTCTGTTTTCATTCCTTCTTCTCTTCTGTACTTTCAGCTGCTACAGAAACCAACACGGGGGATTAAATGCAGCAAGTTAAGATTGAAAAGCTGGCAGAAGCTTAGTGAAGCAAGATATTGATCTGCTCTTAACTGACAGACTTATTCAGGACGTCGGTTCACTTTCAGATTAAAGGATCAGATATTAACAGGTTTTTTGTTTCCTCACTGAAACGCAGCTTTATGAAGAAAGTGATGATGTTTGATGTGAGTGTATCATGATATTCACCCAAACGTTAGCAATACAGAGTACTGCCCAGTACTTACAGGTTACTTACGGAGTAAGTAGATTTTACTGGCGAGGATAAGCACAGGGTACTTCAAGGGCTATGTTCAGAGTACTTTCAGAAACACATACAGTTTAAGTTCAGGGTACTTTAAGGACTTATTTTAGAGTGCTTTCAGAAATACATACAGGGAAAGTACTAGGGTTGGGCGATCAGATGAATGTATCGACCATCGGCGATGGGCTCAGCCAATCGCCTCCCGTTTTTCAAGAACGATTTATTTGTCCCACTATAAATTAATTTCTTAATTATTAACAACGTTTGGTTGAAGTCAAAGGACGTAGCCCACGTAAAAATAATAAATAATGCTCTTTTTAAACGTTACACGCAAACTCCTCCCAGCTGCAAGCAGCACCGCTGCTCCCCCAGGACATAAACACGTAAACCGTGTTTACGCGTCGGCTACCGGTGCTAGGAATATTTAGCGACTGTCTTCAGCTAAGTCTGATAAACGACCAGAACAAAATGAAACTAAAACTGAAATACGAATAAAAAAACCTTCAGTGAACGTCGCTTCCATAAAATAAATCTCTGCTGCAGTTTGAAGTCTTTTTGAGCGATTTTGGTGACGGAGCAGCAGCAGCTAGCTGCCTGCTAGCTCTGTGTTAGCTTAGTTAGCACACAGCAGAAGGGTAAACACTCGATGTTGGAGCTCTTTGCTGCCACTATACGTCTGTTTAAAGCCAAAGTAGCTCCAAACAGGCGACGCTGTGTTTTTTACAACTATTTCCTCAATTTTGGGACTTCTGAGTTCTAATTTGGCAAATCCATTAGTGAGTGTTTACATTGCTCCGCCCGCAAATATGTCAACATGTCACCTGCGCCAATAAATCGCCCATCGTCAATTTTTGGACTGACGACGGACGATTGGAAAAAAGTTACACATCGCCCAACCCTAGTAAGTACAGGGTACTTTAAGGGCTATGCTCAGAGTACTTTCAGAAATACATACAGGGTAAGTACAAACAATTAATTTCCTATTTTATTTATTTCCTATATATGAAAACCATTTAGGTTTTAGGGTAAAATTGTGAGAAAAAAAATCCAATTAATTAATGACCATTTTAGTAAACTTGTAGTAAATGTCTGAATATTTGTACTACACATTTAGAGGCAGTTAGTTAGATCTCTGAGTTCTCTGTGAACATTTACTGACTTTTGTCTTCCATCTAACGGGTTGTTAGCCTCAGCATGCTAATATGAACCCATCCAGTAAGTGAAGCAGTGAAGTACTTAGTTGTATAAGTGGTCAACCGTCTCACCAGTCAGCGGTGGCTCGTCATTGGTCGGATCGGGAGGTGGCTTCAGTGTGGACGCCACCTCTTCAAGCTTCTTAGCTGTCTTCATTTTGTCCCTGTTGCTGCATCATAAACCACATGCTTATCTTCTGTAACTACTACACGTTTATGAGGACCTAAGAATACACACACACACACACCATGGCTGGTTTTATTGTGTGTTTAATGACGACATATATTGGTGCCACTTCATGACATTTATGTTCATGTTAACTTTGACTAAATCCACCCTCATTGTTGCTTTTTGGATGTTATTTTCACTTCCTGAGGACTGTAGACTGTTGTCATGTCAAACTGTAATTGTTGTTATTTTAAAGATGTTAAAATAAATTAGGTGCTCTTTGGATTAAGCAGTTCTCAAGGTTTTGAGGGTTACAGGAACTGTGGAGCTCCCTAAAAGGCAACAAACCCTAAAGGACTTTTCTTTGGTTGTTTGAACAACAGATTGGAGCAATAAGGTGACAAAAAGTCCTTCTGGTTTTGGTAAACAACTAAAAATTATGTCAGAATTTCTCTGTTAATTATAGCCTCCATTTACACCAGGTTTGAATGTTGCTACATTCGTTATTTTTAAGGTTTTTTTGGATTAATGTGATGTAGTAAGAAGTGTTGCAAATATGACTAATTGTTTGAATAATGTTGCAAATGTCTTTGTAAAAAAAATGCATTTATTGATTTCACACCTCTATTCAAACATGATTCAGCCTGGAACAATTAGCATACAGTTATGTTAATTTGACCAATCACAGCACAGCTCAGACAAACGGTTCCCTTCACATGAAGAAAACTGAATTAAGAGAGGAAGAAAACTAATAAAGAGACTATTCGGTTTCAGTGAAAAGGTTGTGAACAACACTACCTCATCTGTTGTAGATAGGTCTGTAAATGAGTTCTGACTGGATTAACAAGCTAACGGTCACAGCAAGACCAACAGTGGATTACTGCAGTCTTAAATTAATGCTTAAATGGTATAGCAGTTCATTCAAATACTGTTATTTTATAACATGGTTGTAAATTGTATATAACATATTGTAGTTTTTTACATTGAACTCTTTAATTAATTGTAGCAAAAAATATCAGTTGAACTAGCGTTTTAATAGTTAGATTTCTGCTATTTTGGGAAGTTTTGTTATTCTGCAGAAATATACAAGTTTTTTTATAACATCGACACAACAGGGTACAACAGCGTTCATCGGCTTTGAAAGTTTACATTCTTAGAGTAAAACAAAGATGCATAAAATTATAATAAGTAGAGAAGTTGAGCTAGCTATAGCACTTCTGGTTTAGTGTAGTTTAGTGGTTTTAGTCAAAATTATGCATCTGCTGGAATAATTGTGTAATATGTAAACAACCGCAGCATAAACGTTTATGAAATCACCTTTGCATTAACTGAAATTTATGTTTTTATATGTTTTATAGTAGTCCACTTTCACTAGCCGTTAGCTTGTCAATCTGATCAGTGCTAATCTCCATTTCTTCAAACAGAAGTCATTCAAAGAGCAGCAACAGGAGCAATAACTGATCATAACTTTTTACAGAACCGCATCTGAACCACCTGCTTTCAGTTTCTGAGAAAAAGAGTTGATATGAAAAGTAAAAAGGTATATAAGTTCCGTAACCTGCAGGTATTAAAAAGTGCCAAAAGTTCAAAATCAACTCTTGGTTAGTTTATTTTTTATTTTGTGAAGACTACACTGACTTGTTTGAATTTGGCTTTTTAATGCTTTGATGATGTAAAGGTCAAGGTCAGAGACTTAACAAACACATCAAATAAAACTACAAAAAAATACAGTAAAATAGTCAGATAAAAGGGCTGGGTTGAAAATAGTTAAAGGCAATATATAAACAGTAATATTAATAATTTTAAAAATCGCCCTGCAACTCTCAGAGCCTCCACCTGGTGCCAACATCCTGATACTAACTAGACAGACCCAACGGAGCCGTAATCATCCTAATGGGTCGGAGCTGTTTGACGTCATAAGAGAAACCTGAACAGGTGGATTTAACGTCAGTGCTGATGGGTGTATATTTAGCTTTGTGTGTGTGTGTGTGTGTGTGTGTGTGTGTGTGTTCACATATCTGCAGATCTTTTCAGTGTGTGTGTGTGTTTGTTTTTTTAATGGGGGAGGGTTTATGCTCACAAAGGCCTCGGCAGGTGCTCTATTCCTGGCTTTGTCTCTGCGGCTCTTTGCTGTTTAATTGTTCAACTCTTAGAGAAAAGTCCCTCTCTGTCAGCCGTCAGGGGAAAACAAAGAGGAAACACACACAAACACAATGACGACATCGGGCTCACACACTCGCAGCAGCATATCGGAGATGGCGTGGAGCCGCAGGTGTTTTCTGGATGGGAAAAGTGGAAGGAAACTTTTCTTTCTCCAATGTTTTCCTCTTCTCTGTGCTGAAGGATTAAAGTTTAGAGGTGTTAACATTTACTGACAGATAAGACAAAAAATGCACGTGCACACACACACTAACAGCTGGAGCTACATGCGTTCACTTTTGATGTTATCTTTCTCAAACAAGCACAGATATAAAACTACAAATCAGAGAATAACTTTTGAGTATCCAGCTTTGATTTAAGTGTATGTTTTGTACAGTTTATGACGTTATAATTCAGAGTTTATTTATTTTAGTTTTTACATTAACTTCATGTTCAGTCAGAGAAAGCAGTACGTTTTCTTTCTACATGTATGAGGAGAAATTCCATAAACACTAACAATAAAATGTTTTTTATAAATAATAAATAAACAGCTCTTAAAATAAAACAGTCACTAATTTACATTAAATCAGTTCCGGTTGTTTTCCATTACACTGACGGGATGTTGGTTACGTTTTGACAAAATAAACCTGCTCTTCTATTTGTTTTAAATTTTACACAAACTGTATTTTCCCCTATTTGAGTCCAGGATTTACAGAAAAGGCAGGTTTTTATATTATAAGGAAAAAACATAACTTTTTTTATACTTATACTGCTTGTCAAATATTCAAACAGCAAGAACAATTGCATTAAACACATTTATTGTCCGTATTTTTTTTTTACTGTATATATAAAACATGAATTGACCTGTTTCAGTGACACCATTTATGAATAATAAATAGTATTTCTGCTGATATCAACCTAAATGTTTAAACTTTAAACCAACGAGATTAAAAAGTCAGTTTCTTTTTTCTTACAGGAAACGTCTCACACTTTTTAGGTATTGCTTATCAGTTCATTCATTCAAAAGTTGTGACTCAACATTTAAACCTAAAACTTTCAGGTTTCTTGTTTAGAATCAAAATAAAGTTTTGTTTAAGAGTCAAATATCTTTTAAAAACCTTTCCAAGGAGATTTAATATACACAAAATTGGAACTATATGATGCAAATATTAAAAAACAGGAAACCAAAGTAGTTTAAAAAATGTTCTGAAAGTCTTCCAAAGATTTTCTTTAGAACCTGGTTAGTATTTTGCAAATAACAGTTCAGGTTTTTAACCTAAATGACCATTTGGCATTTCAAAACTCAAAATTTAAATAGATAACTTTCAGGTTTGGGACTTTCCTGTCCAGAGTTAAAAGAAAGTCAAGTGACTCAGTCATAAGAATATTGAAGAAAAGGTAATATTTCCTAGGAGATAATCACTGGGTGATGCATGGTGGTGCAGTTGTTAGCACTGTTGCCTCACAGCAAGAAGGTCGCAGGTTCAAATCTTGGCTGTGTCCTTTCTTAATGGAGTTAGCATGTTCTCCCCATGCATACGTGGGTTTCCTCCGGGTACTCCGGTTTCCCCCGCAGATCACAACATGTCCTATAGGTTATAATCCAGGACGCCCTTGAAAAAGAGATTCTGGATCTCAATGGGACATTTCCTGGTAAAATAAAGGTTAAAAATAGATAAATAATTCTAGACAATTGTAAATCCAACTTTATTTTTAACCAGCGCAAATCCAAAGTGCTTTACAGTAAAATAAGTTAAAAACAATAAAGCAGCATCCATATAACAAAAAATAGGAATTAAAACTAATTAAAAATACATAAAACATAAAAACAGCCTTATGATAAAAAGTTTAAATAACATCAAATAAACTTAAAGACTAGAATTAACACCTTACAAGGTGTTAAAAGCTGAGGTGAAGAGTAGAGTTTTCAAAAGCATCTAGAGGCAAATTATTCCACATTTTAGGAGCTAAAAGAATAATCTCTGATCTTCTGCTGCATCGAAGGAACCCTCAGGAGCAGCTGATCAGCTGACCTGAGAGAACATCAAGGATGTTCATCGTGTCCTTAAAACAGAACAGAATCTGGAAGTCATGGATTTAATAAATAAGAAATAAATCCATTACAGACGTAAACAGGTCCAGAGAGATCCTTCAGGGTCCTGATGAGTCAGCTTGTTAGTTCTAAAATACTATTATCTGTTCATCTGTGTTATATTTGTTTTTTAATGGGAACAAGTTGCATCTTTGTGTCAAGCTGCAAGTAACAGAACCATTTAAAAGTTTTTTTTAATGCATAAAAGCAAACACTTGGATTTAGAAGCCTTTTTATGTGTGAATGATTCATAAGTCAGCGTGAATTAGGACCACAAACAAAAAAAAGAATCCTAAAATGTTCAGATTCTGTGGAGAAAATGAGTGGAAAAGTTCAAAGACCTTCAGAAAGTCTGAAAAACTTCATTAAGACCCATTTTTAAAAAATACAATGAACTTTGAACTATTTTAACTCAAAGTATAAAGAAAGGAGAGCTGTAATATTATTATTTTACTAAAAATGTTAACAGGATGTCAGTTTACATAATTGATAATTCCACGAGTAACATCAGAACTGTGGGATTAATTTTGTTGCCAAAACAGAAGATTTGAAGCCGCGGCTTCAACACGTGGACAGGAATGATATTCTTGGCATTAAAGCCTCGTCAATATGGACCAAAACAGCCAGGATCAATACATTGTCAATATTTGTTTTACTCGTTCAGCATTTCTGTGTGTGCGAGGGTGTGTGTGAGTGTGTGTGTGTGGAGAGGGCTGCTTGCCAGCTGTGCAATCTGTTCAGTAATCTCAGGTCTGGTCTGTGCACACACTGCACAATCTGCTCTGGTGAAACTGGTCCTGACACACACGCGCACACACACACACACACGTAAATCAACTCTTATGAGGACAATTTATTTAAATTTTCCAGCTGAGTGGGTCTCAGTTTAAGCTGCTGAAAACTAAACATCTCTAAAAGCAGATTCCTTTTGCAGAAGGCGCTTCACGATGTGAGTTTGGAGTTTAACAGAACATAAACACTCTGAGAGGCTCAACCTGACTGAACGCCTTCATTGTGAGAATTTCAGAGTATCCCTGAAGAATATTTAAATCACAGCTCGCCACGCGCTGCTGCTGACCCACTCTTCTCCGATTCACAATAACCCTTATCAGCCCAATTTCCCCTCTCTCTTCCCTTTGCCCATTTTAACACGCCGCCCTGTTTGTTGTTTAAATGGAAGGGAGAGAAAATTGGCCACTTTTGCCGTTCAGAAACTCCCGCAGCTGTCTGTAATCGCCGTGTGCGCCTGTTGGTGTGTGTTTGTGCACGCGCCGTGGTAATGTGCAGTTACCGCAGTGGGGGGTGCATGGGGCGGGGGCGTGGAGAGAGGGGTCATGGCGTGCGGCGGAGAAAGCGCTATTAGGAGAAAATGATAGGCCTGTCCCTGAAACTCCATTACACACCAAACACTTAAAAGACTGGACTAGCTTCATTACAGGCCTACATGAATCATGCAGCACTCACACAAGCAACTGGCCTCCCTCTCGTTTCCAGCCTCTTCGCCCAGTACAGCCTTCTGTTTAAACTGGAAGATGGCCAGGAGCGAGGGATGGAGAGGGAGGGAGTGGAGTGAAGAGAAGAGGAGCACGCTGAGGGCCAAGCCTTGTTTGCCTCGGGTCTGACAAACAGGAGGAGGAGGAGGGAGACGAGGGAGGAGAAGAAGAGGAGAGATTAGGAAGAAGAATAAAAAGGGTTAAGAAGAAGAGAGCAGATGAAGATTGGAGGAAGGACTGTGAAAGTCTGAAGTCTTGATCCAGGCTTTATTTTATTTTAAAGTTTGTCTTAGGACTTTGGCTGCTTTAACTCTCAGTTTCAGTCCTTGTAGTCGAGTGTTTGATGAGGAAAATGTTTGTTGTTGTTTTTTAACCCCTTGAAGACTGTTGACTCAAAGCTATGTTGTTTCATTTGCAGTTTTTCCTGTGTGAAAAGAAACCAAATAACAGGAAAACACTATAAATTAACAAATTATGAACTGATTCAGACCAGAAGAACTGAACTAAAGGTGTGAAATGTCCTAAAAGACCTTCAGCTGTGGAGTCCAGTCTAGGTCTTTGAGGGCCATCTCTCCTGAATGTTCCTCTGCTCCAAAGGGCCAGACTTCAATCAGTGACTATTAGGCTTCTGGAGAACTCAAGGACATGCTAAAAATGTAATTCAGCTATTGAATCAGGTGTGTTAAACACCTAAAAACATGCAGGATATTTAAAGACCCAGACCACTGACCTACAAACAGCCTGGAGAACTGATTTTAAAAGAGCACAAGAAACATTTTAAATTATTCCCTTTTATGGCCACGTCAAAATAAAAACACCATAAAAAATGTTTTCTTTGCATTTTTTATTTATTTGGAGCACTAAAGGCCATAATGTATTGAAAGGTAACGATAGAATAACTTTAATAATAATAATGTCATAAAGTTTAAGTTTTGTTCAAACATGAGTTTTTACAGTTGAGTATATATAACGCACGGCCCCAAAGACACCTACTTCCGTAAACACAAACCGTGTGTCATGTCCTTGCGCTGTTCACCGGAGCTGCGCCGTTCAGCGGAGGGTTACAGCTGCTCTTTGTCATAAAGTAGTCCCGAGTTAAAAATAGTACATGTAGTTCCTTCGTGTTACTTTTTATTTTCCCTTGCAGTCGATATGTTTACTGAGGTCACTAGGCCGAATTATTATCACCATTTAGTGAGTTTTAAGGATGTTTTTTCTGGCAATGCTATCTGGTACCATTCACTTACAGTGTTTGAGCTAAGCTAAAGCAAAAAAAGTACTGCCGGATCGGTAAAACGGCTGGGCTGCTTACAAATAGTTTTTGCCCACTTATCTAACTCTGAGGAATATGGCAATAGACAAAAAATAACTTGGTGGTGGAGTATCCCTCTAAGAAAATGAGGATGGGATCAAGACTTTAGCATGGTACTGTAGGCCTGGAGCAAACATGAGAAGAGGAGAGGAAAAACCAGAACAGTTAAAACAATAACCCAGACAAGAGACCGAAAAGGAAAAAGACAAAAGAGGGAACAAAGAACACATTTGAGGGATGGACAGATTTTGAGAAGAGATGAGTGAGGAGGAGAAAGAGGAGAAGTTAAAAGTAGAAAAGAAACAATAAAAGGAGCCTCAACCTGCTCAGACATGTTTCTGTCACAAGTGTTTTCTATCACTGGTCTGTGTGTTTCCTTATGTGGTGGATGTTGGTTGTAGCAAAGGAGAGCTGAGGTGCCGAGTTAGAAAAAAAAAAGATTTTAACTCAGTCAGTGTTACAGATATGGAGCTAAAATTTGGTGTGGGAGTCTGTTTGAACACATTTCGCCATAAAACGTTAAGATTTGACCAAAAGTTATAATGCTGTCGTTTCTCAACATAACATGATCAAAGTTTTAAACTCAGGCATAAAAGGAGGTGGGTGATGTGAATCGCTTTAAGGAATGTTAGGTCTTTCTTTATTTTGTCAGAATGGAGCTGTGCCTGATCAGAGTGAACCCTGGAGTCTCTACAGTGGCCTGAGTCTGTCTTTATCAGTTCGTGTGACTGTGCACACTTGTGTAAAGACGGCCTGTTAGCGTTTGTGTTTGTTGGTAATGTGTGAAGTGTGTGTCTGTGAACTGTGCACATGTCCCTGTACGTGCACAGCGAGCATGTGTTGTGTGGGTGTGTGCGTGTGTGTGTGTGTGTTAGCACGCTCCAGAGCGTATCGCAGCATGCCGCCAGAGGGCCGGGGGCAGCGAGCCAGACCCGGGGCGCAGCATGACGCTGCATCCCGATCTGTGTTGTGACTGCCTCAATTACCCATCAGCCTGACAGAGAGGAAGAGAGAGTGTAGAAAAGGAGACGAGGATGAATGATTTCCTTATTCCTTGTGCCTTTTATCTTCTAAAAACCAATGCTTCCCTAGTCTGGACTTTTTTCTCTTTTTTATTTTTGAGTGTGCACTTGTGCTTTCATTTGCCATTTCACAGATGCTTAAATCCAAGGCCACATATAACACTTCAAACCTTCCATTTCAGCTGCTTTTCTTTTCATATTTTCTGTCACACTTTCAGAACCCTGACTGGATTACCAGCCAAACACAGCGACTAATCTCAAACCCGTAAATATTACTCCAGTTTTTTTTTCATCCAGCTTTCATTTCATGCAATTTGTTTAATTTGACTCATGGAAAAACACGTATCACAACAAGTAATTATCAAATGGCTGCAACAATTAGTCAATTTACTAATTAAAATAATGAGCAACTAATAATCAAGTAATTATATAAACCAGTTTTTAAAAACTAGATGGCAAATAAAGATGTTTGATACATTTTTGAGCTCAGGTTTTTATTTTTATGATAATAATCAAATGTATTTCTGATAAATAAAAGGTATTTTGGTATTTATGTAAAAATTATAGCAATGTTTTAGGTAAATCAAAGTACACTTTCCTAATTTTACCTCAGTTTTTGTAAAAGACATAATAATGATAATGGAAAGCAATGATGTCGTTGTCCGTTTGTGGTTGTTTCTATCAAATCTTCATGACCTCGTATGAACCAGAAACATTTTTATGGCTTCATAATTGAACTTTTTTTTACCAGCACACCTGTTAAACCAGTGTTTTCAAATAGTGGAAAGAAGCCTAGAGTGAGAAATGATAACAGTTTCCTTTAAATTTTTTATATTTTAATCAAAAATTATTTTAAAGGACAAAATAAGTTATATAAAGACATCATAACACAAAATGATTAAACAAAAGTTTTTTCACCCTTGATCATTTTACCAAACCTAAAATTTTAATCTTAATTGCAGTTTAGCTGATTATATTGTTTATTTTTAAATTAACGCTATTGCGAGGGAAATAATTTAATTTGAATCCCAAAGTAAAGCTTAAATATTAAATAAAAAATCATGTAATCCACCTTTTTTTAAAATTTGAATATTACATTTCAATAAAAAATGTATTTGAAAAGGAATGTATGCATTTTCTCATGTGTTAATATTCAAGTATACCAAATTATTTGAACCTTCTTTTGCTTCCACAGTCATGAACGAGTAGAAAAACAAATGATTAATGTCACAGATTGTTCAGTCAGTCTGTAAATCCTGTCAGTTATTTTCCTCACCCCCAGGCTGAAGCAAAAATTAATTTGCTGCTGATCGTCAACGGAAAATTAATCCCAGCGTTGGACTCTGTAGTTAATCTCGAGGTCAGGGGGAAAAGTTCTGACACTGATTAAAGTAATCTATGAGTCATTGTAATCCTTTTAAAATCCAAGTCCACTATATATTTGTATCAGGTATGTAAAAATCTGAGTATATTTTGTTATTTATATCAAAACCAAGGCAAATCTTCTATTTGGATTATTTCATTGTTGACATATTAACAAAAAAGTACCAGAAACTAAACTGTTAGCTTGTTTGATACAGCCAAGTTCTGATCTGCACCAGGTAACCCCTGCTTGTTATTACTATTGTCCCAATTTAGCTTCAAACCACTTCTGGCCTTAAAGCAGCCGAGTGGAGTATCAGGATTAGTACTTTCATCAAAACCATCCAGTCCTATACATGTTTGCTGCCCCCTGGTGGAGGAACCACTGATGACATGGGCCAGTTTTGTTTTTATTAGCTGACACGTGACGTCACAACGACACAGCTGAGCACCGTTGTTATTATCTGTCAGTTGTCAATAACTTGAGCTAAATAGCGGCAAAACAAAATCTCTCAGCATGGTTAACACTTGCAGCGCTGTAGGCTGCACAAATAAATGAAAGAACAACAGTAACGCAACATTTTACAGGTTTCTAGCTAATAAAATCACCAAAGTTGTAGAGTTCTAGTGGATAAACCACCCACATCGTGGAGCCAAAGTAATAAAAAAGTTAAATATCTGCCCCTCATGTCCAGACATGAACAAGTTATAGCCATCTAATGACTTATATGCCTTTGTAATCAGGTTAAATTAGTCTCTTTTGATATAACTACACAAAATGTGTTCTGTAATCGGAACGAGCAGCCATTAATGTCATTCGTTTTGTGTTTACTGAGCTCGTCAGGTAGGTCAAAAGTATAAAAATGATTTATTTATTCATAAACTGTCCCTCCTGAGACCTGCCGTTTGTTCTTGTGTTGTGGGAGAGGATTGGAATCAGAGTCGACAGCTTTGATGTTTGTTTGTGTTTCGGTTCACGGAGCTCGTCAGAATAAACGGAGAATCTGTTAATCTACAAAAACTAAATGCGTCAACCCGCACAATGCAGAAGAGATCCGGTTACTCCTTCGTTGCTTCAGCTGTGTGAATTACACCGGACTTTAGTCCAGACTGCCGGTTCTGAGGAGGACCCCACAGCTGGCTAGCTCCACAGCTTGTTAGCTTATTCAAATAGAATCTAGAGCTACTCATCACCAAATCTCTCAGTAACATTGCCCAGTAAAATTTGCACCATTTAGTGTTTGTTAGAAATTTCAACATTTAACTGCAACTTTTGAATTTTAAACATTTCTCAATAATAACATATAGGCAGGCACACCTAGAAACAAATCCAGTTCAAGTTATCTAGCTTCACCTAGCTAGCTGGGAAGTAATTCAGAAAGCTAGCTCCTGAAGGCAGTTAGAAATTACCTAAGGATTAATAACATTGATTATACAGTAATATTTTTATTTTTTATGATATATGAAGTCTTTAGTCATAAACCATCAGCATACAGGCAGCACATAGATTAGGTAACACCTTAAAGCAAGAAGTGTTAGCGTGAAGTTATGTTAGCCTGTATGAAAATCTGCTATTTGCCTTTTCCTCAAATTGGGATCACAGAGGCTAATTCTTTCTGGAAAAATTGTGCTGTTTGCATTTATGATTATGTGTTTGCTGAACAGTGAAGCTTAACTCATTGTAAATCATGTCAATATGGGATTTACTACCACAGGGGATCATTAGCCTACAGGAATCCTGTACAAGTACTTTGGTATTTTTTTATTTTTATAAAGAGTTTGTTCTTATGAACCAGTATGCTTTTAGAAACACATACAGCTTAAAATATTGACCTTTTTCTTTTCTTTTCCACTTTTATGGGTAAAATATCACAAAAAAATATCAATAAAACTGATTTTCCTCCAAAGTCTTTGTCATTTTTATTTGCTTTCAATGTTTTGAGTGCAGTAAAAATACAGACTCATGTTACTTTTGAGCAGAAATGCAGTTTGGTTTGTTAGGTAACCCTTTGACCACTTGGTGGAGCATATCTGAAAATAGTCAGATTAAAACTAAAGTTTTTAAAAAATCTAAAAATATATGGGAATGTTTGAACACCTTGCATTTTTATTGCCTCTGAGTCAGAATTAAAAATATTATTTCTACTGTTGTGGCCTTTTTCAGGTCAAGAGTTTACAGGTTAGAAAGCTGAACTCTCAGATTCAGTTTGGGTTGAGAACAGAAGAATTTAGATGTCCGGGAGTTGAACCCTTATATAACTGTTCAAGAGACACAGATAATGCTACACTACATTATCACCTGACATTATATTATAAATCTTAAAACCTCAAATAATTTAAAAATTCAACAACAAAAAAAAATTCTATATTTTTTTGTGTGTAAAAGAGTGGCTGTAGTGGTCTGCACAGTTTATTGCTAGAACAAACAAAAGTGACATGGTTGTGTTAGAAACACCAGAACAAATCCTCAAGCTGTTTTAACCATAGAGCCTAAACATCTCAGTAAAATCAATGTAATGGTTTGATTAAGCTGGAAGTCCCTGATGTCCACTTTCCTCAGCAACAGGACATGCATCCACTAGAGTTCAGGCAGGCAGTTCCACTAATGATACTAGTAATAGTAATTATATAGACTCAAATTCACATAATAAAGATTATTTATTTGCCACTTTGAGCTGCTTAGAGTCTAAAACACAATTAGTGACTTTGACGGTTTGAACTGCTGTTTTTACCTAAATCCAGCTGCTGCAGACTTGTTATCAGTTTAATTTTGAGCTCCGTTAGAAAGTGATCAGTGGTGATTTATCTTTTTAGCAGTTGCACTAGTCAAGTTTCCTGTCGCTGTCCACAAAGAACTAAATAATCTATCATTTTTATCTAAAAGAAAATTTAAAATGTTAAGGTAAATCGATAAATTTCAAGACATTTCATTGTTTTTAACCAGTTTGCCACTTTTTCACCTGGTTTTAGTTACCTATTTAAACCAAATGGATCAGTATCAGCTTTTACTTCCACATTTTCACAGTTTGAGGGTTTTTAAAAAATATATTTTGGACCTTATGAATATTTTTGACTTTTTAAAACTGTTTTGTTACCTGATGGTGTGTTTGAGGGCTTTTCTCTCTCAGCTAGCTGATCTTGATTTTTTTTTTTTTTTTTGTCACCCAAACCTTCTGCCACCTGTTTGTGTGTATTTAGAAATAACTAGGTATTAGTATATACAATTATTTTTGAAAGCTCATGAATAAACAGAGCAGAGAGGTTTTATTGGATGTTCATCTCTGTCCATCCAGATAATTAGGCTTAGAGCTTTGAATTCACACAATGTGCAGTAATGTACAAAAGTATCAGGCAATAAAAGCAGCAGGAATGCTTTCAAAAATAATTTTATAACTAGTTTTAATTTTGCACATCACCTAAAGTGCCATAAACAGGACAAATATGAATCAAATTAATTTGGTGTGACCACCTTTTGGCTTCCAAACAACACAGAAATAACACTTTTGAATTTGTGAAAGTTGTTTTTTCAGGTTGTTATGAATTTAAATGTTTCTGCATCATCAGTGGTTTTAGCATCTGCGCGTTAGCGTTAGTTATGCTAATGAGGAAATATAGAAGTTGTGCTACAGACTTTGTGTTTCTGCGTAGGAAGCAAACCTAGAAAAAATTCCTACTACAGATGGGCGATACAGAAATAATATATCACCACTTTTTATCTCGATAGCCAGTTTTCATGTCCAGGGATCAAACTGCCAAAGCTCCCGCCTTGGTCTGCTACCTGATCCATAAACCAGACCCATTTATGTTCCTCCTGCAGGTGGTGGGTCCACTGGTAGATGAGCCCATGTATCTGGTTCAGGCTGGCTCACTCACAGGGCCCAACCCCAGGCCTGGCTCCAGTGTGGGACCCTGGTAAACCTCCAGGCTGGGTACTCTGGCTCTTTGATTTTACAGCCGTGAGGAGTCTTCTGAACTGCCCTTTGTCTCACCCTTCACCTAGGATCAATTTGCCAAGGAAGACCCTACCAAGGGCACAAGTGCCCCAGACAACATAACACCTAGGATCATTAGGGCACTCAAACTCCTGGGAACACCTGGGTATCAGTGGAGGAGCTGGTGGAGGTGGCCAGGGAGAGGACGGCCTGGGATGCTGCCGCTGCAACCCAGACCTGGATAAGCAGAGGAAAGTGAAGCAAATGTTTAATCATTTTACATAATAGTGAACAATACAGCCACATGGTAAAACATAGCCTTAGATGATGAAAACAAATTAAAGCTTGTAATTAGCTGCCTTAGTAATAGGCGCTATTCATGCTAACATATCATCACAAAAGCCACTTAACATGAATTTGGTGGAAATCACAACTCACAGTGTTAATCTAGAATTATTCATTACTTTTAATCATCATTATCGTTTTCATAAATTCACATTTTCACCAGGCAGGAAGTGATGAAACTTGGAGCGTGTAGCTTTTAAATTGGTCCGGGCAGAAACAGTTCTTTGCTTTCTGAGACCTGTGCTTTTGTTTGCGTTTGCTTGTGGTTAAAAGGACCTCCTGCACTTTTAAACCAAGCATTAAGTTTGAACAATTTTCTAAAAACACAATGATTATAATAAAATATATAAACTATTAAAACAAACAGCTAGTGTTTCTGAAAATGCGCAAAGTAGAACAGAATAAAAGTGTAGTGGAGGGCATATTGTCCTATGAGGGCTACAGGGGGTTAAACGTGCTCTGTTCTTAGTGTTTCTGACAGAACACGACCTACAGATGATTCTACGATCTCTCTGCTTTGGCATCAACGCAATCCAGTCCTTCTAAATCAAATACCATCCACTTCTATTTCACAGCATCTGGATTATGAAAGTTACGATGATTTTTTATTGACAGAATCAGTGAAATGCCTAAAATTTCACCATTATTAAAAAGAAATTCCTCCCTGCTGAAGTTCTACGTTCCACATGGTGTTAATAGATGAACACAAATTAAGATATTTATGGGCCGAGAGGACGGGCTACATTTTCCAGATACTTGAGAGGCAGTGGATGCAGCTCGCTGTGCAACACCAGGGGTTACTGACATTTTTCATCTCACCATGGAAGTATCTCAGTGAAGGATTAGATGTTTTATTAATCTGTCTAAAAAAAAAAAAAAGGGTCACGTGTGATTCTGTGCAGAATTCTCACCAAACGAGCTATCAGAAACCAAAGGAAGAATAAAACATAAGTTATCCGTTTTGAGTTGGTTACCAAGGATACCATACATACACACTCTTGACACGCTCGCTCCTTTAGAGCCCGACCTTCTTCACTCCCTCCTTCACTATCATAACATCACTCACAGCCGGCCCACTTCGAGCCCCCTCCCCACCAACATAATGACATTTGCATACAGATGTCTCACTTGTGCTGATAATACATGCGACAGTGTGTATGTGCGAGACAGCTTGCATGGGCTGCGAATGTAATCAGCTGACATCTGAGGACAGGTTGAAGGGAAAGCAGCATGTGCAACCTTTTGAAAAAAAAAGTCCTCATTACAGTCATTATCACCATCATTAGCAGAAATAAGACAACTTCTTTGGCTCAGACAAACAGCGCGCACTCACTCACACATTAGAGGGAACACTCCACAGTGAGCGGCCGCAGGGGGAAACGAAGATGGAAGGATGGGTGAATTGGGAAAATTTAAGAAAAAAAGCACTTCTTTTAGTTTTGTACAACTGTGCCTGGCAGATGGAAGCAAAAAGGGGATTGAGTTGAACTCAGGGACCGGTTCCAAATCTGTGGCCCTGCCCCCACGCTCCCTCTTTCTCCTCTTCTTCTTCTTCTTCTTGCATCTTCTCTTGCCTCATGAAACAAGCCACCTACACTTTAGGACATCTGCTAAGCTGATTTTCTGGAGCTTAGCAGCACCACAGTGGTATCAAAGAGATTAGGTGAAACAACATCCAACTCTGGCTTTGTGCTGCGTTTCAATAATGCAGCACTGTGCAGCCGTGCACATTAGTTTATGCCTGTTCGCCTCCAGTGTGTGCTCGCTGGCTTGTGAGATGTTGGTTTTTTTTGTTGTTGGTTTTTTTTTTTTCCGTGTTTATGCGTGGGTGTGTGTATATTATGCTCGGGGTTACAGTGCCATAAGTCACAGAGCTGGTGTAATACAGTTGGATCTGGAGCGTGAGCTCTTCTTTGCATGCATGGATTCAGAAAGCGGAACCAGAGAGCTGCTTCAGAGGATCTCTTAAAGTCTTTGTTTTTGAGCCAAGCACATTATCACTGGAGGAAAATCATTTCCAGAAAATAAACTGTTGTTTGGCACTGCTGGAAACCAACTATAGGGTTTTTTTTTCCTTCTGAAGCCTAACGATCTTATATTTCCTCTTTTTTTCCCTTCACAGAACACGTGTGTTAATTTGTTTTTATTTCACTCCATATTTGATGATAAAAAAGGAGTTTTATGAAGCAAAATAAACTATATCTTACTGCATTATGCATGCATGATGGCTAACGCTTAGTAACCATCCATATACGTAATTAAGTAGTGAAATGTAATAATGTCATTTATCCCTCTGGGTTTAGGGTTGGAATAATTGCTGCAGAGTCAGCCTACTGTGCATTTGATTTGAGTGTGTGTGTGTGTGTCTCTGTGTGTGTGTGGTTGTGTTTGCATGCTTGCTTGTGTGCGAGATCAAGCGAAGGAGTTCTCATTTAGGTTTTTTTTTTCCTTTTATTCAGGAGCTTTCACTTTTTTGTGCTCACTAACTAGAGAAAAGAGTGCAAAGAGAGGAGAGAAAAAAGGGGGGTGAGAGAAAAAAAGAGAGCAAGCCAAAGAGCGTCGGGTGCTGTGTCAGTCTGATATTTTTTTTGCGGTGACAGCTGGGCCCAGAAGCTCAGACCCTTTTCTTCTGGCACACAAAGCCCATTAAGTATGCCACTCGCTCAATGGCCCCCGCAGCCTCCAAATTGCTCCAAGCTCCTCCCTAAAGTGTGGCAGCCTTTGTCATTGTAATCAGGCCTTGTTTGTGAAGTGCTGCCTGTATTTACCGCTGCTCGGGGTGCATGTTTGCCCAGCCTGCCGCTGCTGCTGCTGCAAGAGGAGTTTAGAGAACTCAAAGATAGAGACCGGGAGTGGGAGAAACAGGGGAAGGAAGAGTGGAGAGAAAATGTGTTGAATGATAAAAGAGAGATGAAGAGATCGGCAGAAGGGGGGGCTTAAAGAGTCTGACTCAGTGACTTTGCAGGATGACATGAGGTCAGACGGGGGGTGAGGGTGGGGTGGTGAGTGCTCCACTACTGGGATGTTGGTCTGGACTGAGGGGGACACGAGGAGGAGGAGGGCTTATTTACATCTCCCAGAAGTCGCCTCATGACTGCAGGCTTCACTTTTACACGAGGAAATTCACATTAATTTAGAAAATACTTTTAAAAAAATGCTCCCAGAGTGCGACGGATCACAGTAACTGACAGAGAAAGTGACAGAGAGGTACAGCAGACGGACAGAGCGGCAGACGATGCTGAGCGATGTGATGCCTTTTGGCAGCGGTGACCCCATTCCCCGTGTCACCCCTCCTCCCCCTCTTCACAGGGGGAAGCTGAGGTTGGGTAATCAGGGGAGGAGTCTCCAGAGATGACGGTCATCCAAAGTGGCATCCAGACCAAACTTTGTCTGTCTCCTGGCCTTTTCCTTTCACTTTGAGTGTGTGTGATCACGCTTGTTAAAAATTCATAACTCCAACAAAAGAGAGAGAGGAAGGAGAAGAAGTGTAATCTGTGAGTAACGAAGAGCCAGAGGCAGTAGAGCTCTTAAAGGGGAGCTTCTCTGTTATTTATTGTTGGTGTCCGTGATGGAATCTGTTTTTAATGCCAATAATATACATTTGTTTGTGAAATATTTGCATAATAAAATGAAGAAACTCGAGCATCTTTGCTCGGATGTTTAGTCTGATGTTTTTTTCTGCTTCATGGCCAAAAAACAGAAACAAGACGAGGAAAATCTGCTTCCATCAGCGTTTTATAATGAACATTAGAATAGTTTGATGGAAACTGAAAACTAAAAGGAATCAATTTTATGAAACGTGTTAGTTTGGGCCTTTTAGCAAAGAGCAGTTTGACATAAAATATTTTTACACACATTGCTGATTAAATACTAACTGACACAAAATCATCTGAGTTAATCAGATTAAAAATAATTAAAACTGAAGAATCTTTAACAAACAAACCACTAAATGTATCTATTTGAACGTTTTCATGCTGTTGTTGATCAGGAGATTAACTCCAGTCTGTGGAGTCACAAAATTCTTAGAAAAACGGCAATTTCCTATTTGTTTCTGACACCGGCAATGACTCTGTGACTAACATTATTTTGCTGTTCAGTATTTTGAATATGAATATATATCCTTTTGTCATGACTTGCTCTTTATTCTTTGTGTATTCTATGAAGTGAATTTCACATTTGCAACACAAGAGCGAGGACCTCAGTTTATTCAAGGTAGTTCTGAATCCTTGTCAGAGTTTTGAGACATTTGGACACTCCCTTGTAAACGATATTTGCCATTTGTTTTCAACAGTTGCTGCATTTCATTTAGGTTTATTTATAAAGTGCTAATTAATGACAAAAGCCACCTCAGGGCACGATAGAGGGAGAACAACTTAACAGCCCAGTACTTTCCATAAAACTTTAAATAATTTATTGTCTAAATGTATCTTTATAATGTTTAGTAAAGAAGTATTAGATTAAAATAAGTCAAAATAAATGGACGTAAAGAGAGTTTAATCTAAACTTTGACCTTTCCTGTGTGCTTAGGAATGTTTGGAAAAGTAGAAGATAAAACAAGAAGTGTCAGCATTTAAAAACGGTCTAAAACATAAACAGGATCTTTAGGTCGTGTTCTTATAAAGAAAATCAGCAATAACCTGGAATTTTTCTGTTTAGCCTGCTGCACGAGAGGTGCGCCCTCTTCCAGTCGATCATATGCAACATTTTCATCTTCAGAGTTTTTGAGAATCACCTTGTTGCTAAAATATCATCAGATACCTGCTAAACCTGTAATTCTTGGGAACGTTTTGTGCTGCAACTTAAACGGCGATAATAAATTGAGTCTACTGTCAGACTGTAATAATAAAACACCAAAATATCTTTATGTTTAGACTTTTGAATTTTAAAGCCTTTCAAACTCATAGATGTTTCCACAAACAAACAAATACACTGCCTCTGACACTGGTCAGGTAAAAGAAGTTTTTAAAGTCCAAAACAGATGCTAGAAAACTATTGATGAATCCCACTTTAAACAATTAAAAGCACATAATAGATCACTGGATCCTTTTGCACGGTTTATGTAAATCAGAGGCGTTTGAAGTGATTTTGGTCTCAGAGATCCGCCCTGTGACGGCTGGTGGATGATGCACTTATCTGTATCTAATGGGAGCTGACAGATATGAGTATGATCACGTTGCTGTGGATGTTAGAGAGAAAGAGGGAGTGAGGCTGAGGGTGTGAAAGTGATGGAAGGAGGAGGGGGGGGGGTGCAGGGTAATAAAGTCATGGTGTTATGATCCTGATTGTTATCATCGGATTGGGAGCAGGACTCTGCTGTCAAACGTCCATCTGTTCAGTAAAACCAGACTTTTAAAGCTGTAGAGGAAAGTTCTGCTCACCAGATTATAAAGGAGAAACATAAATCTGTAGATTTATTATAAAAGCAGCAATGTTTTGTTTCTCCACCAGGATCTCAGAAAGCTGTTTCATCTCCAGATGCAGGATAATGACCTGTTTAGAAGTCAACTTCTGATGGTGATGAAGTCAAATTTCCATTCATTACCTGATGGGGGTCATTTTCTCAACAAGGTGCCGTTTCCTGCTTGCTGCTGCATGCGGAGGACGTTTGTTTAAACTTTATTGTGAGCACCGTCTCGTGGACAGCTGGAGTTTGAGTTCAGCTGCTTGTATACAGAGAAAAGAGGCGATGGGGGGTTGTGTGTATGTGTGTGTGCGCACATTTCAGTTCCGTCTGTGAACATGCATCTATGTGTTTGTGTGGGGGTTCTATCTAGAACAGAAGGGTGGAGGGGGGTGAATGGTGAAGTTAATAGGCTAATGAGAGCCCTGAAATAATACCAGAGGCTGTCTGGCATGTGCAGATAAAATAAAAATAAAAAAAACTTGAGAAGGCATTAGTTGAGACCCAGCAGCCCTCTTTAACAGTGACACCTTTTTTGTCCACACACTCTGAAAGCCACTTTAATCAGCAGTGAATTCATTATAGATGTGTGTTGCTCTGTCATGTTGTTGAAGCAGGGATGAAGATGAAGAGGTGTGTTTTACATTAAATGAAGCGTCTGTTATATGTAGGCCCTGATACTAAATGAATACTCAAAATATTTATTTAAGCTGATTTTTTAATTTTATTTAAGAAAACATCTCAGTTCAGATGATGAGCAGAAACTAAAGTGCTATTAAAAACACCTGAAGTGCCAATAGAGGGCGATAATATTGACACTAATGGCATCAAAATGCAAAGGAAGAACATTCAGAACACAGCTGGAGATGATCCTAAAACTATTCTAGATTGTTTCTTACTGCTCGTCATTTAAAGGTGCTATAGGTAATTTGCAAAACAAATTAACTTAAAACATTTTTTAATGCTTCTTAACAACGTTCTAACATAATATAGCTGTAAATATATTTGTGGCAATAACAAAAACAAAAGAAATCAATAAGGTGGTTTCCTCGCAGTTCTCTAAAAACCTCAGCCAATCACATGCTTCGGACCGAAAGCAACTATTGGACAATCCGGCTGTCTGTCTTGCCAAAGCGCTGCAATTCCTTACTGCTTGGATCCTCCATTAATGCGCCCTGGAGCATTTTGCAGCAGAACATCCCGGAAGTGAGGGAAGGGCAGAAACAGTTGGCTGTTAGCGCTTCAATTTTAAGAAAAAATACCAGAGTCCCAAAAAAAAACACCTTTTCAGCTAGCAGAAAACAAAAAACGTTTGGACGTAAAAAGAGGAAAAACCTGGGTGAACATTAGCGTAGCACTTCAACGTGTTTTGCACTCTCTTGTTTACTCTGGTCCCATGTCCAGGTGAGGCGCGACATAAGGATTATACCCGACTGGAGGTTTGAGAGCTCTGAGACGTGTTTCTCTAAAATAGCTAGCTATACCTAGCTTATTTGAATATTACCGAGTGCAGCTTTAATCTAGCTTTAACCTCTTCAGCACACGAGCAAAGTTTTTGAGCTGCAGGTTCAAAACAAAACCAGACAGACATAAAAAAAAACAAACAAACAGTTAAAACTTAACCTTTGTTGCTGTGGTTTGTTGAGCAGAAAGCTGGTGTGTAAAGGGAGCTATAATGAATCCTGTTCAGTGGAGGCACTGACTGAATACACCAGCTGCAGCTACAGGGAGCTTTTCTGCATTAGCATGCTAACATTAGCACTAGCACAAACAACTACCAACTCTGTATTGGGTTTGTCTTGTCAGTTCTTGCCTTTTCCTTACTTCCCACTTTCTCCTTTTTATCAAAATATTAGGTTGAGTAATTTTGCATAATATTTAGATTTTAAACAAAAGGCCTTGTTTATTTCCTTATTGAGTTTGTGACATAAGACCAGAGGACCATCCTGTGTTCTTGTATCTTATCCTTTTATAGTTAAAAACGTAAAATACAAAGCAAAATCTAAACTTTAAATTGTTTTTCAGCTTTTTTAGGTATGTTTCTGTGTAAATAATCACTCTTCTACCTAGCTGGCTTCTTGAACAGCCTCTGTTTAGAGAAAGAGAGATTTCATCTGACAGAACATCGGAGCTAATGCAGAGAAGCATCATTCTGCTCCATGTTTTCAGTGTTCCCTTACCTTCACACACCTGAATCAGATGGTTGAATTAATTTCTCATGTAATCAAATAGAAAGTTTATATCCTAAAGAACTGATGAGCTAACAGTTAGTCTGCAAGTAGCCAAGACCCTGTGATATTTACACTAACTGTGTAATGTTAAGCTGGTGGCTGTGTAACTGTTTATAAAATAAAATAACATTGCATAAAACGCTATGAAAATTAAGAGACTGGAGCTGTTTTAAGACAGCTTTACACTTCAGTCCTGGCTGCAAACCCTTTAAGCTTTTATAATGTTAAGGATTTGGTCAACTCAGAGCTACCTTTAGTTTAATCTTTGAACATTTTCAGGATGAACTCAAGGTTTTGTCCTAATTTAGTTAATATTTGAGGTTTTTATTTTCTGAGTTCAGATGGATATTCTTTGGTTTGTTGAGTTTCTTTTTGTTTGGTTTGCTTCTCTTCTGATAAACGTTGAGATTTAAATCTCCGGTTTAAGACGCCGTCCTTCATTAACATGTCCATATGTTGTTTTCTCACCCCTGATGTGCCACACAGAGACGCTTTGTTCCAACTTCTTGGCATCGACGTGAACTGAAGAGTTGGTTTTGAACTTTGAGAAGGAGCGCTTCTGAAGCCAAATTATGATCTTAAACTCTAAATTATATATGTTTTAAATTTATCATAAAATAATGTTGAAGCAATGTTTACAGTAAATGTGTTTTCTGAAGCTAAAAGAAAAAAGAAACGCTATTCATTTGAAACAAGGCCTCCAAATGGAAAATCCTTTTCCTTTTCACCCTTCCTGCCTGCTAATGGGATTTTGCTGTAATAGATATTATAAATAAATGAGTTTTGTAGAGACGCCGTTTGCTCCTTCAGTCAAATATTGAAGTGAAATGATGCAGCATTTCAGAGACTGTTTTTTTAAATCGCAGTGAAAGAGCAAAACAAGGTCTTTGCAGAGATTTTCAGTGATATTTAGGTAGCTGTATGCGAGCTTCATGGTAAAAGCTTTTGTTGTTTTTTTATCCTTCAGACCTCAACTTGACCTCTTCTGTTGCTTTTAACTGAAATATCTTCCTGCATGAAGGAACATTTACCTGAAACCATTAATTTAGTCATTCTCTGTTTTATAGAAAACTGTTTTAAAATCATTTTCAGAGCTTTATTCTAAGGGTTATTCTGAACAGGTCAAATCAGAAAACATTTTTAGTCTAAACATGAATAAAACTTTTATCAAATCTCGTTGATGTGGTTCTCATCCACAGTTACGTAAAACGCAAATCATATTCCGAATTCAGTGATTCAGAATGAGTTGAATTTTCGGTCAAGACAGGCTGTTTTTTTCTTTACTGAAGCTGCTTTACATCAATATGTTGGTTTATAAAGTTAAAAAGAAAAATATTATTGTCACAAGTAAAAAAATGCATACATGCAGCTACAAATGCTGGGAAAAAAGATTTACTCGTCAAGTTAACCTGAAGCTTCAGGGCAGAAAATCAAAGGTCTGACTAAATGAAAACTACTAGCAGGAGGAATGGATACATTTTATTCAGAAAAAGGTGATTACCACAACACAGGTGTGACAGAAAGAACCTGAATCCAGGTGTGAAATAAAGAAAACAGTAATAAAGCTGTGATAGGTTGAGGAAAACGGTGGGACAAAACAATAAAGACGTCTGAAACAAATGTGAACCCGTTAAGCTGCAGCTGATTTAAGTTTATAGCATTTAAACTAAACCTTTAAAAAAGAACTTCAACTGATCGGTTCTTGTTGTTTTGTATCACAGGATCCTGATGAAATAAATAAGGTATATAAATACATCATAAAAAATTCAAACTTTTATTTTTTCCAAAAAGGGGAAGCTAATAATTTTCAACACGTTTCCTCAGGATTTTCACCTGTTTACACTCACAGCTTCATTCTGTATGTGTTTAAATAACAACTGATTAGTCAAATTGTTTAAGCATATTTTAAATGTGTCTGTGAAGATTTATGGGACTTAATAATCTAAAATTCTTTAAACCATAAACCATTCCTAAACTGGACCTTCTTAGATCTGAGTCTTAAATTACACAACAGGAAGTTAAAGAAAGACAAAAGTCAAAAACTCTAAAACAAAGTCCAAGTTTGTAAAAGGTAGCCAAACGGCGTTTGTGACTTTTGTTTATTTAATTTATTAAAACAGTTTTAAACCTTATAAAGAGGACGGATTCAGTTTCATTTGATAAAGTTCAGCAGAATCTCTGGGAGGTTTTTTATGACGACCTTGAAACGAACTTCAGCAGACATGTCAGCTGAGCTTAGGTTTTTAATTAACTTAAATATAAACTTGTTTCTTTGGGCTTTCAGGAATTACGCCAGTTGAATTTTTTTTTTTACTATAGTCACACAAATCAAATCTTTATTTATAAAGTGCTTTTTTTTTTTATTCATTTTGATGATGAAGAGCAACAGCTCTATCTCCTGAATGATGAAGCTCCAGAAGGCATTTCTAAAACTGACTCTGGCCTCTATGGAGGAAGCTCATTCCAGCTGCTTTTTCAGAATCTCATTCTTTTGGTCACAATTCAAATCCGGTCAGCAAAGCTGGGACGTGGACAGTAGATGGACCAGTAGTCAACTCCTTCAGAGAGTGGAGGTCAGGTGGAATGCAAGCTCCCCTGCATCCTAAACAGGCCGAATCATGAAGTGGAATTCAGTTCTTTTAATCTGATTTAAAGCATTGTATGAATAATTAACCACTTCTAACTCAGAACCTCTCACTCAGACTTGAGTTTGTTCTATGGAAGTAAAAATGCTCATTTTTAATCATGTTTAGATTACTGTTCACTCCTAATGAAGACATTACGTTTATTTTCAGTTATTGATTCACTTTAAACTGTTCACACGGTCCAGACTTTAACGTTGTGTCAAAATCTCCAAGTTGAAAGGTTTTGATTTATTTCCTTTTATAAAAAAAAAGCAATTTTTTTTTAGAAACGTGCTGAACAATACAATAAACAACGGTTTAATAAAGTTCTGTAAATTTTCATAGATTTGAGGCATAAAAATGTTTCCTGGATCTGATGTTTTCTAGTTTCTTGATCTTGGAAAATAAATGTGAATTCATCCTCAGCAACAAGAACAGGACCTGGTTGTTTTTTTTTTGTCAGTAAAGTTACTGGATTTAGTTCTGTTTCTATAAATGGAGCTCGCGGGTTTAAAAGTGTCCTTTTGTTGTAATAAGTCATTCTAGTTAGTTTGAAGACCTGTTTTTGTGACTTTTTATTTCTTTTTTATTGCTCATCTTTATAAGGTACCAAATAAAAACGCAAAATTTTTTTTTGTAAACATTTCTCATTTTAAATGACGAAACAATAAAAAGTTTGAAGTAAAGTTTAGTGAAGAAATAGAAGCAGTAGATTGTGTTGAGGGTTTTTTTTAAATCCCCCCCTCCCTCCTTCCATTACATTTGGGGAGGAGGGGGGGTAATGGGAGCGAGCAATGGGAGAGCTCATTATCTGGCAGACCATCTGCTGCTGGGAGGGAGGACCTGTCTGTCTGTCCGTCCCAGACCCAGACACCCTGAATGGGCCCGGGGATCCAGTGAAAATGTCCCTCTAACTCACTGAAATGAGCTGTGCATCTGCTGCCTGACGCAGGGAGGCTGAAACCTGCAGGAGGCGCCGAATCATCTCAGATCGTCACCTGAGAGGCGCGTTTAGGATGCGTTAGACCCAAACCAGGGCTGGGGAGGAAACTTATTCTGAGAGGAGCAGCTTCCGGGAGCTTAGTGAGTGGGAGAAGTTGTCAGGAGCAGCAGATGCTCTTTGTTGCGCTCAGAGCTTTTGTTGTTGAAAGCTGACACTCAGAAAGAGTCCGGGATTGGGTCCAGCTCCGGGCAGAGGGGAGGCCTCCGCCGATTGGCTGCGCCTGCGTGTCAATCAGCCGCCTGACCCCGCCCCGCACACCCGCTGAACTCCAGAGGGGAGGACGGGGTGAGGAGGAGGGGGAGATGAAGTAAAGTTTGGAGAAGTTTGAGGCGCAGAAGTAAACTTGGCGGTCAGAGAGAGAGAGAGACGGAGGAGGAAGACCGCAAACATGAAGCTGTGTCGCACCTTTCTGGGTTCGTAGCCTTTTCATTTCATTTTATTTCAACTTTTAGAGGAACTTTGTGTTTCGGCATCTGAATTATCGCGGTAGCTTTATTTATCTCATCTTATTTAAATGGTTTACTCCGCCGCTGTAAACGGTTTTTAAAGCCTCACCATGCTGGAGTTAATAATAATAATAACATTATTATTAATATTAATAAAGAACATTTTAGAGGAGATGCAGCCGCTTGCTGTTCAGGATTAAAGAGGCTTAAATCCGTCTAATCACGTTAAAACTCCACAGCTCAGACTCCAACGGGTTCATATCAAAACTCAAACTCAAACTTTCTTTGTTGTATAAACTAAAGAGACAGAAACCCAGTCCAGACAAAGGACAGTTGGTCCCAGAGGGGACCGTGTGGCCCCGGTACCGCAGGGACAATGCCAAGCTGCGGGCTT
Source organism: Callopanchax toddi (assembly GCA_006937965.1). NCBI lineage: Eukaryota > Metazoa > Chordata > Actinopteri > Cyprinodontiformes > Nothobranchiidae > Callopanchax > Callopanchax toddi. The sequence goes on along the minus strand of SSNR01000045.1, from coordinate 3,192,550 downwards.
ATTAAAAACTTTTTTTGTTGTGTTGGTCTGTCGGCTTGTTCCATCTGTCGAGGGACTACAGGGGCCTCCCCCGGTCCAACCTCAGCGCCCAGTCAGCTGCTGCTGCCCCCATCTAATATTTATACTGGTGCACAATATACCCACCATCTATAGAGCTGCAGGCCTGTGCGCCATCTGCATCCTCACGCACGCTCCTGAACAACAGGAAAAGTTCTGCAGCTGATGCTCTGGGTTCTGGCTCGCCTGCAACTTTTAAAATATCTGTTTTTTTCCAGGTTTTGTTTAAGGTCAAACTTTATTTAGACTAAACAGCTTTACAGCAAAGTGATCATTTGGATTTATTTAACAAAACAAGAAGAAAAAGTTTTCCACAAGTTTTACATTTATTCAAAAGTTTTTATTGTTTAGGTTAAATTGCGTCAAGCTCATTAAAGTTGTTTTTCAATTCTAAATAAAAGATCGTTTTAAAACAGCCTAAAACATCCTGTTGTCTCAGTTTTTGTACAAAACTTATTTGAAATAATTAAATGTTGAAGATTTAATATCAGTTTTACTTTTAGGTTTTATCAAATTATTTTGCAAGTTTAGTTTTATTTACTTTAATAAGGTTGAATTTATAAAGCAAACTAAAGAGTTTGGTGGGTTCTGATTTAGTGACACATTTTAAAAAGAAAAACGTTTCCCAGAAGCGTTTCAGTTTTATCCTTAAAACAGAAACAAGAAGAAGTGAAGAAGTTGTTTATGTGTGAGTCTGTTTGTATCATGAATGTTATCATGTCTCATTTTGTCCCAATTATGTCAAAATTAATTAAAATAAGTCAAGAATAAAAAACTGACCGTCTTTTGTTGGTTTATAGTTTCAGTTTAACTCTGACAACACCTTCAATACAAAAGCTTTCATTTATGAGTTTGATTTTGTTAACATTTCCATAAAAGCAAGTTAAACCCAGAAATCCTTAGAGTTTAATTTAATCATTTACAGGAAAACAAAACAACACAGAAACCTTTTAAATGTGTTTAATTTCATAACGTTAGGTTGAAGTAAATCATCTTTAAAAGGAGGAGTTTAGTTTTCACACATTAAACTTTATTTTCCTCAGACCAGATGTTTAATTCACCTCATGCAGCAATGAGTTATTGTGAGTTTTGTGTGTTATTGTTAGTTTTACTGAGTTGGTGAAGAAAAACATATTTTAGTAAGTTATTATAGTTAGTGTGCAGTTGTTTGTAAGTTATTTAGGAAAATAATGAGTTACTGTACATTTTAGTGAGTTAAAAATGTCATATATATATATTTTGGGGGGGTGTTAAAAGTTGTACATTTCAGTGACTCATTTGTGTGTTTTAGGACTTTGTTAAATAATGTAAGCTTCCATGAGTTATTTGTGTGTTTGGAGTTTTTTGTGAGTTGTTGTGTGTGTGGTTTTTTGTGTGTTTCACTGAGTTATTGTGAGTTTCTGTGAGTTGTGTGTAATTCATTCGGGTTTTTTTGTGCATTTTGTGAATTTCTTGTGTCTCTCTGTGAGTTGAGTTTCATTTAGTTATTTGTCAGTTTCAGTGAGTTGTTATTTGAGTGTCTAGTTAGTTATATCTGCGATTAGTTATTTGTCTTTTTTGTGAGATGTTTGTATATTTAAAAAATGTTTTTGTGAGTTTAAGTGAGTTATTTGTGTGTTTCAGTAAGTTAATTGTGTGTTAATTGTTTATTTAGTGAGTTATTTGTTAGTTTCAGTGAGCTTTTTGTATATTCTAGTGAGTTTTGTGAGTTTGAGCGAGTTATTTATTTGTTTTAGTGAGTTATTTGTGTGTTTCAGTGAGTTAATTGTGTGTTAATTGTTTATTTAGTGAGTTATTTGTTATAGTTTCAGTGAGCTTTTGTATATTCTATTGAGTTTTGTGAGTTTGAGCGAGTTATTTATTTGTTTTAGTGAGGTATTTGTGTGTTTCAGTGAGTTAATTGTAATTGTTTATTTAGTGAGTTATTTGTTAGTTTCAGTGAGCTTTTTGTATATTCTAGTGAGTTTTGTGAGTTTGAGCAAGCTGTTTATTTGTTTTAGTGAGTTATTTGTTAGTTTCAGTGAGTTTTTTGTATATTCTAGTGAGTTTTGTGAGTTTGAGCGAGCTGTTTATTTGTTTTAGTGAATTATTTGTGCGTTTCAGTGAGTTCTGTGTGTGTTTGTTTCTTATGAGAGCTTCTGTGAGTTTCTGTCCAGAGTGGAGCTGTCCAGTCCTGAACTCACCTCTGCTCAGCACATCGGAGCTGTTCTCGGTCCTGAAATTTCTCCTCAGTGGAAAACAGATTAGTCAGAGTTTATTTCACAGCTTTGTGTTCAAACAGCTACTCTCTTATCTCCTCTGTGATCTTCAGAAACTGAAACCTGACCCATAAAGGCTCAGACTTCCTACACAGGTCTTCCCTCAGTTGGATAAGGGATGTTATTTTTTTCTTATCCCCCCCCCTCGCCTTTGTTTATTCGATTGTCGATGCTGTTGTTGCTGCAGTTGTGAGACCTTTCTCTCTCTGCATCCACAGTCTGAAATCATACTGATGGCGGCGTGCACGGCCGGTGATTGATTTCAGCTCCAATGCATAACAATGGGATTGCACAAAAAGAGCCTGCTGCAAAGAGATAAGAATTTAATAGAATTTCTGAAAGCTGAAGGTTGGGCTTTTTGAATATTCCCTGCGTACGCGGCGTGGAGACAGCAGATAAAGGATGGCATTTGTGGTGACTATTCTCAAATGGCTTGTAATGAATGGTTGTCATTTCCACTAATGGTTTCAAAACAGCAGAGCAAAACCACGGTGAGAGCAACGTTTGGGACTGAGTCCAAGTTGCATCGTCAAAAATGGAGTGTTTGTTGTTTGTAGCAGTTTAAAATTTATCCAGAAATCTGGTTCTGACACTGATCACTGCTCTGAAAGCTCTAGCTTCCTGTAGCTGCTGATAATTCAGACTGATTTCCTCTCACCTCCTCAGAGCGTAAATAATTTTTAGTAAAGCTCCCTCAGAGATCTGCCGCTTTGCATATATGTCGTTAACCCCCCCCCCACCACCTCCTTCATGCAGAGGACTTATCAGATGCTGTCATATACAAACTCTGCACACAACTGCTACATCAATTTTCAGTCCAAGAAAAAAATAAGTCTCCCTGAATGAATTATTGGACGGTACCATCTCCCAGTTTGAGGGGGGGGGGGGGGGG